>OU015495.1:6359546-6959546 GCA_907164885.2 Dolomedes plantarius
AAAGTTTAAAATTATCTATGTTCCGATAATATACTTATAAACTTTTAACGCCGAACAATGTACACAATGTGAATTTATCAAATAAGTACCAATATGAATTAATATTAAGGGGATCCGGGACACATTTTCGTAGAATTTCAAATTTTCGTAGAATTTTTATTCGTAGAATTTCAAAATTTTTTTCATTTAATTAAACAGAAATATATAAGTTTTAATTTTGATACAGCATTTTTTAAAATATAAATTTTTTTTTCATTAAAAATATTTAGATTAAAAATTACAAAAAAATCATGTAACTTATTTTTTAAAAATCATATTTTCAACAGTAAATATTTTTTTCAAATTTGCTGATTCAAAACTAAATCAAAATAGTTGAAAAAGATATGTTCCAAGTTTGAAACATTTATCTTTAACGGTTCTTGACTTATAACAATTTAAAGACGAGAAATGGGGAAAAAAAACCATCATACAGAGAAACGCACTTACAGGTTTAAAAAAACGATTGGCTACTATTAAAAAGTTGATAAAAAAATCTCCTGTTCTAGTTAAGATAGAAACACGATTTAAATGCCATTTTAAGCGTAAAAGAACACACAAATTTTTAATGCAATAAATTTTTTTTCGAAAATTTCTAGAATTTTGTGTCCTGGACCCCCTTAATAGTATGTTATAGCTTCCTTTTCACACATTTTACGGATGCTGTAGATAGCCCTGAAAGGAAAGCTAGTATTTAAAGACAAGGGAATCAGATTAATAGTGAACAATGATGCTTAAACAAATTAATAAATTTTTTATCATTTGTTTACAGCTAATATTCACTAACACTTAAAATATTCAACATCTGCAACCTGTATTTTACGTTCGTATTACTTTCCTTTTAGTAATAAACTTTATCATAACTATCGATATACATAAATATCTATATATATAAAACAGTTCCGTAACTGACTGATTGACTGATTGACTGACTGACATACAACGCACAGACCAAACCGCTGAACCTAAAGGGCTGAAATTTTGCATGGCGATTCTTCTTATAGTGTAGGGGTGCACTAAGATTTTTGATAAATTCTTCTTAGATTTTTTTAAAATTAAATTTTTAAGCTGTTTTAGTAACCTTTATTAAATTTGCATTTAAAATAATAATTTGAGGGTTATGAATAAATTTATATCACGAGAAAGATCATAAAAATTCCTTTAAAATGAAATCTTTTTCGAAACTTTACCTCCATTTTCTGATTTTTGGTGAATTTTTAAAGATTAAATTTTAGAATTTAATTTATTAAATGCTGATTACGTGATTTCTTTTTCTGGTACTTTAAATAAATTTATCGTCACGTGCATAACAACTAAATTGACAAAAAAATATTTTTTTTTCCTCTAATTCGGCAGACGATTGGACATTATCCAAAAAAACTATTAAAATACAGTAAAAGATATGTTCCTCAAACTGTACGATATTAACTGTACTATATTCTTTAGTATGTTCTATTAGATTTAATTTGAATATTTTCTTCTACATTATTTTGTCTATAAAAATATCTCTTACGATTTCTTTAGAAATATATATATTTTTTTGGCATTAATTGCATACATTGATCATTGTATTTATTATAAATAAATAAATATATATATATATATATATATATATATATATATATATATATACATATATGGCATTAATTGCATACATTGACCGTTGTATTTAATTTGAATGTACTCCGTAGCGAAGTGCGGGTTTTCAGCTAGTTTAAACATATATATGAAGTATATCGATATAACTATCGGTATATTTAAGATTCTCTTTCGTGACCACGTTTCCTTTCTTCTGTATAAAAAAAAAAGAAAAAAAAAAGCGCCATTTCCCAACCTCTCAGAAGACGATGGGGGTACGTTTAAGGGTCCCAATTTCCTTACTTATCCCATCACTAAGTAAATAAATAATAGAAAAAAGCTGAAAGACACAGGAAAGAAGACGAATTTCTCGCACGAAGTGATACTTTTGCTGCACGGTCAGGTGGTTTCTCAACCTTGCATGGTGGTGCTGGAGCGAGGAAACGGAAGGGAGCAATTAATATCTGCTCTGCCGCCGATCTGCATGACAAGATGGGGCTCAGCAGGTGCGGGATCAGGCTCGAATAAAAGCGTTAAAATAGAGCTCTATGCTATTGTGGGCTGTCTGCAACCTCAAGCACCGTGCTTTTTTGGTTTACTGAGAATATAATTTCAGAATTTTTTACAGTTTACAGTTACCTGAGCTTAAAAGACGAGTTTTAACTTTTTAGGGAGAAAACTGGTAAAGGGATAAAACTGGTTTAAAACACAAAATTTTTGTCAAAGTTGTATGTTAAGATTTAAGGGAAGAAACATATATTTAACTAGCTGAAAACCCGCACTTCGCTACGGAGTACATTCAAATTAAATACAACGGTCAATGTATGCAATTAATGCCAAATATATATATATATATATATATATAATAAATACGATGGTCAATGTATAAAATTGATGTATAAAAAACGTTAAATATATTTATAAAAAAAATCGTAAGAGATATTTTTATAGATGACAAAATAATGTAGAAGAAAATATTCAAATTAAATCTAATAGGACATACTAAAGAATATAGTACAGTTAATATAGTACAGTTTGAGGAACTTATCTTTTACTGTGTTTTAATATTTTTTTGGATAATGTCCAATCGTCTGCCGCATATTTTTGACATTTTTTAACAATGAGATAGACAAAATGTTTTTTGTCTATCTCAATGTTATGTACGTGACGATACATTTATTTAAAGTTCCAGAAAAAGAAATCACGTGATCAGCATTTAATAAATTCTAATAATTAATCTTTAAAAATTCACCAAAAATCAGAAAATAGAGATAAAAATTCGAAAAAGATTTCATTTTAAAGGAATTTTTATGATCTTTCTTGTGATATAAATTTTATAACCCTCAAGTTATTATCTTAAATGCAAACTTTAAAAAAGTTACTAAAACAGCTTAAAAATTCACTTTTTAAAAAATCTAAGAATAATTTTTCAAAAACTTTCTTAGTGCACCCCTACATTATAAGAAGAATCGCTATGCAAAATTTCAGCCCTTTAGGTCCAGCGGTTTGGTCTGTGCGTTGTATGTCAGTCAGTCAGTTACGGAACTGTTATATATATATATAGATAACAAACAGCAGAAACAAAACTGGTTCACGAAAAAGGTATATAACAGTTTCCCTATAACGAGATCTTATTAAACAAAATCTATCATTTAACAACGTTTTCTGTAGAAACTTAACTTTTGAAGACAGTTAAGTAAAAATTTATACCTATAGTGTCAAAAACAAAATCTCGTCAGCAAAAACTTTATCGGCCAGTAAAATTTTAATATTTTGTACCATTTTTTGTCTTACAAAAGTTTTATTTACATTTTTTAATGCACATATAAGTCCTCTGGTATAAAATCGATAAATTTTTTTCATAAGTTTTCTACTTTTAGAAACAAATTGCCTTTTACAAGAAACAATGTTACTATTGAGGGATGCGATCAAATGCGAGACATATGAATCTATTTGATCAACCCCATTTGAAGATCCTAGAATCGTCTTTATCATTTCAAGTTTCAATTTATTTTATGTACCTTATTTTAAAACTTTTCATTTCGTTTCTCGTGTGATTTTGATTGATGCATAAATGTATCGTCGGTGTTCTGTAAAAAGGGCGAATATATATATATATATATATATATATATATATATATATATATATATATATATATATATATATATATATATATATATATATATATATATATATATGTATATATATATATATATACATATATATACATATATATTCACCCTTTTTAGAGAACACCAACGATACACACACACACACACACACACACACACACACACATATATATATATACCCATGCACATATAAAAACAACTTTTTATATTGTTCTTCTTACAGACGAAAGTGCTGAATTTTGTGCCTTTCTATGCAAGTATTTGTAGTAAATTTGATTTCTGAATTATTTGTAAAAATTTATGTTTTCCTTCCAATTTAATGTACATGTACATATACATACACATAATTATGTATATATATGTATATCAAGTTGGAACTCCGTAACAGATTCTCAAAATTGCTAATAAAAACTAAACTGCGTCATAAGATTTCATAAATTGCTGGTAAAAACTAAACTGCGTTATAAGATTCCATAAATTTCTGTTGAAAACTAAAATTACTGCTTTATTTTACATTCAGGTAGCCTAAGCCTTTAACTACTGAAATTAGGTCATCTAGTTCTAAACAAGCACAAAGGGGTTTGAAAGATATGAAAAAATTAAATGCTCTGTTAAAATGAGACATTCGTAATGCAAATTCCTTCCGACGTACGTTTTGAAGCTAAAACAAATTGGGTGGATACAAAATATGACTCCTTACATCCTGTAATGTAATGACTTTCAGCGGTGTTCTGCACGTACTTTATTCGTGACTTCAAATCTATTTTAACCGCGATACAGGGATTTGCCGATTTTGACTCATGATACATTTTTATCGGTTAATTCAACTATTTCAGTTCTCTTGAAAATAGTTTCATCTATTCATGGCTATAATTCCATATTTCTAACCCAACGTCATCGATAAACTTCGATAAACTTTTCATTAGGAGAAAGAGATGTGAGTTTAAACTTTTCAAAGTCTGTAAAATCAGTCGAAGGAAATGCAAAGTATTTTTATTTTTTCGTTAACTTCTTTTTTTTTATTATTCCAGAAATAACGTAAACTGAAAGACTGCGCGTCATATCTCGCTGTTGCCTAATCCCTATGAAAAGAAGGAACAGATAATAAAATTTTCCTCCATGATAACTCTTGCGCTGTGAATGAAACCCAGATAAGGGCTCAAGAAGTAAAGAATGACAGCAGAAAAAATTTCCGGATAAAGTGAGAGTAATCCACCACTCAAATGCCTGTTATCTGACACTGCAATTTTACAGGCTTTTTTGAGTTATGTACTGTAAAATATCTTAAACAAAAAATATTGTCCTGGATGTTCAGCGACATGGAACACATATTACCATAGAAATTACAGGCCAACAAGTCAATATTCATACTCGAAAGTTATAGCACTATCACGAACGATGATTTTTCTCTTTGGGGTTCACGCAGTTTAATGCTATTTCGGGGGAAAGGTGCGTCTGTGACAGAAAAATGAACATTGAAACTAGTGAAACAACTCGAAAAATCGAAAAAAATAATAAATTCACTAAAAGTAGCTGTAAATTAAGCTCAGTTATTAGTATTTCGGTACTCAAGGCAATAAAAAAAGGCTAAATGGCCTTTTTTCCTTCCTAGGCTTGCTGTGTTAGCAACCTCTCTGCTCCTGAGGATATCAAGTAAATTAGTTTTAGAAAATTGCCAATTGGACTTAGTTTACAGCTATTTATTGTGAATTTATTAAGGTTGTTGTGTACTAACCCTATTGGATTCGCTCACCTCAATGTTAACCTATGGAGAAAATGGGTCCAAGGATTGCCGACCTGGATTGAGAGATTTTTTTTTTAATTGTACTCCGTAATAGAGAATGAAGTTTTACACCTTGGGACGATTTTCGTATTTTGAAAAAAAAATGCGAATAGTATTTTTAAAATTAAAATATTCGGGGGAAAAATCTGATATATAGTGTGTTTTAAACGCTCCTAAATTTCTTTGGTGGAGGAAATTTATAAAAATGAATCCTGTTGCAAGGTGCTGAAAAAGTTCAGGCTATCTGAAAATACCATTTTTATTATATTATCAGCATTTTTGTAGCTGCAAATAGTAGACACATTTTCTCCATAGGTTTACAATCAGGTGAGGGATTCCAGTAGAGTTAGTACACAGCAGCCTAAGGCCGTCTGCACACGGAGCAACTCAAAAGAAACTGATAACTGACTCAAATCACAAACCAGTCCGTGACGAGTCGTAACCTATGTAATTGAATGGAGCCACGCACACGGCGCAACTGGTTACAAACCCGGTCGACGGGTTTGCTCCGTGTGCAGACGGGCTTAAAGGTCTTTCTATTCCTTAAAGTTCCTTCAGTTACGGGCTATTATATTTGTTAATCTCTGAGTAGAATATGAAGAGCTTTAGCAATGCGCATAAGATTTGGGTTGTTATGGTATATGAAAAACAAGAAATCGTACAGCATTGGCTCCAGTCGTAAAGTAAAATAGAGAATTTGCGAACAATCACACCGACCGGAGGAATATTACCGTTCCTTTAACTAAATGGATCAGCTCTCAAAATTGAAAAATGAGTTCAAAAACGTTTAAAAAAAAGCTTCTAAAACTGAGATGAAAAATTCATTGTAAATTTATTTATGGATCTTGGATATAACACACTAGCTGAATACCCGTGCTTTGCCACGGAGTACATTCAAATTAAATACAACGGTCAATGCATGCAATTAATGCTGAAATATATATATTTATTTATAATAAATACAACGGTCAATGTATGCAACTAATGCCAATATATATATATATATATATATATATATATATATATATATATAATCGTAACGGATATTTTTATAGACAAAATAATGTAGAAGAAAATATTCAAATTAAATACAACGGTCAATGTATGCAATTAATGCCGAAATATATATATTTATTTATAATAAATACAAAGGTCAATGTATGCAACTAATGCCAAAATATATATATATATTTATAAAAAAAATCGTAACGGATATTTTTATAGACTAAATAATGTAGAAGAAAATATTCAAATTAAATACAACGGTCAGTGCATGCAATTAATTTGTTTGCGTAATATCCATAAAACATACTATTTTGAATTAAATTCTTAAAAACTTCCATCTGAATTAGTCTAGTGGTTAAATTTTATCTTTTACCGTATTTTAATTTTTTTTCTGTCAATTTATTTCGTTGTTATGCACGGGACGCAAAATTAATTTAAAGTATCACAAAAAGAAAAGAAACCACGTGATCAGCATTTAATAAATTAAATTTTAAAAATTTATCTTTAAAAATTCACCGAAAATCAGAAAATGGTGGTAAAGATGCAAAAACGATTTCATTTTAAAGGAATTTTTATGATCTTTCTCGTGATATTAATTTTATAACCCTTAAAATATTATTTTAAATTCAAACTTTAAAAAATATTACAAAAACAGCTTAAAAATTTAATTTTAAAAAATCCATAAAAATTTTTCAAAAATCTTTCTTAGTGCACCCCTACACTATAAGAATAATTGATGCAAAATTTCAGCCCTGTAGGTCCAGCGGTTTGGTCTATGCGTTATCTGTCTGTCAGTCAGTCAGTTACGGAACTGTTTTATATACAGGTTGTCCATAATTAAAGTCCAACTTTCAAAAGGCTGCAAAAAAAGAACCACTGGTCATAATGACTTCAAATTTGAACTGAATATATTGGAAGAAGGGGGAAACTGTTTGGCATAATAAAAAAAGTTCCAAAATGTATCAATAGATGGCGCTGTAAGTGGTTGGAACCTTTTTTTTTATTATGCCAAATCGTTTCCCCCTTCTTCCAGTATATTCAGTTCAAATTTGAAGTCATCCTGACCAGTGTTTTTTTTTTTTTTTTTTTTTTTTTTTTTTGCAGCCTTTTGAAAGTGGGACTTTAATTATGGACACCCTGTATATATATATATATAGTTTACCAAGAATTAAATTTTTTACCATGCACTTTAGATTCCTATATAAGACGGTCTCTGAGCTGTTGTACTTTCGTGTGCAGTGCCCAAAATCTTCCACGATGGCAAGTTATTCCAAATTTACATATGCTCCATGTGCTGTTGACAATATCCAAATAAAGGGAACGCAGTCAATCGTCACTGTTTTAAATCATAGGATTTTCAGTAGAATCGACAATCTTACTAAATGAAATACTAGTAGGTATATAGCTAAGAAAGCACTTTCAATAAGTTTTTTAGCTAGCATCTTGAACAATAGGAAATTCGTTTAAAAGCATTTTTAATAGTTAAATATTTATTTCCATTACCATTAACATATTGATTTTTCCTACATTTGTGTATAGGCTTGAGCAATAAGATATTTATGTGGCATTAGGAATATTCACTAGTTGATTCCAGACTTCCTGTAATCAACAAATAAAAATTCTACCTTCCTTATAAATATATTCAATTTTCAAGGCAATGATAAATTTTCCCGAAAAATTACAGACAAACTAGAAAAGTCAATTCATATTATGAAATGAATTTTCCAAGTTGAAATGGAATTTTTTTTTTAAACACTTGACAAACTTGCACTCTTTGAAACATAGTTATACATTTGCATAATACTTCCTCCATTTATTCTAATCTATTTTTTTCCACAGGAAGAAGCCCGACATAGCAGCTGAGGCCTTCCGCGTCGAACCCCCACCGGCGAGTGTGTTCCTCTATTTAATCAGAATTCACCATACACCTATAAGGTTAAGCGGCTAAATTGCTTATGTAGTATCTATTAATTTTACGAACCGAACAAGACCGCAATAATTATATTCTAATATTCAACGTATCATTGTTTACTTGTTTTAAGGTTAACTGAGTCATTGATGATTTCCCTTTACGAAAAAAACCGTCGGGCAAATGAGCAATACAAATTTTAATTTTAATTGTTTAAGGGGACAGTGGACCTTCAAACCTAACTTTTTTTGTTTTAAATGGATTTGCTTGAAATTTGAATATGTGATTAGTACCATAGATATGTAAAAGTGGTTAAAATTTAAAGATGAAATATTAATAATTTATGAATTATGAATTATTAATTATATCAAAGATTGGCCTAATTGAAAATGTTCCAAGTGCATTTATTTTGCATATAATATGGTAATTTTTATTTACAGGATACCTTATAGAACTAACAATGAAACTTATTGCCTATTTTAAGCATTCATTAAAAATATAAAGAGAAAAAAATAATAATAGTGAAAACACCCTTTTTATTACGCAAAATACCTATAAATCATCTTTACAAGTACAAAATTTTGAAATTCTGACCTACGAAGCATAATTATTTTCAATAAGATTTATTTAATATACAGTTAAGTATATAAAACTTAAATTTCAAAGCAATACGATAATTAGAAATGCGCCTGGAGCAGTTTGAATATTCATCTGACATGAAAATTTTTATTTTGAGAAAAACACATCTAAAGTTATTGCTACATTAGTAACCACATAATATCTAAATTAAATACAAATGCCTATAACTTGGAAAGTAATCACAAAAATTAAAATTTCTTTTTGCAACACATTCCTACTCGTCCGTAGTTTCACAATTCAATTAAACAAAAAAAAAACGAATTTTTGGACAAGTTTCACAATTTTGAATGTCCACTGTCCCCTTAACCAGATCTCTAAAGCTGAGACTTGTTCTTCAAAATGCGAGTCGTAATTTTAAGGCACAGTTTTTCACGCAACATTTCGTTGGCTAGATTCCGGTAAACATTTTTTTTTCTCATGGCCATTATTTTCAAGTAAAATATTCATCGTTATATTAACGTACACAAGTAACTAAAGACACATAAATAAACTCAACATTAACTCCAAGAAATACTAGGCAGTGAAATATATTGGTAATTTTTTTTATAATGCGGTGGCACTTGTCGTGAGGCATTCGCATTATATATCTCGAAATCTTTTTGGCCACTTAATTATGAGAGCATCATTTACGTGAGCCGACATGACTCCCTATGAGGGGACAACACGGGAACGTCCTAACCTAACACGGGATTTCAATTCAAGCCCACTGCGTCAGGGCCCGATTTAGAAAATTCTTGACTATAGGCACAACTCAGGATGGGGGCCCTCTAACACTGATGTGGGAGTAAAATTTCCAAAATTGACACAGAAAAAAAAATAATAATGAATCATTGTGAAAGTACCATTTTACCAAGAATTGGCTATTTAAAGTGGAGAACCCTAGAACATTATCAAGTAACAAAAAGCAATACAACATATTAACTTCATCATTAAAACACCAGTACAATGCAACCAGAAAAACCTATTAATCCCTTATATACACTATAACATACATGTGATGAACTATACATGTAACTATTCATATGATGAACCAATCAATCAAATTTGAAAGGATATATAAAAAAAAATTGCTACTTAAAAAGGTAAAATTTTTTTAAAAAATTAAATTGGGAATTTTTTCTTTTTTTCTTTGAAAGTAAAAATTTTTTTGGGAGGAGGGGCAAAGTTCAGGGGCCCCTAGGCCCGGGCCAACCGGGCCTAATGAAAAAGCAGGGCCTGCAGTGCGTGTAAGCTCAAGATGGTAACCACTACACCATGTGGTTCCATGGCATATATTAATAAATTGCTTATACGAATTATTTATGCTAGTTGACTGTTTGATTCACTTGTATGCTGGGCTAAATTATGGCTGAACGTCTTGGGCTTTGGCTTTAGGGATGCAACATCCATGTCGATGATTTCAAAACATCGATGTTCTAAACATCGATTTATTGAAGCCGATGTTTTTTTAACATCGATGTTTTGTGCTCGATGTTTTACGATGTCTCGGTGTTTTTCTTTTTTAATGAAGAAGTACCATAATAAAAAAAATTAACCACGTAGCATAGTTTTCACACTCAGTAAATGTAAGTCTGGATTCTGAAAAGGACGAATACAAAAGGGGGAACGATATCCTAGCAACGAGACAAATGGCAATCAACAGCCAATGAACCTATCAGAGCTCTTGGAATGTTCTTGACACTCCGGAACCTTCTATGGGGTTTTATTTTATAAATAGTATAAACACGAGACGCCATTTAAGTTTTTGATTTGTTCTGGTTTTATATAAGGTAACGTTAATATTATTAGTAAGATTCCTCCCAAAAGTACCATTGGGAAATACTTTTGCAAACCCTCTGACAAACTGATGAAATAGCCATCAGAAACAGTTTTTGCCTATCTGATGTGATAGTTAGGTTAAAACTGTAAATAATAAATATAGGGCATATAATAATTATATGTCCCAATAATTGATATTTACAGTAAAGAAAAAATAAGCTTGTTCAGTTTTCCCCCATACCCTGATTTTGCATCTGTACTTCAATTGGTGTAAATATATGTAATTTTCTTTTGTATTATTTAATTTTAAAATAAACGATTTGTTAATAAATTGTTGTTATAAATTTTTTTCTCTGTTGAACCAAACTCAAGAAATTTTTTAAATGATTTTGCTTTATACTCCATTGATATGAAACCAGTCCTTTTGTCTTGTGTTACTGTCATGAACTTCAGAATTTTCTTTTACTAAATTATTTAAACCTCCTGGAAATAAATTATTCTCCAACTTGTAAATAAATATGACAATAATTTTTTACATTCAACCAATTTAAATTAGAAAACAATGGATTTTTCTTTATGACTTTGGTCCTATCAATTGTTTTTGTAGAAATAATTTCTTCCTCAATTTTCTGGTAAAAGTAATAAAATGTATGATGAAGATTCTGTGATATGCGCTGACTCTAGCAACCAATTTTTTGTCATTTGTGTCAGCCCAATCAGAGAGTCAAATTAAATATCCCCCCCCCCCAAACACACACGACTAACCGAAGTAACATTAATGTTAGAGGTTATTAAAGCAGTTTAAAAAAATGGATGTTCTAAAACATCGATGGTTTTTCGGCGATGTTTTATTAGCATCGATGTTTTAATATTGAATATCGATGTTTCAAAACATCGATGTTTTGTTGTCGATGTCGCATCAATATTTGGCTTTTGAAACCAGATATTCTAGGTTCGAGTCCTGCGTGTAATATGGATATCTGTAGCTCTTTCGAGAAAAGATTCGCACTGTAGGGTGCTGGTGCATTTATCTCTCGTGTTCCAGAAGATGACCAGTGCTACGTACCTCCTCATGTGTGCGCTCTACCAATTTAAACTGTTAAATTAACGAAAATGTTACTTTTAAACAAAGTATTCTGATAATCTTATATAATGAAGTACCGTCAACTGGGGTAACTTTGGTTGGTCCAAATGAGTAAGCCATTGGTTAACCTTTCTTCATTTGTTGGGCCAAAGTTACTTGCAAAGGCCGAAGTTACCCCAGTTGACGGTACCGTACTTTTCGGACCATAAAACACACATTTTTGCATAAAAAATCGACTTAAAATTGGGATGCGTCTTATGGTCCGAAGGTAACATTAAACTAAAACGAATATTTTATTATATATATATATTATATATTATTTCTTATATTTATTAAATATATATTTTATCTTTATAAAGTAAGAAATTGAAAATAGCTTTATATACCTAACAAAATGCGAAATATTCTTTTCTAAAAATCCTCACATAATTTTGAGATGCGTCTTATGGTTCGAAAAATGTTATTTTCTCAGAAAAATTTTGAAACATTTTTATCAATATTCACTTTGTTCAATATTATGATATTTTTAAAATCTAAATTGCTAAATTTATAGGGATTTTTTTTTTTGATAAAGAATAATGGTTAAAAAATTTTTATTATAGTTGATTGTTTTAAAAAGGCAGGACGTTAAAGAATTTTCAAGAATGGACTCTTATTTTGGCTATTTTAAGAGAATGCCAAATATGATTCATTCCGGGAGATCTTTCTTATCTGTTTTGTCAGAGCTCTTTCAAGTTTTAAGCAACTTGTGCGTAAGATACTACCAGAGATTAGAAATAAGTGTTGATGAATGCATTTACACTGCGTAATGTTGGGGAAAGATTAAAAAATATGATACGAACAGATTTCCTTAAACAACTTTGATTGAAATAAAATTGCTTAAGTTTTATTAATCCCTAATACTTTTTTTAACATTAAGATGAAATATTAAGAAATTTTTAAAAAACATTCAAGGATATGTTTATATATTTATAGCAGTTTTATGAAAAAAATAGCCCAGTAAAATGTGGAGATTACATTCCTTGAGATTTTTTAAGTGGGGGAGATTGAACTGGATGCTTTAATTCAAGTTAAACATACCATTTTTATTTCATCGCAGATGTTTAAAGGTACATCCAGTTCTTACCTTTCTCTTAATTAAATCTCCATTTAAAACTTTTTTATCCTGTATTCTAGAGATCGTAGTTTTCACAAACAAATAGCTTTAGAAGGGTAAATTTTAATTTCAATTATCCAATATTCTAGAGATCGTACAGAGGCTGTTCGCACATTTTTTAGACGATTTTGGTAAGCGGTAATAAAAAATCGTTTGCTGCAAAAGAAATAATTGCAATTGTACTATGTTTTTAAAAGTCAAAATTATGGTCTGCGGCTTGAAAGTTTTGCTTTTATTCAAAATGGCGTTTTTAACAAAGCAGTGGTTCGAAGGCTACATTTATGCTCTTTGCGAAGAGAAATATGCATACTCCGTTATCCAAAAACGATGTGAGAGTCATGGTTTTGTGATATCTAAAGCGTCGATAGGTAATATCGTTAACAAGAAAGGGAAAAAACGTCAAATTGGAGCCTCAAGTGGGACAAAAATTCCAAACAAGTATCCAAGGAAAAAACGGACATCTTCGACTATTGCAAAGGTACGTTGTTTAATGTTAAAAGAAAATTCCCCTAGTCAAAGGACAGTTGTAAAATCCTTAAAATGCTCGGTGTCCACTGTAAACAAAATGATAAACGTTGGTTTAAATCTTAAGCGAAAAAACGCAATGTGCATCGTCTTCTTCCAAATCATATCGCTGAACGCAGGACACGCTGCAGAATTCTATATGAGAAACACTTATCCAAAGAAAAATGGAAAACAATTGTCACAATAGATGAATCATGGGTGTATTTAAATGATTGCAACAAAAAAAGAGCCATTTATTATCATAAAAGGGGAGAAAAAAATTTAAGTACATGGTTCAAAGAATCGAAAGAAAGTTTTTCTAAGGGATTCATGATTGTTGCTGGTTTTTTTTATAATGGCAAGTTAAAAATAAAGAGAGTGGAAAAAATGTCAAGATTAACTCCAAATACTATCAGGAACATATTTTATCGCCAATTTTTCTGAATGAAATACCATCGCTTTACCCACAGTGCCATCAATCTGTGAGACTCCATCAGGACAAAGCTAGCAGTCACACATCAAAATCCACTGTAAATTTCCTAAAAGAAATGGAACAAAAAACTGGTATCAAGGCCATACCCTTCATTGATATCCCTACTAAATCTCCCGATGTATCACCTATGGATTTTTGTGCTTTCGGACTTTTAAAATCTGCATTATCCAAACGTCGTCCCAAAACCCTTACAGGACTCTGGAAAACTGTTCAGGAGGAATGGGATAGAATACCTCTTCTGACACTTCAAAAGGCATTATTATCCTGGAAATTGCGGTGTCGAAAGATAGTTCAGAATAAGGGATGTCAAATAGAACATTTAAAGCACAATAATTTTATGTAATTTAGTTTTGTGAATACAATATACATCGTCTAAAAAATGTGTGAACAGCCTCTGTAGTACTCACAAACAAATAGCTTTAGAGGGCTAAATTAATTTCAAATATCCAGTATTCTACAGAGAGATTTTCTCACTGACAAATAGCTTTAGAGAGGAAAATTTTAGTTTCAAAGTTACAAGATTAAAAAAAGAAAAATCACATAAATTTGTAAAACCTTGTAAAAACTCTAAAAAAAGAAAACGGTTATCCCACGACAAGGCCCCGTAAGTCAATTGTTATAATATCGTGGTATCGTAAAAAACACTGTAAGGCCAATTAGATTAATATAAATGAGGTGGTAAGTCTCAAAACGGTCATAACTCCCCCCCCCCCCAAAAAAAAAATAAATAAATAAATAAATTAGTTCTCACTGTATTAGGATCAAGGTGGCACTTCTGCATGCAGATATAGCCGAATCGGGCAGAAAACTCTATTTCTCTGAGAAATTTTATGCTAAAATACGTGGTGATCTGCGAAACACTCCTTATTCGGTAGAGTGGTCATTTATTTATTTTAATTATTTTCAAGTAAATTATTTTCATTGATAATTCAGGCTTTCATTGCAGGACTTACATTATAAATGCATACGTTTTGGCGCAAATTTCCTGTATCGCCAAAGGTACAAGAAAGTCATAAAATACCGTTTAGATAGTATTTATAAGTTTTTCGTTGTTTACGAAAATTCACCTACAGCGTATTACGGAGATTTTGAAACTCGTCGCATCAAATGATATATAATGAAATCAGTGTCATTATCCCATACTGAAGTAAAATGAATACCTAGTATACTGAATGATGGATGTTCTTGCCTTACTGAGAAAACAATGAGAATCAGTCTATGAAATAACTAGCTGAAAACCCGTACTTCGCTACGGAGTACATTCAAATTAAATACAACGGTCAATGTATGCAATTAATGCCAAAAATAAACAAAAAATATATTTATAAAGAAATCGTAACGGATATTTTTATAGACAAAATAATGTAGAAGAAAACATTCAGATTAAATCTAATAGAACATACTAAAGAATATAGTACAGTTAATATAGTACAGTTTGAGGGACATTTCTTTTACTGTATTTTAATATTTTTTGGATAATGTCCAATCGTCTGCCGAATTAGAAAGAAAAAAAATTTTTTTTTAAATTTATTTCGCTGTTATGCACGTGACGATAAATTAATTTAAAGTATCACGAAAAGAAAAGAAACCACGTAATCGGCATTTAATAAATTAAATTCTAAAAATTTATCTTTAAAAATTCACAAAAATCAGAAAATGGTAGTAAATATTCGAAAAAGATTTCATTTTAAAGGATTTTTTAGGATCTTTCTCGTGATATAAATTTTATAACCCTGCAATTATTATTTTAAATGCAAACTTTAAAAAAGTTACAAAAACAGCTTAAAAATTTAATTTTAAAAAATCTAAGAATTTTTCAAAAATCTCACTTAGTTCACCCCTATACTATAAGAAGAATCGCCATGCAAAATTTCAGCCCTTTAGGTCCAGCGGTTTGGTCTGTACGTTGTCTGTCAGTCAGTCAGTCAGTTACGGAACTGTTTTATATGTATAGATATATCAAAGTTATGGGCGAAAACAGGAAACAACGCATGGGACATTGATAAAATTGAAGTACCAAGAAAAAGGATTTGAAAAACCTTATTCATTATTGGTAACTGAAAATTAAAACTCTATTCCCATTTTATCTGTCTGGGAGTACTATGTAGGCAAGCGTTCACGTGCTATTCCCGAGAGAGAAAGCTGTATACAAACTGGTATTCGTGAATAGAAACTAATCACTGACCTATATTATTATGTTTGATAATTATATTTCCTCTTTGTAATAAAGATTATTAGTCTAAAGAATTCAGTTGGAAAAAGGAGACGTTCGATTCTCAGAGCAATATAAAGCAAGAGAAGTTTAGGAAAAGTATATTTGTAAAATAAATATTATAGCAGATTTTGAACTAAGTGGAAAGGATTTTTAGAGAGGAAAGTGTGAACAAAAAACTTTTGTCTGGGGAATGAATCGAATTCGTTCGTGCCCATTTTTTTTTAGCGGACAAAGGAAATTTTGTGATGGCGAGGCAGACAAATGAAAATCGAAATACTATTATATTTTTTTCTGGTAGCATAATCATAATGTAACGGTAACGTCGGAATGCTTTCTAATTAGTGTTTTACTTATCTCATAGTTTTCAAACATTGCATTTATACCACTTGGCCTCTGAAAACCTTATGTGTTTTGAGCAGTTTAAAAGGCGTGATAGGAAATAGTAAAACGTTTAATATCATTGGTCATCGAATATCATTGTCATATGAATAACGAGTGTAAGAGCAGATGTTCAATTAAGGTATTAATTCATTAAGTAGCCAAAGGTTATTACAATATTCTTCACACAGCTAAAATGACCTACTCGTCACACCACAGTAGTTATGAGAAGGCGTGATAGGAAATAGTAAAAGGTTGAATTTCATTGGTCAAGATATGAATAACGAGTGTAAGAGCAAATGTCCAATTAAGGCAGTAATTCATTAAGTAGCCAAAGGTTATTACACTATTCTTCACATAGTCAAAATGACCAACTGGTCAGGCCGCAGTAGTTAGGAGAATTACAGTAGGCTAAGGGCTTTAACTTTAGTTTTCTCAAAAATTAGTTTTCTACACTTCTGCCCCTGCCTCTTGTTTTTGATGACCTCATATAGAGTAAAGAAACCTAGTTAAAAAAATACTTCCAAATAATCTCCCAAACAATGAAGCAATGTTTGAAGCTGCAATAAAAATAGGGAAATGTTTAGTTATTAAAAATCGTCAGTGACTAGAAATGAGTTATACAAAGCAGATAATATAATTTCTCTAATATAATATTATCGTCGAGGAAAATAAATTTATTTTTCTCCAACAGGAAGACCTTTTCAGCAACACTTTTTTTCCATGTAATAGTTTTTGTTGTAAATTTATCTCGGTTTATTTTTTATGTAATTCTTTGAAGCAGAAATAAATAATGTATGAATTTCAGCTAATCTCATACATATAAACTGTTGTGATTTACTATTAAACGTAATTTTATACCCGGATATATTCGATATTCGACATAAAAAAAGGCTTAAATTCATTAACATTTCCGTTTAAACACATGGATGTATGCATTTCTAATACACTAGGCAATGATACCTAACCAGGATCTCAAGCTTTTGTACCCTCACTAAAAGCATGAAAGCTTTTCTAGATTTCATCCATTATGAATCTTACGTTTCCGCACAAACGAGTGGTTGTACTCTACATATCACAGAAAGGTTTACCGCTGAAATCATGCAAAAACTTTTTTTTTCTATTTCATTTTGCGTGGACGTGAAAGAGAAGAATCGGAAAACAAAAGTCGGCATTGCACCGGCGTCATGGAAAGGTGATTTTCAGGTGCACTAGGGCCGTTCAAGCCCACTGCGCAAAAGAACAAAAAATATACGATGACAAGGAGGAAAAAAATAGTGGCTTCTTGTACCTCGTATCCTGGAGTGGCCGGAACTTGCATCTTGCTCTTTAACGGTTTTCGGTGGTCATGACCTTAAGAAATACTGTAGATAACGGTCTGTTAGATGCGAAAAAAAAATGGCCACAGCAGAGCAAACAACATCCACAGGAAACCCTCTGCCCCAAATCGCCAAATGATCATTAATAAAGCCTGCTTTTTGTAGAACATGAATGAAAAATTTTGACTAGGATATTAGTACAGTCGAACCCCGTTATAACGAACTTCAAGGGACCAAAGGTTTTGTTCGCTTTATCCGGTGGTTCGCTACATCCGAACCGTTGAGAAAAATGCTAGATTTCAGAAAATGTATAACTCATTAGTTGCAATGTGTATTCAATTATGATGCATTAAAAAGATGTTTTCCATTTCAAGAGTTTTAACGTGTGTACAGAGACGAAAGCAACAGCTAGGTGAAGTTAGTCTACGTGGATATACAATAATTAAACATGCCTCCTGAAAGGAAATGGAGTCAGTAAATATACAGTACTACTTTCTTTTCGAGTTCTTTTGGGGGGAAGTACCATCACAAGTTTAACAAACAAAAGAGAATCATCTGCTGATAGTTCGACAATGAATTCAGAAGTAACATTGGGATTTGAAACATAATTACAGGCCATAAGAGAGTAAATGAAAATTAAGTACACACACATGAAGAAATTTCAAAACATACAGCCATATTACCGAGGTACGGCAACTGAAATATTGTGAAAACAAGGCGAGGACGTGTTTACTCGATGACTGTCTTATTTAAACAGCTGCCATCAACAGTCTTCTTAAAGATTTTGTAGTTCAAGATTAATGCAGGAATTTGACCAAGATATAGACAAAATACGCAAAAGGAATGTAATCGCACGTTTTTAAAGATACAGGAATATCGAAACCCTTTACTGCTCTAGAGCAGTGGTGCGCAAACTTTTTCTGACCGCAACCCATTTTATTTTTATAAAAATCCTGCGACCCAATGAAAATTTATTGGTTATAGGAATTTTTTTTTAAATTAGGAAAATTTTTAACAAAAGAATAGAAAAATTAACTAGGCAAATTTTGAGAAACATTTTATGAATCAATGAATTGTAGATTTTGGGTATTTAATTACTTTGCATAAAAAGAATAAAAGCAAGTCTTCCTTACCATCTACACTTGCTTTTTCTAAACCTCGTGTTACTAAAACTCTATAATTTTATAAAAATCCTGCGACCCAATGAAAATTTATTGGTTATAGCAATTTTTTTTTTAAATTAGGAAAATTCTTAACAAAAGAATATAAAAATGAACTAAGAAAATTTTGAGAAACATTTTAAAAATCAATGAATTGTAGATTTTGGGTATATAATTATTTTGCATAATTAGAATAAAAACAAGTCTTCCTTACCATCTACACTTGGTTTTTCTAAACCTCGTGTGACTAAAACTCCATATTTTTATAAAAATCCTGCGGCCCAATGGAAATTTATTGCTTATAGCATTTTTTTTTAAAAATTAGGAAAATTTTCAAAAAAGAGTAGAAAAACGAACAAAGCAAATTTTGAGAAACTATTTCAAAAATCAATAAATGGTAGATTTTAGGTATACGAGTATAAATACTTTGCATAATAAGAATTACAAAAATGTCTTCCTTACCATCTACTTTACACTTGCTTTTTGCCAAACCTCGTGTGACTAAAACTCCATATTTAAATATAAAATATTTGTATGTCATTTAGATAAAAATTAACAAAAAAATATAATTAAAAAATAGCATTATTTAAAAATTATAAGCTTCCCATTAAAGCATTAAAAATCATAAACTTCTTTTATTTATATAAATCTAAATTATTCGTGAAAAAAAAATATTATTGAAGGTTGAGCGTGGTTCTCAGATAACATTACTTCAATATTTGGTGAAATATTTGAGAATGCTACTTCTCTTATCAACATTGTTTGGTTTTTATAGCTAGTCATTTTGAAAACCAACATTGTTTGGTTTTTATAGCTAGTCAGTCTCGCACATATAGGTAAAGGCGAATGGAACCAATGTAGCCTTGTAAGACTGTTTGACATCTTATTTAACAATATCGTATCTTTGAAACACACAAAAAATATAAATAAAAATATTAAAATATGTAATAATAGAAAGTTTAAAGCAGGGTTTCTTATTTAAATAATTTAGTAGGATATAAGGATCGCGACCCACATTTTGAGTCCCACTGTTCTAGAGGATTGAGGATGCGGAAAAAAAAAACCTTCTAATTTCGTGGAAATTTTTAACTTTGGATACTGAAGTTTATATTTCTGAGCTACTTGTATTTAAGAAGAAAAAAACCCCTCAAAAACTCAGCTTGAGTCTATTTAGTCATTTAATAAGAGATCTTATTTGCTCCGAAACTACAGAAAATTTGACGAGTAAAATCCATATCTAGAAACAACCACGCTTTAATCATTAAGTTTCCCAAAACATAAGATCTCCTCAATGGGATCATGGAAGAAAAAAAACTAACAAATAAATAAATGTTATGTATTGCTGCTATCAATCAAATAAAAGAGGTTTATAACAACTAATTGTAGAAAGCTACACAGAATGTGAATTTACTCGTTTGTTTGGAATATTTATTAAAACTGACAACAGCAATATTCTGCTCCAATGAATGGAAGTTTGTATATATTGTCATTCCCCCGGAATGATTTTCTTTACAATAAATTTTATTTATGGATCTTGACTGATAATATATCAGTTGATTAACTCTCTCTGCTTAACACGTTTTTTTTGTGAAAGTAGATCGCAAACTAAACGATTAAGAACTGAAATTATGATGTACCTGAAACTTGTGAATAGCAAATATTTAAAAAACATTTCTTCAACTATTTTACATTAAATTAAAAAAGGGTGACATCCTTTCATGGGAATTGCCATCATTTTTAATTTATTGGGGAACTGAAGAAATGTTCGTTGCGTAAGAACTGAAAACCATATAATAACGACTATTTGAATCTTTTTAACGTAGGATTGCGTTCCTCCATAACGTTCCTCCAGAAAGCAAAATTTCAGATGTCTTGAGCCGCGAGTTATAATTTTGGCAGAGCGCCAAACCCAGTCTGTATCGCTTGGGCAAGCAGTAAATAGTTAAACAGAAAAGCACCAAGATGAGTCAAATTTTTGACACACACACACACACATATATATATATATATATATATATATATATATATAACACATACGTACATATATACATACAAAAGAGGTAAGCAACGATAAGTAATCCTACGTTAATAACCCGCGGTAGTTTCGTTAGAAGAGACTACATGAAATTTTTTATTACAGCATACATAAATAACTATAGAAAAATATTTTATCACTTTATCATACAGTTCAGAAAAAGATGGTATATTTTCTCACGACTTAGAACATCAGCGATGTATTGACAGTTACGAGCGTCCAGGGTCAAACTGTGCTATCTCTAAGAGAAGCCTTCCAATTTCAAGACGAATAAAAGTCTTTTTAAAAAGGCTTAGATATATGTTATACATGGTAAGAAATACAGCACCAATAAAAGTGAATCAGGTTGAGGATTAAAAGTCGTATGATATTCATCATAAATTACTGAACATCACTTTGTCTTCCGCATCCACTCTATGACACTGACTAAAAAGTCATAACCCATAAATGATAATTTTGGGGCGCTGATTATCTTTAAGGTTGTAAAATTTTCATGTTTAGATCAATACTTAACACAAGCCTCGAGACTTTTTCTTCCCCGTTAAATTTTTATATTTAGCCAACACAATTACTTAAATCGTCACTAAAATAATAGAGTAGCAACTTTTATTTTTTATTTTTTTGTCGACTTTCATGCAAACTTAAAACAACAACAACAAACAAAAAAAAGCTCCTTTCAGTAATTTAATCGTATTCCTTTCGTTCTTACAAATAACTTTAAATTATGTTCCCACTTCGTCGCTTGATGAACGAAATCAAATACGTGTAAAAGAAATAAAAATCTCCGATATCTTATTTCCATTACACCAAGAAAAGAAAAACAAATTTAAGACTAGTCAAAGTTACCGTACACAACACTTCCCTGAAGTTGAAGAATATATATAAAGGACTCTTTTGGGTTTATCTTTTCCAGAAAACTAATCAGATATAGGGATGTGGTGGGAATATATATAACTTTCCTCCAAATTTTCCTTGATTGAGAGTGAATTGGAACAAAAGAAGAAACAAGCTGTTATTGTTTGCCGACAACAAAACTTCAGTGGAAATGCTATCCATAGAATATTGTAAAAATTAGCATGTAATACTAGATTTTAGGTTATTTGGATTTAATATCATACCCCATTGAAAAGAAAAAATAAATTCATCAAATAAAGTAGTGCTTTGCTTTGCTAATACAGCTTCTATTTTTTCTCATGAGTCTAACTCTGTTCTGGGTTAAAAAATAATTTTGTACATCACTGTTGTTTCAACAAATATAAAATGAATTTTAATATTTTTAAATTGTTTAATAAAAGAAACAAGCATTTGAAGAATAAAGTTGCTAAAAATTTATGCAGAAATATTATTTATCTCAGTAATATGAAATATCCAGTAAGACTTTAAAAAATATGGTTTATATTATATGGATTACTGTTTAACACAATATACATTTTAGTAGTTATTTTAAACACATTTTTTGTCCAATTTCTACAATCCTCATAAATTTATCTAAATGTAGCAAAAACAAACTGATACACGCACACCCCGGAAAGGCTTAGGTGGACACACCCAAGATGAGCATTGTGATAAGAATAAATTGTAAAGTGGTCGAGAATAGATAAAAGTAAATTTCGTGATAAGTAAATTGTAAACTAAACAGGGCAAGTGTTTGTTCGGGTTCAGATTATGTTCGTCCAGCATGCGAGTTGAATTGCGGCCATATAATTGTAATAAACAGTAACTCAAGTCTTTATTAAATTATTTATTTTATCCTAAGTCTAGAGTTTGTGCCTATTCACCCAGTCTTAGCGCAGGTGAAACAGATTGGAAGTAGCATAAGAAAATACCGTCTTTTTCGGAAGATAAGATGCACAGTACAATAAAACGCACCTCCAAATTATGGGAGGATTTTTAGAAGACAATATTTTGTATTTTGTTAGGTATATAAAGATATTTTCAATTTCTTACTTAATAAAGATTATATATACATGCATATATATATATGTGTGTGTGTGTGTAATAAAATATTCATTTTTTTACTTAAATGTTACCTTTGGACCATATGACGCACCCCAATTTTAAGTCGATTTTTTTAAGTCTTATGTTCCGAAAAATACGTTAATTTTTTCCCAATCATCAGTAAATTGTAAACTAAACAGGGCAAGCGTTTGTTCGGTATCAGGTTATGTTCATCCAGCATGCGAACTGAATGGCGACCATATAGTTCTAATAAACAGTAAACATAAGTCTTCATTAAATTATTTGTGTTATCCTAAGTCTAGAGTTTGACTCTTATCAGCCAGTCTTAGCACAGGCGAAACAGCTTGGAAGCAGTGCAAGAAAATAAATTTACGTTATAATCATCAGCAGGGATGTAAAATAGTTAATAATGGAATGAGCCCTAAAAATATACTCCATGGTGTAATCCATAGAATGTTTATTATATCATAGTTGTATTATGGAAGTAATTCTACAAGCAAATTTTATGACAAATTTTTACCCTTATAACTGACAGTAGTAATGAAGGTCCAAGATCGTCAAAGGCAGATAAATCTAGGGAAATGAATTCTTTACCTTCAGCATAACATTAAGATATCACTGAGAGGGCATAAACTACAGAAGGTCATTAGCACTTTAATGGAAAGGATTTTGTAATTTGTTTTTGGCGTTTGCATTTTGAGATAAAAATTTGGCAACTTCAGAATAATCGTCTGCTATTATTTTGCTTTGATTGAAATGTAAAATAAAAGATTTATTTTGAAAATGTTTCCGAAAATTGATAGATAGCTCGAAGGTTACGTGACTGCACTTTCCGGGGAGAAATATTCGTATCAACAAATTATAAAGCGGTGTAAAATTGCGGTTATGGCATTTCAAAAATAGGTATTTACAATATATTAAATTTGAAAGGGAAAAAACGTCTAACTGAAAGTAAAAATGGTGAACATGAGTGTGAAACCTCATCCTAAGACTGTTCGAACGCAGGTAAATATCAAGAAAGTGAAGTCTCTGATCCTAAAAGAAAATCCACTGACTCAAAGATCCATTGCATTGAAACTAGGAAGTCTTCTGGCACTGTAAGTAAAATCATTCATAAATATTTAAAGTTAAAAAAGATGTTTAAACCAAAAGTTCATCTGCTTTTTCCAAAGCATATTGCTGAAAGAAAAACAAATTGTAGAAAATTATATGAAAAACACCTAGTTGTTGAAAAATGAAAATTTGTGGTAACACTCGATGGGGCATGGGTGTATTTAAGTGACTGTAATAAAAAAAGATGAATTTTCTATTTCTCAATTGACGGGAATGACCGTACGAAATGGCTACGTCAGTGCACAGAAAAGTTCTCAAAGGAGTTCATGATAGTAGCAGGATTTTGTTACAACGGCAAATTAAAAATAAAAAAAGTCTCAAGTAAAGCAAAAATTAATTCACTCTACTATCAGAAGAATATTTTTGAACCAATTTTTGAAGAAGAAATTCCAGTCTTATATGGAAAGGACATTGATAAAGTTGAGCTTTATATGGACAAAGCCTCTAGTCCCACGTTTAAATCAACTGCCGCTTATTTAGCAAAGAAAGAATCAAAAACGGGAATAACATGTATTCCATTTAATGAAATACCTGTAAAATTACCTGACGCTTCTGCAATGGACTTTTGCGATTTCGGTTTTTTAATACAAGCCTTAGGAAAACGGCATCCAAGAACACTGAATGGACTTTGGAAAACGGTTCAAGAGGAATGATGTAAAACTGACATGACAGTACTAAGCAAAAATTTACTGTCTTGGAAAATTCGAGCTAGAGCTATTGTTAAGAACCATGGCTATCAGATAGAACCAAATCACCACATAAAATACGGTATTTATACAAAAAAAAACTTAACTATCAAAATCGTTTCCATAAAGTGCGAACGACCTTCTGTATTCTTAAACTGCACTTCATCCGTCAATGAACGCACTTTTAGTTCTGCGTCCCAAACCTTTCCTCAAGACATCGAAGTCTTTAGAAGCGTATTCAAAGTTAGTCAATTTGCCTATTTCTAATTCTTCATTAAGCATTGAACCTTAAACTGGAAGCATGAATCCGCTGTGTTCCAGAAGCTCATTAGCAAAGGCGACATATAAGCACGGAACGAGCTATTTATACAAGAAAGCGGAAATATAAAATTCAAATATAATTTAGTAACATCTGAACTAAAAGGTTTAAATAAGATTCACTCTTATGTACTCATTGGGGAATAAGTTGTATACATGTTTTAATACCTTTGTATCATTTGATGATAAAAGAGGTACAGGACCTAATTTGCAAAAAATGCAAAAATCCTCAAAATAACTAAAATGCTGTCAGGAAAGTCATTAAAAATGGGCGTTCCTCACATAGACAGAGTTATTTTTAAGCATTCATCTGCACATCAGAAGGTATGCCATGGAAGTTCCAGCCCCCAACAGGAAAACATTATAAATAAGTTGTACACGAATGTCGAGCTTAAATAGAAAATGTAAAATTCTAGGGTGGGAACTGCATCATCTGCAATCGAACTTGTTAGCCACTCTGTTCTGGAGAAAAATGCTTTCTCATATATAGAGAAAAGTATGATTAAAAAACAGAATAGAGGATTAGTAAATATTCAAAGAAACGTTCAAAAAAAAATTTTTTTACGTTATGAAAATCCTGAGGAAAATTATACGAGGCAAAGTCAATGAAGTTTCGATGGAGATACGATTTCTGTCAGCTCCGCTCGGAAATTGCAAATTGATTAACTCTTTCCTCTCCTTCCTCCAATGGGCAAAAGAGGAACTGAAACAGAGACTATAAATATAAGATAGAAATCAGTTCGATAGTTAGTTCGAGAGTAGCAAAGTCAAAAAAGTTTCAATGTAGATACGATTTTTAAACAGCTTCATTCAGAAATTGCAAATTGATTAACTCTTTCCCCTCCTTCCTCCAATGGGCAAAAGAGAAACTGAAGCAGTCACTATAAAGATAAGCAAGAAATCAGTTCGATAGCTAGTTCGAAAGTAACAAAGTCGAAAGAGTTTCCATGTAGATACGATTTCTCAACAGCTCCATTCAGAAATTACAAATTAATTAACTCTTTCTCCTCCTTCCTCCAAGGGCAAAAGAGGAACTGAAGTAGACACTATAAAGATAAGCAAGAAATCAGTTTAATATCTAGTCCGAAACTGCGCAAAGTCTAAATAGTTTCATTGCAAATACGATTCTTACACAGCGCCATTGAGAAACTAAAAATTGATTAACTCTTTGCTCTTCTATCCTCCAACGGGCAAAAAAGGAAGTAGGCACTACAAAGATGAGCAAGAAAACAACCAGCTAGTCCGAAACAAGTCAAAGTTCAAAAAAGTTTCAGTGTTGATACGATTCTTACACAACTCCGGTCGGAAATTGAAAATTGATGAACTCTTTTTCCTCAAATGGGCAAAAGAGAAAGAGGAACTGATGCAGACACTATAGAGGTAAACAAGAAATAAGCTCCACAGCTAGTCCGGAATTTTATTCTGGTTCAAAGGAATAATAAATGAAAGATCAAATGAGTGTGTCGATCTAAAAAAAGTTGTCGAAGTCATCCTTTAAAATTCCCTATCTATGTTTTTGATAAGGGAAAATTTTGAATTGGACGTGATAAGTAGCAGTAATTTCTTTTGTCAACCAATAGGTAACTTGGAGTTTAACAAGACCATCAACTCGCATTTATCCCTTTCGAATAACTGATGCAAATACAGTGATTTTCGATTATAAGAATCACGTTTGTTATTACTGTTTTTGATTCTTATAAGCGGTTGATTCTTATAGCCGAAATTTAGGTTTTTGGACAGGCACACACACACACCTATATATACATAAATTAGATAATTTATTATAAAATACTCTTTAATTTGCGTTAATTATCTTTTATTGAAATTATTTTTTATAATTTAAAAAAAAACTTAATTTCTAGACCTATAAGTAGATACACATAATTATAGTAAGAGAAGAAAAAAATCCAATATTTGTTATAACATACCTGCTTAACAGTTTTACCATTTCAACTACAGGAAACGAACAAGAAAAAGTTTTCTATGGTAGTTTGATGTAATGGAGTTTTCAGGAGGCTGTTTATACCTCTTTCAATACCAATAGTCTCAGACGAAGATTCATATTCTAGCTTACGTTTCACGGTTTGATAACGTGCTGAATCTACTAATGTCACGTTTGCCTAAGTGATAGTGGACACTTAGCAGAAGATTTATGTGTTTTAGGGTCCAAGAAGCCGCAACCAGGATGTGGGAGGTGGGAATAAAGAGTCCCAATCTTTGTTTGTCAGTGGAGAAAAGTGAAATCGGACCCGGACGGGTAAAGATGCCCCTAGGTCAAGCTAATAGGACAGTGTTGTGCTAAAGCGTTTAAAGGGAAACTATTATGTTATGTCTAACAAAGAAAGGGAGGAATTTTACGACTATATTCCATCCCATCTTATCAATCTTTCTTTAAAAAAAAAAAAAAAGGAAAGTCATCACTTCGTGCCTTTTGAGGGTTTAAGTGGCTTTTTTTGAAAAATGAAACGAAATCAAAGAGTGTAAACTGATTCTTAAAACCGGTGGATTGATTGTTTAAAGCGAAAATTTTAACATGGAAATAATACATTTGTTTTTGTTTTCGCGATATTGATTCTTATAAACGGTTGATTCTTATAACCACTGATCACTATAAGCGGTGGTAACTAGATTTCCAACAGAAGTGATTTTTGATATATGCTTTGATATCCATTTTCCTTGATAATATGATTAAATGGGGAATATATGAATAAAGATTATAGCAAAATATTAATAATTTAATTATGAAAACGACTTGAATGTAACAAAACTAATGAATTGCGAAAAACTACTCTGAAAGCATTACTCTTAGTTTCTTTACCAAAGGTTTTCAACAAAAATCCCTTTTCTTAAAAAAATAAATATCTTAAATAAATATATCGATAAAATCACAGGATAAGATGACTATAGTGTCTCTATAGATCAAATCTCTTAATACGATGTGTATGTGTATATATATATATATATATATATATATATATATATATATATATATATATATATATATATATACTAGTAGGTAACCCGTCATTTTGACGTCATAATGGAAAAAGTATATGAAAGTTAAAAAATATCCCGAATTATCTAAAATATTGCATTTAATCTACACCTTGTAAAAGCAAACCCTTTCATTATTTTTTATTTATTGAGTTTTTCATGCGATTGGAGTAGTAGATTGCCATCCAACCCGTCATTTTGACGTCATAATGGAAAAAGTATATGAAAGTTAAAAATTTTTTTTACAGTTCACTACGCGATTCATTCACATTCACGTTTGTTTACTTTCAGAATTCATCGCAAAAGTAAACAGATTTTTAAAAACTGTTAAATATACAGCTAAAAATATCCAATTTTTTTTAGTTCTGAATGTTTTATAGAAAAATAGGCTGAACAAACTTGATTTGATGGAGAAGATATTTGTTTTTAGGTAAGAAAAAATTCTGATCGACATCTGAAATTGAAATTAAGCCTTACCGGCGGTTTGTTTACTGAGGGCTTCAATTGAAAGATGAGTACAGCCCGGAAGTGTCATACAGAGACAACGGCTATTATATATATATATATATATATATATATATATATATATATATATATATACATACTTGTGTGTGTGTACTTGTATGTATATACAAAATCCTATTTATTTCTACTTAAATACCGTAATCGACCGACACCAATTATATATTCTGGAATGCCATTTAGTCGCTATTATTCTAAGGTCTGCAGGTACTTATTTCTATTTTTTTCAGATTTTTATTTCATACGACTGAGGTGAGAGTTATGAGTAACATTTATAATTAAAAAAGCACGTGAACAAGAAAATGCTATTTATATCTAAGAATACTGCTATACTTTATTTTTCCTTCGTTCGCCTGCAGCATCGACTACATGGCATGATAGTTCAGAAGTTAGAATTTCGGAGATGCCGAAGATGGTGGGTTGAACTCCTACCCAGGTGAACTAATTTTTAAGGAGTGAAGAATTACACAATTAATTTTTAATGTGTACGGCGGGAGAGATATAATCTTTGCAAGAAGGAAAAAAAGTCTTCTAGAAGACTAAATCCCTAGCAGTCATATGTTAAAACCATCATCTCTAACTATCTTATTTATAAACATTGACTGTGTAATTCACACAGTCAATTTGATTATAAATATTTTATAAAATAACTAGCTGAAAACCCGCGCTTCGCTACGGAGTACATTCAAATTAAATACAACGGTCAACGTATGCAATTTATGCCAAAAAATAAATATATATATTTATAATAAATGCGATGATCAATGTATACAATTGATGTAAAATATACATCTATCTATATATATATATATATTTATAAAAAAATCGTAAGGGATATGCATTTATTTTGGATAATATCCAATCGTCTGCTGCATTAGAAAGAGAAAAAAATATTTTTTTTGTCTATTTAGTTGTTACGCACGTGACAATAAATTTATTGAAAGTACCAGAAAAAGAAATCACGTGATCAGCATTTATTAAATTAAATTCTAAAAATTAATCTTTAAAAATTCACCAAAAATCAGGAAATGGAGGTGAAAATTCGTAAAAAATTTAATTTTGAAGGAATTTTTATGATCTTTCTCGTGATATAAATTTTATAACCCTCAATGTATTATTTTAAATGCAAATGTATTATTTTAAATGCAAAAGTTACTAAAACAGCTTAAAAATTTAATTTTAAAAAAATCTAAGAAGAATTTTCGAAAAATCTTTCTTAGTGCACCCCTACACTATTAGAAGAATCGCCATGCAAAATTTCAGCCCTTTAGGTCGAGCGGTTTGGTCTGTGCGTTGTATGTCAGTCAGTCAGTCAGTCAGTGAATGAATGAGTCAGTTACGGAACTGTTTTATATATATAGATCACTTAAATAAATAAAAATTATCTGTATTATTAGCGAAAATATATTAGTAATAAAGTATTTAAATAGTTCGTCAAAAAATCGTGATCTCGCTCTAATAGTCTGAAAACGTTTCATCTTCGGAATTATATGGTTTCAATACGTAAAACAAAGCCATGCATGTCGCTTTAAAAGCAGATAACATACAACGTTGCCCACTGGAAGTGCAATGCCTTTCGTTGAAAACTTCCGTTACATAAATGATCCTCAGAGAAGCGCCAATTATTTGCATGAAAGTTATGTAAACGAATTTCAATCATAAATAATTATGATCTGGTTTGCCCGCCGGAAGACGCTGAGAAAGTTTTGTTAAGGAATTACTGTAGCATCATGTTTGGTAAACATTTCGTACGAATCGTTTGGGTATTTTCGAATACTAATCGCTAAATCCGTCCCAATGACGAGTGGTGTCGCAAAATTGTTAATTTATGAATGATAGCGGCTCGGCTTATGTCTTTTCCGTTTGAAAGATGGGATTTATTGAGCATTCTTATAAATATGCACGTTTGTGCGCATGCGTATGTATAAACAAATACGAACGCAAAAGGAGAACTTTGGCCAAAAATTATTGTCCTAAAAGTACAAAAAAAAAGCAAAATTTATATCTGACAAGAAATTATAGAATAAATTGTTCTACAGTAAGGTGCAATTGAAGATCTTGTTGATACTGAAATACAAAATACAAAGGCAACAAGAAAAAAGCATAGTTTACAGCCAATATCTCGACTTCCACGAAGCTATCGTTTACCACTAAATCAGATAATCTAAAGATAGAAACTTCTTAAGACTGAATATTGTTTCGAGCGACATGGCTAAAAAATAATTTTAAAATGAACAACGATTGCAAAAAAAGTTAATCAAAAATGAAATTAATTATTAAAAATTTTTTTAGAAAATATTATAATAAAATTTTAGTGCTATAAGAATACGAATTTGCGATAATTGTTTTTGATAAACTTATTTTAATTAAAAATAAAACCGCATTTTTATTTTTATTTCATCTTTTTGTCTTCTGAACAATTTTCCAGTACCCCAAGGTGTTGCTATTTTTAGGATTTCCACTTATGGATGCCATTAACTATAGCACTAACATTTTATTATAATATTTCTTAAATTACAATTTCGACACTGTACAGAACGGAACTTACCGTGTATGTCAGTACGAACCAGCTTATTTCATGCTGGGTACGTATCAATATACATAACAAAACATATATCTCCCATTGTAAAATGTTAACAGTTTATAAGCCCCTGCGTAAATCCTTGCCCGCTTTGGTTGAAATTCTTATCATCTGGGGTTGGTGTCAAACGTATCGTTTGAGTCATATTGGTATTTTAATACTTGTTATAGTTTTCTATAATATAAGTTCGCAGAGCATGACTGGAACATAAGGCCCCCCACTTCAACAAAGAGTCGTCTTAACCTAAATAGTATAGTAGAACACACTTCGGAATGGTTATACGAGATCCCGGGTAAAACGTACAAAGAGTTTGGAAATATTGGTTTCTAATGTGTAATAATGCAGAACTTCACGTTTCATACGAGGACCTTCACGGAGATTACGAGAGCTATTCAGGTATATTAACAGATACAAGACATTATTCAAGATGTGACGAACTCTAACTGCTGTCGAAGTGCAAGTGAAAATGAAGATGACAGTCAAGAATCATTAGTACCAAACGTGAGTTACAGTCAAGCGAAGGATGCTCTTTTATTTACAACTGACTGTATTTTTTGAAAAACTTTAAAGATATAATATCTTTAAACGCACTGAGTATTATGAGACAGAGTTCAAGGGATTTTAAAATGAAAGCCCACACAAAACACACTAAATACTGAATATAGTTTAAAATATTGAGGGGCGCATAACCTTGAAGCTCGACGAATGACTATAAATATGGTCTAATTCTAAGCCCAAAAACTCAAATGATTAGAAAGAGAAATTTTCTTTCTTTATACATATAAGGTACATAATTTTAAATATGTCATATATAAAAATGAAAATTATAAATCTATAAATAATTTTCAAATTAGCAGTTTAGAATTTTATTTGATTAACTGGTGATTGAAAATCATAAAGTGCTGCGCGCATCATAAAATTGAGATATATGCTTACAGAAAATAATTAATGGTCAGAATACACTTGTAATATATTTACCTGTAACGTAAAACAAATAAATTGTAATAAATATCATTTAAATTAAAAATTGAGCATAAAATTGGAAAACTTCAAAAATTATCATAATAATTTGCATGATTTTCCCACATAAAAAAAAGTATTCCAGAATTGCACATTTTTCTGGTTTTAAAATGTAGAGTACCATGAAATATAACACATGAGTGTAGTTTTATCAGTTTTAGTTAGATAGTTTAAAAACAATGCTGCACACAAACCAAAAATTAGCAGTTAATCATATAAAATTCTAAACTGCTAATATGAAAATTATTTATAGCTTTATAATTTCCATTTTTATATATGACATATTTAAAGATATGTACCTTATATGTATAAAGAGAGAAAATTTCTTTTTCTAATACTATTTGAGTATTTGTGATTAGAATTACACCATATTTATAGTCATTTCGTCAAGCTTCAGGGTCCTGTGCCCCCTTAATATTGCTTGTATTTGTACATAAACAATTTTGTCCTTTGAAATTTAAAAGACAATAAAATTTTTTAAAGATAAAAGTTAACGACTGTTCTTTGGGGTATTCCAAATTTTGTTTAAAAACAAAAGCAAATACAATTACAGTGAAATAAAGGTAAGTAATTCTAATTATTTAGCTTTAATATGTAGGAAATTGTTTATATTTTTAATCATTTTTTAATAACTTTTTTTAAAACCACATTTTTTTATCTCAAATAATTTTTTTTTCGAGGTTTATAAGAGTAACGGTTAAAGCGAGCATTTTCAGTGATCCTAAGCATCTCGTATTAACCGAGTTCCAATGTATTAAAAATATACACCTCCATCCTATAGATGCTTAGGCTTCACCCTGGTTATGGGCTCCTCATCAAGGCATAATCGAGGAGTATGCAGGAAGGAATTCCACACTCAGCATTTCTCTCGTTTTTTACAGGTGACTGACGAAGTCAAGTCATCCAGACCACTTCGGAAAGAACTATCCTCTATCGCAAATTGAGGTACAAAATTGAGAGCGTAAGTAGGTGACAAGATACAAAAATCTCGCCTTATTAAAGGGGGTGCTAAAGCAAAAATATGTATCTCCAACGTACAGGTAGCACTGGACCTGGGTTTCACCCTTATGCTATGGGCTTCTCAGAGAAACATAACTGATAACATGGGCGAAACCTAGGTCTTTGATACCTATGCTTTAGAGATGTATACTTTCTCTTTAGCACCGTCTTATAAGGCGGGCTCCACGCATTTTGTCAGCTGTGTACCAGTAGTTCGCTAGCCTATTTTCTCGTGGAACCCTTATACGATTTTTCAAGATCCACAGTACCTAAACCTACATTTAAGAAAAAATTTAACCTTTAGCGTACGGGTTCCATTTTTCCGATTCCCTCTTTAGAATGGGAAATTATATATATATATATATATATATATATATATATATATATATATATATATATATATATATATACATTCATTCTTGGGCTCGCATTCTTGGGATACATACTAGCCCACCCCGTAAGGAAAAGGTTAATATAATATCTTGCATAAAATAAATTTATAACCAACAAATTTTTGGGGTTACATACTTTAAGGATAATTTATTCAAACCTTCGGAACTTTAACTGCTTTTGATTACATTAAACTTCACCCTTATCTGTACACAATTAAGGTATTCTCGTGAGGTTTTTTTTTTTTTTTTTTTAAATCCAAGAATTATGATTCACAAAAATTTTAAAACATACAAATAATATTTTAAATAATTTCTGAATGTGAAAATCGAAAAGATTATCATAAAACTCTAGCCACACACTTTGTGTATAATTTTTCTTTTGCATTGCCGAAGAAATACGCGATTAGCAAATGTTTTAAATTAATAATTAAATAATATTGTCTGTACAGAAACAATAAAAAATAGGACATCTTATAAAACAAATGAATATTTTCTTACCTTGTCCGAAACAAAAAATACCGAGAAAAAGCAAATGCAATTTTTTAGTCCTGGACAGCATTTTCTGTCTTTTTTTTCACACTTTGTCTTTTATTCACCGAGCAGTAACAAAAATAAATAAATAATACGGCAATACGCTATTTCACGCCGTCATCGTTTCACACATTTGCATGTCCTGTGACCGCAGAGTCGCATTTCGTTAGTGCACCTTCATTGTTTACACATGATAACGCGCGGTGAGGAGATCCTCTTCAGATCCGACCTGTTGAAAGTTTCATTCTGATCTGTGAGGTAGGGTTCGGAAGCTCGAAGCGGTGGAGCAGCAATACGTACACAATGCCCTATCTACTTCCGCTGGACGACGTCAGATCCTGTTTCACAAAGCCGCGTGCTTTTATGTTGTCAACGCGTCTATTTTCACTTAAAAGTGACGAGGAAAACAAGTTTAAAACGTGGTGCTAAATGTCCAGAAAACGCGGCGCTTGATTTCAATTTTTGCGCGTTTCATATACATGCTCCGTACGGGTAATAGTAAATCCCTCTATCATTTTGCTTACATATATATTTTTTAAATGTTTTTAAAAATATTTTTTTGAATATTATTAAAAATGTTCCTTAGAATAAGTCATAACGGTCTCAATTATATATAAGAAAATATTAATAATAATTTCTTAGGGTGGTCCAAAAGCAAAATCATGATATTAAAGTGTATTTCAGAAACCTGAAAGCAAATGAAGATTAAGATGACTTCAGTTAATTTTTTCGTAAAAAGTAATAAAATAATGTATAAAAAGCAACCTGCATATTACCGCAAAATTAACTGATTACCTAATACAGGGGCCATAAAATATTAAGTTGCGCGTATTACTTTATGCGTACATGCATAAAGTAAGATCTGTGTTTGCTATGCAAAGGTTGTTACGTCCAAAATGGGCTAAAATGAGTTATCAAACCAGGCAAGGGGGCTTGGGGTGCCTTGAGTGGATGACAGATCTGTACTGTTTGTCCGGCATCCTCGGGCCCTACATGAATGAAAAATGTCACCGAACTTCGGAAATTAACCCACGGCTGCGAGTACAGGTATTACTCCGTAGCTTCCGGTCGTCAGTTTGAACAAGGCGTATAAGCGAAAGCTGTGGTTGCTGTAATTTCCGAATACTTATCAAACCAGGCATGTTTGAATAATCAAGGGCTAATGCAGGGTACTGAAAGCTAAGTCCAATTCCACTCCTAAATATTTTTATTCATCAGGGAAATTTTGGGGTATGTGAAACAAAACACAAACACGTCAGTATTAAAGGGGTTATGTCCCAATCAAGGACTTAACACTCTTTACCCAACAAGACTAAAATTAGAAAAATTTACTTTTTTTAAAAATAATTAAAAATTAAACTTAAAAACTGACTTTACAAAAGCCGGTTTATTTTTCAATCCATTTTTTCTCAAAACTATGATTTTGGACTTGACACTCTTTACACAGCAAACACAGATATGTAACCAAGAGGGAGATACTAACACACAGAGATGGGAAAATAAGTTATCCCATATTAACTCATCGATCTTGGCATGCTTAGAAAATTTTTAAGTCTATATTTTAGACTCATAATGCTGGTGTTATTTTGCTTCAGATCTGATATATTAACTTATACAGATAAACCCTTACATAATTTTTTTTTATTTCACAAAGAGCAGTAATTAATTAGACTATGAGATCCCATATCTGTTTCTTTATATGCTTATTTTTTTAAAGACATATATTCAGTCACATCTTATACATAAAGTGTTAAATTTTGTAACATTTTTACCGTTATAAGGAGTAACTGTAAAAACCATAATATCTCACATTTACAAGAGTATCTTGCTTGAACATTGTTTCTATCTATATTTTATGCTCATAGTAGTTAATGACTGTGCTGTTTTAGACCTAGACAGGAATATTAAAACACAGACATCCTATTATTCCATACTTGCACTTATATCTTGCTACTAAACGAAATATCTTTCCGATAAATACATTATACAATCTTTTTTCATGCTAGGAAAGTTATTAGTGCAGAATTTTTTTAGTGCAGATCTTATAAACAAATTTTTTTCCGAATTCTGTTTCATTATTGTCTATATCAAGAATAATAGTAAATAACTACCTGACACTTATCGATATGCTTCTAGCTGCATTTAAAAAGTATTTTCGCATACATTGTATTCTCATAGAGCAAGTACTATTTGGTATAATACCATATAGTATACCATACAGTACCCAAAGTTTATAGTACCATATAGTATACCATATAGTACCCAAAATTTATAGTACCATATAGTATACCATATAATAAGCCCAAAGTGGTTGAGGTACTAAATCGGGACCCGTCCGCCAAAGAGGACGATAATATTTTACTGCGATAACCTCCCAAACTATGGCAACCGAACTCCCTCTTTTCGAGGCGCGGGAGGGTATACATACAAATATCTATCTATCTATCTATCTATCTATATATATATATATATATATATATATATATATATATATATATATATATATATATATATATATATATATATATATATATATATATATATATATATATATATCACGTGACAAATAACCACGAATAAATAACAAATAGCAATCGTATCCATGCTTTCAGTTGTGAGGGAGGAGGGGTAGAAAAAGAAAATCCACCAGTGATCGAAAGGGAACACCTTCCGCTGCGCGGGAATACTTCTCATGCCAAAATTGGCGTTCAGGAGCGAAATCTCGCCAAAACGGTCCCGATTTAGTACTTCAGCCATCACGGCACAAACTCATATTTACACTCATTTCTTTTTATGCTGAAAATTAATTACAAACTCCACCCGACTTACGAACAGGGCCCGATTATGAACGCTGGGGGCCCCTGGGCAGATGCTATTTGGGGGCCCCCACCTTACGAACATTTATAACAATAAGAACTATCCATGGACTATACATGCTATTAGAAGTACTAGGTGCATACACCAAGGGGGTTTAGGGGCCCCCTATCATGAGGGGGCCCTGGGCAAAGTCCCGATTTGCCCATGCGATAAAAAGGCCCTGCTTACGAACATTTAAAGATACGAACAGACCGAGTCGACACTCCAATTTTGTTCGCTTTGCCACTCGTAAGCCCTATAACTCCCGTCCGCTTCCCCTGAATTAGAAAAAGTGGTTCATTAGGTTTATGTTTTATTATTTTTGTACTATTTGCATGTTTTTATTTCACAAATATAAACAAGATTTCTGAAACACAGAATGTAATTACACAAAGTTCGATTTTGATTAATGTGGTGGTTGTGCCCGATGCATTGATACAATTTTTTTTAAATGTTTGGCCCGAAATTGCTTATCATCGTATAGCCACAATAACTAACATAACGAATATAAATATATATTTTACTAAAGAATTTTACTGACTTATGTGTAATTTTAATTGAATTTCATTCGACGAATATATAAAGCGTCATGACATCTGACTTTAGATGGGTAAATCCCTCCACCCTATGCAAATCTGCATTTATACATATTAAAACGGATATTATTATATAATAATTACATTCCTAAAAAAATAAATTAAATTTTAAAACAGAAAAATTTATCATCGACGCCCAATAGACCCCTGGAATACTATAGACCCTTTTTAAACTTCCATCGACCCCGTTGGGAATACCTGCTCTACAGTGTATTTGGTTTTAGGATGAAAAAAGGTACAGTATTTTATTGACTTTACGGTCCATCATCTTTCAATAGGGGTAAAGAGTACGGTCATTTTTAAATGACGTTCAATAACGACTTACGAACGATTCAAGATACGAACGGCCGTCTGGAACATAACTCGTTCGTAAGTAAAGTAGTATCTGTTGTTGTTTCTTATACCCCCTGGCCGGAGGTATTCTAGACCAGGTCCATATAGGCTAGAGGGCTGGAGGGTGCGGCACCGGTGTATAATCGCACCACAAGGGTCGGAGTCCGATTTAGCCAAGTGCCACCTAAATTTTTACCGAGAACCACCCCAGGAGTGACATATGGGGGGATCGTACTCTCTCCCACCCTCTCTGACCTGATAGAGGGACTTTCCGATCTACGAATTTAACATGCCCATATCCGGCCTAGACACGGAGGTATTTAATGGCTCTTGTCAGGATTCAATCCGAGCACCCTCAGCACCGAAAGTCAACTGTCTACCACAAGGCTAACTCATGCCCAGGGCAGTATCTGTATTTATTAAGACTCCTGCTCCATTTAGTTACAGATCACATGCATAAAGAGTTAAATTTTGTAGCGTTTTAATCTTTATCAGGAGTAATTGTAAACAAATCCATAATATTTCCCATTTACAAGAGTATCTTACAAATCCTATAAATCCATATTTTATACTCATAGAGCAACTCTGCGCTGTGTTTGTCCTAACCGGGAGTATTAGAACACAAACATTATGAAATTCCCTACTTACACATATATCTTGCTATACTGCAAAAACTTTTTGATTAATACCTTATAATACAATATTATCTACAAACAGAGAGATATCTCTTGTTTACGTTATCAATATTTAGGAGAGCCACTTGCTTAATACTTTACCATAAACTGTTCTTATAAGATTTTTTAGGGAAGCCAGTATTTATATAGTTGTTGTAGAAGTGGAATGGTATAATTCCCCACGGTGTGTGGCCAATGACGAATCTATTATAAAGGCTGCAGAGGAAGGGGTAAATAGAGGATTGTAAACCAATAGATAATAGAAGAATAGCTGTCGGTGTGGCCAGTGATAGCGATCTAAAGTCCAAATTTTACAAGATGGATGGTCGTTATTTTATGGCCCACAGTAAAAACGTCAGATGAGAAGGGTCAAAGTTGTTTTGCAAAATAAAATTATGGTGGGGGAGGTACTTCGTAGACTATGGACAAAGGCGACAGAGGCTGTTTAATAAAGAACCAATTGGGGCAGGAACCACTGAAAGAAAAACAGCCCACTGCCCAATGAAAATGAGGGGCTGGCCAGAATGGCCCCCTGTAAACGGACAACAGCTCCGTCAAGGACGAAAGGAATTGGAGATGAAGCAGATCGATCTCAGACTTGGTTCCTCAAAGTTAGATGATAGAGAATCTTGTCTGCCTCAGAGTCTTGGAGAAGTGCCAATATTTCGCTAAGATGTTCCTATACTTGAGCTGATTCTGGGTCCCTGTCGTCGATGCTACCACCATCGCTGCTTACATCAGCTATAGTAAGTGCCTCCCCAATAGACTCTAAAAATCATCTTTGACAATATAGTTTGCCTCTGCTTCTGGGTTCTCAAAGTTAAAAATGTTAATATGAAAGAGATTATTGTATTAATAGCCATTACAATTTAATTGAAATTTGTGCCTTATCAAATAAATGTATGTTTAAGGTAAATGCTTTGTCTTCCTTGCTTGTTCCAACCCATGCATGCATCCATTGTTTTAAGGTAACTTAATTGCCTACATCTGTGAATCCTTGTCACGGCACGACAGTAGTGCCAATGTACCTTAAAAAGTAGTCTACCTTAAAAAAAAGTAGATGGGTAAGATAAATTTAAAAATTAGAAATATATTAAGATTAAATAAATTAAGATTAAAATAAAGAATTAAAAAAATTAAAGAATATACGTTGAAATTAATTATAAAGTTACGGAAAAAATGGCCCTCAGCAAACAAGATGGAAAGTTCGCATAATAAAAGAAAAAAAATGCCCTGTGCAGGGTCAAACAATTCGTAATGAGATGATTACAGAGTTCCGCGGGGGAAAACAAAAAACACCAAGATAGGGAAAATTGGCAAATACGTCACCACCTAGGACCGAACCCCCAACCTAGGGTTTACCAGGTCAGCGCGATAGCACTGCGCCATGACAGCACACAGGCAGGTGAGCAAGATTGGAGATATATTGCGGTAAGGCCGAATGTAAATATTAATCTCGGGTGGAAAAGTGCTTAAAAAATAGAAAGACAGTTCTGACGAATTCAAAATTGGTGGTGGAAGAATCCTGTTAGTTGCTCATTAATTAGAAACAAATTTCACGAACTTGCTGGAATTATTAGTGAGTAAAATAATATGTCGAAAAACTACGAACTCGGCATTCAGTTAAAACTGAGTTTTGCAAGTACGCTCTTTTAGAATGAAAACTTTTTTTTATTGAATGTATTTGGTATATTTTGGAAGCTGAACATCTAGCAAATGCCAATAAATCGTAAAATTGACATTAATAAATGCAGAAAACCAAAATATTTGTCCATCAAAATTGTCGATTTCGTGAAATTCGGAAAACTGCTTTGGGAGAAAAGCTTCGTTTGCAATGAAAAACATTTTTAAATTTATAAAAATGTTTGTATCCTTAAAGATGGAGAGTTCTAAAACACATGGAAATGAAAAAATTTGTCGATTGGAGGACGGAAAAGTTGAATTTTGCATGCATGAAAATAGTGGAAATTTGCGAAACGGAAAGGAAAATTCTTGCTCTGCTTGAAAATTCGTTAAATTGAGATGCATAATTCTGATATAGTATTTATTATTTCGTTTACAGACCTCACATACAAAGGTTTCTTATTCAAATATGAATTTTATATTATTTTTAATCTTTTTATGTATTAATAATGCGTTATTAAAAACAAAGCTCATGTGATCTCATATACAGGGTTCCCACCTATATCCGTTATACCCCCCTTAACTTCTAAACGGTGACAGCTTAGGCCATGAAGTTGGTGTCTAGGTATAGTAAAAAGGCTATGCGCTACTTGATGAGACAACTTACAACGCCATCTATCGGCAAATTTTGTAATTAGCGTTTTTATCTCAAAAAGGGTATGAGATACGGGGAAAAAGTCAATTACAAAGTTGTTTAGCATCATCGATTTAGTAAGAAAAGATACCTTGCGCACGTTAATACTCAAAACAGAATGTAAAAATTGAACATTTTGTTTGATGCTTGTTGAACATTACTGATGCTTGTGCCACCGTAACACCTGTCATGTTGCACAATGTGAAGCGATAAATCCAGTCCAGAGTACAAATGTGTATAGTGGCTAATGGAGAGCATTTTCAGCAACATAAATAAATGATCCTGAAGATAGGGTAGTGTCTCGGTTTCTTTCTTCCACTCTTTATGACATGACAATTTTCGAAATTGTGACCAAACAAATGTTCATTTTCTACATTCTGTTTTAAGTATTAATGTGCGCAAGGTGTCTTTTCTTACTAAATCGATGATGCTGAACAACTTTGTAATTGACATTTTCCCCGTATTTCGTACCGTTTTTTAGATAAAAACGCTAATTCCAAAATTTGCTGATAGATGGCGTTGTAAGTTGTCTCATCGAGTAGCGCATAGCCTTTTTACTATACCTAGACACCAACTAAAAATGAAGGATTTAGAAATTGAAGAATTGAGGATAAGGGCAGCTAAAAGACTCTCAAATTTAAGGGCCAGAGAAAGCATTGGAAGGGTTAATAATAATTTCGAAGGATTTGTGAGGAATGAAAAAAGGGTTATTCTTGAACCATCAATTAAAACAGATAAGAGATATTCTAAAACTGACCCGAAAAGGGAGGATAAAAGATGTTTTGTCTGCAATAGTAAAGTCCATTTGAAATATCAGTGCCCCAAAAGCGTTCAAAATCTAAGAAATAGAGGAGATCAGATGGGAAAGAAATTTGAAAAGGAAATTAATAGAGGCGAAATCATTCAACCTGAGAATAAAATTGAAACCCGACAGGAAAGGGAAGTTATGTATGCAGTTACTCAAGGTAAGAGAGTCCTCGAAAGAGCGGCGTGTACTCAAAGGCATTTGAGTAAAAGTTTAGATGAGGTATTAGATGAGGAGATGATTATTCCTCTTAATGTGAGGGAAATTGCAAGGGATACAGAGGAGGAGAGGATTATTCCCCCGAATATGTCGGAAGGGACAAGGGACACAGATGAGGAGATAATTATTCCCCATAATATGTTTGAAATGGTAAATGAGACGAAGGATGAGGGACGATACGGTGTACGATAAGGGAGGAGATAGTAAATTAAGTCCCAGAGAAATCGAAACTAAGACTGATGAGGTTTCGGGGAAGGTGGGAAATAGTGAATTGAGCTCCAATAACAATACAGATGTGCTGCCAGAAATGTTGGGCTCCCAGGGAGATAAATTTAGTGGAAATAAAAAATCAAGGGGGAAAGATACTAAAAACGACAAATCACTGGACAAAATTTTGGATGGGGAATTAAGTCCCAATGAGAATTTAGATGAGGTGCGAGAAATGGGTTTTTCAACGGAAGGAGAAGAGGGGAGAGATCAAATTGATATTCTAGGGGAAAAAAAGGCTAGAGGTAACAAACAACGAGAATGGGAATAATCAAAGGGAAACACGAGACGAAGAATTAAATGTCCAAGGAAGTCCCAACGATACGGGTAAGAAACAGACGAAAAGTATGGGGGACAAGACTAACGCAGAAAAGGGTAAATCTGAACCGACACTTTGTCATAACTTCACTAATGAGTCAATGAGAGATTGTGAAATAATAAAACCACAAACCCATTCCCATTTATTTAGGGTCCCGAAAAATAGCAGAGAGGATCAAAAATTTAAGTAATTCCCAAAGAATTCCGAGAAATTCAATTAATTGTGTATTTTGCAAAGGTTTTAGAAATGATTTAAGTAGTTCTCAAAGAATTCGGGGAAAATTAATTAAATGTATTTTTTTAATTGGATTGATAACTTTTTTTTCCCAATGGCAAGTATTACAGGACAACAGATATCAAAAAGACAAAAATACAAGAACAAGATAGAAAAATGACATCCATTAATCGATCAACTTATGTCTGGCAATCCAATAGCGCTCCCATAAAGAAACGGGAGGTAGAGCAGGGCAAGAAGCAAGGTGAAGCATACCCTTTTCTTCCTGGTTATTACACAAGAGACAAAGAGGGTTGGGAGCCAAGTTAATTCTGTGGACGTGCTTGCGAAGGCAATCATGGCCAGAAAAGAGCCGTAGCATTGCCACATATTTACTTCTAGGCCTCTCAGGGATATCATGGACATGGACATACCAGGGCTTGTGATCGCTTCTAGCAGCAACAAACTGTGAGAAGGAACACCTGACGATCTTTTTGACTATTGTCTGATGGAATGGTAGGCCAAGTCCTGGTTGTTTAGCTGTAAAACAGAACTGTAAAACTTTTTTGCCAGGAAGTCAGCAGCCTCGTTCCCCTCGATTCAACAATAGGCCGGGATCCACTGTAAGACAACTGTTTTATTATGGTTCGACAACCGTTCCAGAAGGTTAACACAGTCATCAATATATTTGCATGCAGAGAAACATGGGGAGTCAATAGCCTGAAGAGCTGCTCTTGAATATGAGAGAATCACCACTCTTCAGAAACGCTCTAATCGGCTCTGAAGCTGGAAAAGAGCCAAACGGATAGATTTCATCATCAAAAGCTGACACATGAGTACCAACAGGAGAGTAGAATGAGAACAGCTCACAATGAACACCGGCTCCAACGTTTACACAATCACTTGTTCTAGAGCCATCCGTATAGACCCTGAGCCATTGTGAAACGGGGTAGAGTGTATTTATAGTTTCGTATGCCACTGATCTTAGGATTTTATCACTGTCCTCCGCTTTTAACACACTTTGGCTCAAGCCAGACGGATAGAAAAGGTCTTGGCTTCGATGGGGTTACGAGGTAATAAAAATTGTTGAGCTCCAAAATCGATGTTTAGGTGAGAAATAAGTGCGGTAACCCCCTGTACAAAGCCTCTCTGGGTCTTTAAATTACGCTTGGTCTCAGTAGAGACATGATCCCACATGGACATGCAACCGGGAGTTCTTACTATTTTCTCCGAAAAATGGATTAAATTTGTGAATATAATGGTATTAAGAATTGATAAGATATGTGATTTTTTTCTGTTGTATTTTGTTGGGTGAATACTTTGGTTCGTGTTTTATTTAAAGTGAAGAGCTAAGTTATAGCTTCGATATGTTTTGTGTATTGTTTAAAGTGAAAGACTAAGATAATAACTTTGTCCCCGTAGCATGTAAAGTAAAGAGATAAGAAATAAGTATAATATAATTTTGTGTTAAGTAAAAGTATAAAAGAATTTGATATTGGCAATAATTGTATAAAATAATTTTGGACAACGAAAGGATTAATATAATTTAGAGAATGAATAATTGTGTAAAAGTAATTTTTGTTACATGTAAATGAATTTGCTATCTCATACTCAGATGAAAACATGGGATCATTTACCTGTAAAAATGTGTATTATTATTGTGCCTACAAAGTGCCCCTCTTCACAAGTTTAAAGTACTGTTATTATTCGAGTGTGGTGCTTTGCTATATTTTGGTCAAAGGGACTGTCATTGAGGCGTGAAAACGTCTCAAAAAGACTTTTCTCGCTCCAAAAGGAAGGGGCGTATGTCAGACTCGCGTCCGACATTCTTAATTGAGACCATGGATACATCATTTAGAATGATTAGCGAAGGCCGTTAGCGGCATTCAACAAAGCGAAAGCCGACGGCGGTGAAAATCACCATAGGTGGTCCACGTAAAAAGGAAACCGGGAGGCATATTAACTACCTATACTCGAGTTCAAGCAATGGGGAAATTTCAAGCTCGCTGATTCGTTGGTTTCTTCCCGTCATCTATGACATCACTTAGCGCAACTTCCAAAGACTTCACGTGGCGCCATCTTTTCCCTTGAAACTGAATTAATCGTGAAATAACTCGTGAACATATTAATATATGAATCTTGCTTTTATATATATATATATATATATATATATATATATATATATATATATATATATATATATATATATATATATATACATAAGAAGGTTGTTACTTATGGTTCTGGTGTGTTTTAAGATAAAAGAAATAGCAAAATATATTTTTTTAGTTGTTTAAAAGAAAATTAGGGAGCTTTTTTTTTTATGAATTCTAGCAAATCGTCAAGTTTCCTTCACATATGGAACTGCCTATAATTTTTTTTTTTCTATGTTTAATTTAATATGTTCTTGCTATCATAAGAACCTTCAAACATAATAAATTACTAAAAAAAATGTTTGTTACAAAAGCAAGTTATTTTTCTTTAATTTCTGTTGTGTTTTATACTTTAAATGCATTTTTCTCAAAGTTATGTTTTTGCAATTTTGCATGACTTTGAAGAACTAAGGCTTTGAGAAATATGCACTTACAATTATACTTTTTATATATTTTTAATCTTGATTCAATGTTTCAGAAACGTAGGGAAAGTTTTTTTGGATAAATGGTTAATTTTTTTTGTTTTACAAATAGATAAACATGAAAAGCAGAATTTTTTTTCAAAAATTACCATATGAGTAAAATATTTTTTTTTTACAAAAATTCAAAAACATATTTAAAAAAAGCTCTCCCTAGATTTGTAGCATATACTATGACATTATTATAAAACTTTAAATTATAAAAAAAATTAAAAATTGACAAAAGAGTAGTCTTTTTAAAAAGTATGTAAATCATATCCCAATTTCTCCAGATCAAGTTGGAAAGTTATGGTTTTTCAATTTATACACAAATGGTATTTATATTAATGGGTGTCCCAAAAGGTCGTTTACAAACTTAACATGCTGGTCTGTCATATCATGATGAACAAGATTTACATAGGAACTTGTGTCCGAAAATTCAAACTGCGACCGCTAGAGGGCGATAATTGCACGAAATGGGGAGAGTGGGAAAAACAATCATTTCAGGCGTGGACGTTGAAGGAGAAGGATGAATGAGTTTAGTAACGCAGAAATGGCCGACATGCATTACGTATATGGCTCCGCTGATGGAAATGGACGAGCCGCGGCACGGACGTACCTTGAGCGCTTCCCAAACAGACGTCAGCCAAGTCATGTTTTGTTTGGACGATTGCACCGCAGATTACGTGAATCAGATGCTTTCGTAGTACGTAGCCACATCGGTCGAGAACGTGCTACACGCACGCCTGTCGTAGAGGAAACCGTGCTACAGGAGTTTGCCATCAACCCGCAAACAAGTCTCCGAGAAGGCGAACGTGTCTTGGATGTAGGTCGTTCCACCATAATGCGCATACTGCACGGTGACATGCAACACCCTTACCACTTCCAAAAAGTACAGGCATTGTGCGCTGACGATTATCCCAAACGCATTGCATTCTCACGCTGGTATTTGCAACAGCGGGTCGCACAGCCAGATTTCCCATCGTGGATTTTGTTTTCTGATGAATCCTGCTTTACACAGGATGGTGTCGTGAACCTGCACAACATGTACGTATGGGTGCATGAAAACCCAAGATGTACACGTGCCCATGCACATCAACAACGTTTCACCGTAAACGTTTGGGCTGGTATTATCGGTGACATGTTGATTGGCCCTTACCTTCTACCTGAACGCCTCGACGGAAATACCTATCGCATTTTTTTTAGAAAGAGTTTTGCCGGATCTGATGGGTGACGTTCCAGCCGCTACACGCCGAAACGTCTGGTTTCAGCATGATGGAGCGCCTGTCCACTTTAGCTACGCTGTTCGAGAATACCTCGATAGGACTTATCCTAATCGCTGGATCGGTAGAGGCGGACCAGTCCAATGGCCGCCGCGATCCCCCGACCTGACTCCCCTGGATTTCTACCTGTGGGGACACATGAAGTCCATAGTGTACGAGACACCCGTAACATCGGACATGGATCTTATCGCCAGGATCGCGGAAGCGGCAGCACGTGTCCGTGACACTCCTGGCCAATTTGAACGGGTTCGTGAATCCATGCGCCGACGCTGTGAAACGTGCATTGTGGCGAATGGAAGGAATATTGAACATTTGCTGTGATGTAATGATGTTTTGTAATAAAAATCATATTAACACCGCTGTCGATATCATTTTTTTTCTCCTCATCCAAACCTGCACTTATCGCCCTCTAGCGGTCTCAGTTTGAATTTTCGGACACAAGTTCCTATGTAAATCTTGTTCATCATGATATGACAGACCAGCATGTTAAGTTTGTAAACGACCTTTTGGGACACCCTGTATAGTGGTCAACGAGTTAAGATGGTGTTGTGACATGATTGCTTCTAAAATGTTTTGATTAATTTTAGCTTTGAAAAACTTCTTTCTGCTTTCTTCATCGTCACCGGTAAAGTGGAAATATCAGGCAAGCTGTAATTATGTCAAAGAAGCTACTTGAGTCTGCGGTATGAATTAAAAATAGTTCAGCAATTTCGCGTATTAAAGTAATTTGTTTTAATTGAATATAAAAGCACATTTTAAATCGAAGCAATTGAGGTCCAAAATTAGGTGAAATATTGGAAAGATATGGCGATTGTAACAATTCTGATCCTTCCAGAATACTTTTATCAAGTGACGCGGCGAGATATGCAAGTGATAAACATTTAAAAAGTGTACATAACTGTCGAACGGATTCAAATCTAATAGTAAATTGATTAATTATTAAATCCATTACTTTATAAAACACATCGACTTTGAAACATCGTTCACTGTCTTCAATGAGTTTATCTACTTGTAATTAAGCAAATAATTTTTTCACAAGACGCAACTTTTTTGGGGAAAACAAGTTTTAATATTCCATACAGCTGATAACTCAAGGGTATCGTTTTTTAACAAACTCCCAATTATTCCACAAGTTCTGGAATTGGGTTAGGAGTGATGAAAGTATAATAGTCCGGGTAACCAATATAATAGTCCCGGTAAGGTGAATCGACGATGTTGTAATTCGTCGTGCCTCCTTAGAACTAGACACAAGGCAGAGACTCTATCAGAAGGCTTTTTTAAATACATTTATTCGGACAACACAATTCAGTAAGCCGCTCGGCATAGCGCGTCCGACCTGCGAGAGATATTTCTCCTCGACTCTCTCGTGACGGCGCGCATCTCCCCAAAGAAGGGGGAAAGAAGTGATGTCACGTGGTTCGCCTCTCGCAGATTGGAGCGGGATCACTACAGAGTATGCCCCCAGTGACGTAGTCACGATTACAGAAAATTGGTTATTAATACATAGGTACATAGTGAGAATTATACAAACAGTCTGGAGTACAATTGAAAATTCGTATGATGCCTAGAGGGAAATTGGCATGATGTACAAGAGAGATAAACAAGGTTACATATGCATTACATGAAATAAAAGGATAGGTAGATTATGTACAATTGATATTACAAAATTTTTTTACACAATATATTCAGAAACAAGGTGTTGTGGAAAGCGAACTTTGCGACCAGATCTGGTGGTGGTCTGTTCGACAGGAGTTTGAGCATTCATGGGCTCAGTTGGCTTTTGAGGTCCGTAAGGTTCAAGAGAATCTGAAAGTAGATATGCAGGTTTGATACGATCAATAGAGACTGTACTCTGCTTTCCGTTTAATTCCAAAACAAAAGTTTTGTCATTTCTGTCGACTACTAGATGTGGTCCCGTGTAAGAAGGTGATAAGGGAGGATTGATTTTATCTGATCTTAAAAATACATGTGAACAGGTTTTCAATGAGGGATTGACATAAATTTTGGGATTGCCGTGTACGGCAGTGGCAATAGGATTTAAGGTTCTCATTGTTTTAATTAACTCGGACACATAGGTAAGGGTAATGGGTTGTTTGCAAGTATCACTGGTAATGAGATCGGAAGGTAGTCTGAGATTGGTGCCATAAACAAGCTGGGCACAGGTGGCTTTGATGTCACTTTTGAGAGCAGTGCGCAATCCTAGTAAGACTATGGGAAGGATTTCAGTCCATTTAGTTTGGTTGTGCGCTTTAAGAGAGCTCTTGAGATGACGATGAAACCTTTCAATGATACCGTTCGACTGTGGATGGTAAGCAGATGCTCGGATTCTGTGGCATCCTAACATGTTAGTAAGTTCTTTGAAGAGAGTAGATTCAAAATTTCTACCCTGATCAGTAGTTACAGTAACAGGGGATCCAAATCTGGAGATCCAACCGTGTACTAATGCTCGAGCAGTTGTTTCCGCAGTCATATCAGGTGTAGGGATAACTTCGGGCCATCTCGTGAACCTATCGATGATGGTCATACAATATTGATTGCCATCTGAGGGTGGGAGCGGTCCAATAAAGTCTATATGTATGTGGGCGAAACGAGCATCAGGATCAGAGAAGGTGCCAATTGGTGATTTGGTATGTTGAAAGATTTTAGCTTTTTGACATTTAGTACAACTGCGAACCATAGATTTTATGTCTTTACGCATGCCAGGCCAAACGAATCGTTTAGAGATTAAATCTAATGAGGCTGATATACCTGGATGGGAGAAAAAATGCAAGATTTGAAAAACAGATTGTCGCATACTTTTGGGAACAAACGGTCGAGGGTGTGTCTGTGACATATCGCAGTATAAATATATATCTTCGAGAGGAAAATAGTGTTTTTCCAATCTTAAAGATGAGGTGTCAGATTCGATAAGCTGTTTCAGCTCGTCATCAACGGTCTGAGCAGTGGCGAACTCTTTAAAGTTCAGCACATTAGGAGAAATTGAGTCTATCTCAATGCGAGATAGTGCGTCGGCCACGCTGTTATCTGAACCTTTAGTGTACCGAAAATCGGTAGAAAACTGCGAAATATAATCTAAATGGCGCAGCTGCCTAGGGCTACATTTATTAGGGTTTTGTTGGAAGGCAAATATAAGGGGTTTTTGGTCTGTATAAATAACAAAATTGCGACCTTCTAGCATATGCCTGAATTTTTTTATGCAAGAGTAAATAGCAAATAATTCACGATCGTAAGTTGACCAATTTCTCTGAGCCTTATTTAGTTTACAAGAATAGAACGCTATGGGTTCCCACTGATCTTCTGAGAGCTGCATTAAGGATCCACCAATCGCGACATTACTAGCATCAACCCATAAACTTATCTGGGCACCAGGTACAGGATGTCTTAATAGTGTAGCTTGAGCTATAGCTTCTTTTGAAGCAGTGAAGGAGAGAGTTGCTTCGTCGTTCCATTGTAATTGCTCAGTGTTGCTAGCACTGGAACGGGGATTTTTTTTCTTATTTTTATGTCCTTCTAGGAATTTAACAAGAGGGGCTAAAATGTCGGCAGCTTTGGGAATGCATCGCCGATAAAAATTGAAAAGACCTAAATAACGCCGTAGTTGAGTTAAGGTAGTCGGTTGAGGAAATTCCAGGATGCATGAAACGCGATTAGGAAGGGGTTCAATTCCTTCTGCTGAAAGCTTGAATCCTAAGAATTCAATAGTGGTTTGCCCAAATTGACATTTATCAACATTAATGCATAGTCCATACTCTTTAAGTTTGGAAAACAACTGAAGATGTTGCATATGTTCTTTTTCATTATCTGAGGCAACAAGCAAATCATCAACAAATGCATAAACAAATCCTAAGTCACGAGTTACTTCATCTATAAAGCGTTGAAAGGTAGAAGACGCATTGCAAAGGCCAAACTGCATGCGCGTGCTTTCGAAAAGGCCAAATGGAGTGCAAATCGCAGTTTTATGTACATCATCAGGATTGATGGGAATTTGGTGGTACGCTTTTATCAGGTCAATGTGACTGAAGATTTGTTTACCATGTAATTCAGCAGTGAAATCTGCAATACAGGGAATAGGATACTTCTCTTTAATAGTTTGTGCATTTAGAGTACGATAATCACCAACAGGTCTCCAATCGACAGATCCTTTCTTCGGCACCATGTGCAAAGGCGAAGAGTAGTTACTTTTGGAGGGTCTCATGTGACCAAGCTGTAGCATCTGCTGAAATTCAGCTTTAGCGAGTTTTAGCCGATCTGGAGCTAGCCGTCTAGGCTTAGCCGCGACTGGAGGTCCCTTGGTGTTTATGTAATGCACAGTATTGTGCTTTACCGGTTGGTTGGGGTCCGGTAATTTTGTAATTTCAGGAAATTGTAGCAATAGTTTACCATATACATTATTAACACAATTAGGTTTTACAGAGAAAATATTGCAAACACTTAATTTAACAGGAGTGTTTAAATGAGTGATAGAATCGATAAGACGGTGATTCCGTAAATCAAGCTTTAAATTAAAATAATGCAGGAAATCAGCTCCTAAAATAGCACATGAAACATCACAAATGTAAAAAGAAAAAGTAAACGATCGGCGTAAACCTAAACTAAGAGTAATACTCTTTCGACCATAAACATTAATTTTTGTGCCATTGGCGGCACGAAATGTTTGGAGAACTGGCCGTGATTTATCTTGTTTGGTAGCAGATATCAGACTGGCGTCAGATCCAGAGTCAACAAGAAAACACATACCCGTATTTCTGTCTCTCACGAAAAGGCGACGAGAAGGTGCGGGAGAGAGGTACGTCGCTTCTACTCTTCCCGCGTCCGGTTTCCCGCAAATGAACAGGGCGGATTGCATTTGTTTGCTCTTTGTTGGAATTTTGCATGATACCAACAAATTGTTGAATCCTTACCGCGTGACTTAGAGCGGTATCGAAGATGATTGTATTTTCTAGAAACACTTCTAGAATGTCGAAGTTCGACGACTTCTTTTCGTAACTCTTGAATTTCTTTCAACAGCATCTCTGTGGTCGCTGGCGTCTGAGCGGCGGCTGATGTAGGTGTGGGAATCGAAACTGCGTTAATGTTCGATGGTGTTAAATCCAAGATGCGATCGGCAATCTCTGCCGCTTTATCGGGAGTGATGGGGTCGAGTGATGCGAAAATAGTCTGCACAGGGGTCGGCATTTGCTGGGTAAATAATTCCAAAAGAAGTGCGTCGCTGATATTGTGGTTTTCTGCTCTTCTCTTCATTAAACGCAGCAATTCGGTGGGTTTCCTATCACCGAGGCTTTCACCGGCTAGTAGCTTACGTATTTCCAATGTTCGGCTTTCTCCGCATCTTTCTATGATTTTCGTTTTTAAGTCCTCGTATGGATGTGTAGTATCCGGCTTCATTATAACGTCGCGCACCATAGTAGCAGGTGCAGGAGGAAGGTGGGCGACAACATAGTTGAATTTTGTTTTTGATTCAGATATAGCTTTGGGAGTTGCTAACGCGAAAGTACTTTCCAGCATGTGGAACCATAAAGCGGGGTCCACCGATATATACGGAGGTATTACGACTGCAGAGGCTTCTGTTGTTGATCCAGGGGAGAGAGACATGGTTGCTGGCGAAAACGAAAGCGGAAGTCCAATGACGCAGTTCGAAGGCGCAGGCTGTGTTCGATGGCCGGTCACCAATATAATAGTCCGGGTAACCAATATAATAGTCCCGGTAAGGTGAATCGACGATGTTGTAATTCGTCGTGCCTCCTTAGAACTAGACACAAGGCAGAGACTCTATCAGAAGGCTTTTTTAAATACATTTATTCGGACAACACAATTCAGTAAGCCGCTCGGCATAGCGCGTCCGACCTGCGAGAGATATTTCTCCTCGACTCTCTCGTGACGGCGCGCATCTCCCCAAAGAAGGGGGAAAGAAGTGATGTCACGTGGTTCGCCTCTCGCAGATTGGAGCGGGATCACTACAAAAGCATCTCAGCGGATTTCTGTGTCGGCGAAAAGGGGGTGGTGATTTTCCTCTCTTTGGGGATTTTTCCAACGAGAGGGGGAAGGAAATTTCAGTGTCGGCGAAACGGGGGGGGGTGAACCGAACTGGTCTGGCACAATAAAAACTTGTGGGGGGGGGACGACTTTAGGAGCACCCTCAGAATTTTGAGTGGTGTCCATGTCTCTTACATTATTTAGGTCAGGATCAATGTCTTGAGGGACATTATCCTGGAAATGAATTTTAATTTTTGGTTCAGTTACAGGGTTCCTAATTTTCTTAAACGTGTGCCTGACTTGCACAGGCGGAAATGGGATGTCTTCGCCTCTGGCGGCTTTAGAATTGTCATTGTTTGGTTCTTTAGCAGGACGTTTCTGAGAGACGGCTGCATGAAGCTACTGTAGCTTCATGGACGGCTGCTTTATGAGCGGCCGCCATGTTAGCCTGAGACGCCAATTCGTCGGGGTCTTTCTCTCATATTCTGGTTGAGGGCAGGAATAATATGAGCAAGCTCACCAGAGTATCCTTTCAATTTCACCAGTAGAGTACGGTCATTTTCGTTAGGTGGCATTCGACTAAGCAGAGCCCGTCTAAAGTCAATGTTTTCGCTGTGCTTAGCAAACATATGGAGATGTTGAAGCTGATCTTTATTCAGGGTGGGAAGCAACTCAAGCGTCAGGCGAAGTAGGTCTTGAAGATTATCAACATCGGGTGAAGTGTAGACCGCCCAACAGTCCGTCATCACAGATTCAGGAGTACATACTAAAAATGAAATCCTGATATAGCCTAAAAAAACTACCAGCTTCAGGGTGACATGATTTCGGGTATACGGCCTACCGGTTCTGGCCACCCCTCTTTCCGACCTAAAACGGGTAGGAAATGACGACGCTCCATTAGCTAGGACCCTGCCTGAAACAGGCAAATTCTCTACCCAAAATCATTGCACCCTGAAACAGAAAAATCCGCTACTCAGAGTAATGTCACACCGAAACAGGCAGATCAGCTACACCTGAAACTGACAAATCCGCTACCAAGAGTCATGTCACCCCGAAACAGGCAGATCAGCTACCCAGAAACGTTACTCCCTGAAACAAGGGACCTAGAATGTATTATTTATACAACTTTATAGTTATTGCACATAAAACATTTTTACAGTCTTTACACATAAACAGATAATTTATTGTAACGTTCATTTACATTATTATTTATGAAAATAAAAATTAAAAATATTTCAGTACCCACAATATAAACAATTTTCAACATAAATTTTTAAATCAAACTGTAAGTAAATACATTTTAGAAATTCATATTCCTTTTAAAAGACTGGTATCAGTGTTTATTCTTGCATTCTTTGACAAGACAGTAGGAAAACATGAAAAAAAATAAATATTTCAGGAGAATCTCATTTGAATTTTCTGTTCATTCCTTAAGAAAATATTAAATTTCGAATAATCAGGCATTAATTTGTGGATTACTTACATCTACATTTTCATTAAATATTTTGTGATTTCTTAAACATTTATATATTACATAATGTGATTAATAAGTATCTGGACATGCTAGAATGAAAATTTTACTTAATATTTTTAAAGTAATTTTTTCTCAAGCATATTACTTCAACCAGGGATCGAGTCAAAGTTTTGCAGTAAATGCAATATGTAATACATGCCATGGAAATAATTTCATTCGCTAGACTGAAAAGCTGAAGAATATTGTCTCTGTTTTCACATGAATCACAATAGATGATTCATATCAAAAACAAAATCAAATATGTATATATATACATACATGTAAGATACCCATTACATCACACCCTTATATTATAACCTGAAAGGAAAAACTAGCTCATATTTACATGGCTGGATCTAGACTCAGCCGGAAAGCAATAAAATTAAATTTGGAAGCAGTCGGGCCGAATTGTTTATTAGAACGACTGCAGTACATCCGTCCATATCAGAAGAACGGCTCCAAAAGTAATATCACCTTTCAACACTAAACGCGAGAGCAAGGTAGACCATGTGACTACTATTTGTAGGGTCAGCAGATTCTGGGGCTCGCGATGCTGACCCACTCCAGACGTATACACGTGTAGAAATGCAAAGGCATGCGATTCATGGGAAGTTCTGTGGCTAAGGGTTTTAAAGCGATAAATTAATATTTCTGGGGATTGGATTTAGACAAGGGAGTTTAAATGCTACAATGAAGGGCATAATATTTAGTGTATTACACACACATATATATATATATATATATATATATATATATATATATATATATATATATATATATATATATATTATATATATACACACATACATACATATTTACTCAGCGATTGTTCATAAATTTACTTTTACAGAGAACAATTTTCATTTTAAAATATTTAATCAATCAGTAAATGCTTTGAATTTATTACAAATGCTTAGGTTAAATATTTTTTTAATGTAGATAATTTTGAGATGGTCCAAACATTTTATTCAAAACAATATACATATTGGTCATAAAATTTAAAACTCAAGTAAAATTAAAATACAACCACATAATATAAAACTTTATTAAATTTTTTTTTAAATTACATCTATATATTTATATATTCAGGGGTTTCAGAAGACCCGAGACTATAGGTGACTTGTGGAGTTTGACTTTTAATTTATCCCGCAGAATTACTGCCTAGATAAACAAATATGATAGCCGTGCCTTAGAACTGAATTCTACATCGAAAATCCAGTATGAGGCAAGGAGTAATATTAAGGCCTTTAAACCTTGCTCTGTGAATAGTGGTGTCTTATCCACAAACCAGGTAAGACTCAGGTTGGACTTTAAACGATTGCCAATTCCAATTAATCTTGGAGGTTCCAATGCCACGGGAGCAATACCCTTTATTGAGGAGTTTTCCTAGTAAAAGAAAAGAAAGAAATATAGAATTATGATTTTCAGTCATATAGCTTGAATGGACTAATTTTAAAAAAAAATTTAGTGTCTGTTTATCGGTTTCTAGTAAGTAAATTTTTACTCATATCTATTTCACTTCACATTATTGTTCAAAATAAATCATTACTATATATTTCACAAAGCATAATTAAATATTAAATGAATAATACCGCATAAAGTTCCACCACCAGTTTTGTTGCCCCTTTAGTTTTCTTACCAGATGGTAATATTACTAGTAGAATTGATAACACATGTACTGCCTTCATATCTAGATAGAAAATAAAGACAAGAATTTTACAGAGGTATGGCCCAAAATCAATTAATGCCAATATTTGACAAGTATGCAGTTTTTTTTATAAACAATATTTTCAATTTTACATACCATCAGAAATACAGTCTTGGGGTACTGCATTAGGAGACCCATCTAAATACCTTGTGAGAACTTTTACAACTGACACCCATCTTATTCTCCATGTCTGCAAAAGGCACCTCCACTATAATGCAGAACTCCCATAAAAGCTAAAGAGAAAAAGTCAAATTCAAGCAACTGCTAGTATTACAAACAAGAAAACCTACTGTCTAAGAAATACAAACTTTAAATACAATGTCAATTTTCTGTAAACAAATGTCTCATGAGTAGATACAGTTAAGAAATCTCCATTGACGTTACAATTAATCAAAGCTAATACTAATGGCAAGAATTTTTACTAGTGTTCAGAGGCAACATTACTAAGCATCTTATTTTTAAGATTAGCAAATATTTTCTCACCAAATCTGGATATTTTAGTGCAGGATACAGTTTCAAGTGTTCAGCAGCTGACATACTGGAGGTTCTTATTCGTCTTATACACCGAATTGATTTCAAGCAATTTTTTAGGGTCTCTTTGGATGGCTGAGCCTTTTGTATTCCCTTAACCATCAACTGTAAGTTGTGATCATGTGATGCATTATCATTTTCTGTTTCCTTGGAATCATTAAGATCATTCTTTTGGCAAGACCTTAATTTGGCCATTCTTTTTTACCTGCGTACCAAATCCATCTTGGAAAGAAAGAAAAAAAGGCTGTAAACATTATCAAATTTAGTTTAGTTCCGTAGACAAAGTGAGCTTAAATATAAGCAAAAACCAAGCTATAAAATTCTGCAATGTTGGACAGTAATAATCACTGCACATAAAAATCAGGTCATGAAAGATTTAATAATCATGAAGTGCATGAACACCTAAAATCTTATAATTTTTTCAAAAAGATACATTACATAACTTTCAAAACTACGAAATAGGAAAATTATTATTTACAACATAGTCAAACATAATATAAACTTTACTAACTGATCTATGACCATATTCAGATTTTAGTGGGCTCCACCGATCAACAGCAATATCTACTACCATGTCTACAACATGTGGTGGTACACTTGCTCCAAAGCACCTATCTGCAACATTACAAACAATTTTGCAACTAAGTGCACTGGTTAATTTTTTATTCTGAATTGCTATCTCTACACACTTTGGCAATTTTCCAGGAAGAAGAGATTCCAGCTATAATCATAATAATAGGTAAAAGTAAGCAAAAATCCTTTTGCTAGTAAATAAGAAAGTAAATATTATTTGGAATTTAAAAAAAATTATAAGGATTTTAAAGACATAAATATTTCCTTTTCACATCTTTTTTTTTTCAAACTGACTATTGATTAAACACTATATATATAGCTAAAAATAACTCACACCTACCAATTTACTACTTTATGAAGGGACGCATTTATTGGGCAGAATTTCCAAACAAGTATCATCACCATCAACAGTAACAGAACCCTGAAAAAGGCAAATATGATATACACAAAGTATTACTTTAAAAGACAAATAAATTTGCGATGATTTTTATTACATGTAAGGATATAACAAAAGTATTTTAATAATCATAACAAAAAGCACAGTAGCTGTAAAAATTTTATATCACTCGTTACATTTAACACATTGAACTTACTCTATGCTGATTTGAATTATTTGTTTTACATGTTATACTGCTAAAAATCATGAATACAAATATAACCAGAATATATATAGAGAAAAATAACTAACATCTTGCAATTTACTACTGTATGAAGGGATGCATTCATTGGGCAGAATTCCCAAACATGTATCATCACCATCAACAGTAACAGAACCCTGAAAAAGGCAAATATGATATACACAAAGTATTACTTTAAAAGAGGGAGTCTTGATCCAACCAAGTTCAAAACCAAAATCTTGAAATTGTGTTTTATAAAAAAAAAAATTTGCAGTTAAACTGATAGCAGGTTATAAAATCAAAATTTTTAATCAAATATCAAAATTTGGAAGAAAAAATTTTTTTTGATGAAATTTTGGAAAATTTGAAAAAAATTAACCATTTTTTACCTTTACGATAATGTTCATAAATAAAATATGTGAAAAATATCATAATTTCTTGTATAAGTGTAGAGATACATTGATTACGCAAGCAATGAAGCAAAATAATGATGTTTCTCTTAAGTATAACTGAGTATCAGTCAATCAAGCAATTTAATACAAAAAAAATAAGAAAAAAAAGTGAAATTTCTGTTAAAATGTGCCAATAATTTATCTCTAGGTAAAATATTGTAAAGATTTTGGTTCATTGCGTCCATAACATCATAACAAACATACATATAAAATTTCATTTAACTCTGAACATTATTATAGTAGTTATCATTGTTGTACTATAACAATCTACAAAAAAATTCAGTTTTCCAGAAATTCAATTTAAAGTTTTAACTACAAAAAATTACAACCTTAAAAACTCAGCAGTTGCCTAAAATTCACCACCTTTGTAGCATACACCTTCTTTGAGCTCAGTAATAGTGTACTTTTTTTTCTGACTGCTCTATTTTTTTTCCTTTGCATTTTTGCAAAGTGTGAAGAGCTTCTCACTGAATCGCTAAGACGAACACTGTCTAACATTTCATAATATTTTATCGTAAAGTATTCCGGATTGATATTTAATGCATTGAAAACTGCCAATAGTCCCTTGAAGCCATCATTAAACTGTATTACAGCAACATTTCCACCCAAACGCAATGTTTCCAGTGATACATATATAGTTTTGGGGACTATTTGCAAACATTTCATTAATAATTCTTTGTCACACAATTCCATATAGACAATTTTTATAATATTTAATATGTTCTGTGGTAAACCAGGTGATTTTTCTTTAATAGTATTTCCTGATGCTATAGCATGTTGAATTTTGCACCAACTTGTTGGTCCTCGAGGACACTGGCCATGCATAGGATGGGAGGCATTTGAAGAGCAATGAAATAAGGTAGATATCACAGCTTGTTACATTTGCTTTAGCTCTCCAACATTACTGCGTATGGCAATTCCATAATAATTTTGGAGTTTATCTATAAATTTGTCTGTGAGTTTGCCTTTTCCACCTAGTCCAGGTGTATCACTTTTTAACTTGTGAAGTTCGGCTCCCGACTCTTTTCTGTATGTGCCCAATGCATTCAAGATTTTTTACCTTCCCTTTGTTTTCATAAACGTTTTTAACAGTTAAAAAACTTTTAGAGTCCCCATCACCATAGTATTCAGCATATTGAAGGTTATATGCTGCGATAGATCTCTCAAATATGCGGTATGCACCAACTGGTTCCATACCAGACAATGAACCAGTATAATTGCAGCAGCATGTATGCTCTGCTTTTTTAATTTCATACTTAACATTCTTTTCCATAGATTTTAACTTTGCACATATTGCACAATACTGTGATAGGAATTCAATATCAAGAACTTTTTTGGTATCAATGGACAACACACACAGCCATTTAGTGAAGAAAAACCATGAGGCTGCCAAGTGCCGTCCACTGACACACCACACTTTACTATATTTTCTCTATTTTTAATTTCCTTTACTTCCTCAGCAGCTATATTTAAAGACTTTTTTGCTACAGAAGTTGTAGCCACAAGAAGCTTTTTTTTTATGGCGTTTATATGCTGTGTTATGAGGAGGTGGAGGTAAATTTAATGTAGCATATAACTTTTTGGCACTAGAAATTCCCTTTCCAATTACTGTCATTCCAAATACTAATCTAGAATTAATTTCAATGGATCTTCCTGACTTTTTGGACGATGAAAATTTCTCACTAAAATCACATTTTTCGCAGCACAAAGAAAAATAAGAGCATAAACCAAATCTTGATACTTCCAATAAGCATAAGCTTTTAGAAAAACAACTTGGACAGCAAAGTAACGAAAACACATTTTTCAAACAGTGTCAATAATTCTATTACCATTTAAATTGTCAGCATTTATTTCATCACTTTGAATAAACAAACTGTCAGACATCGATAACTCTGATGTGCTAGCTGTTTTAACATTGGTAGCCGTAGAAGTTGAATCAACAGTTTTAGGTGTGTGTTGATTTCCGCAAAATTTGCGCTTTTTCAAGTGTTGAGACCTGAATTTAGGCATTAAAACATAAAGTAAGTTTAATAATACGTAAAAAAAAGTATTATATATGAATTAAACGATGAAATATTACCAAAAATACAATGAAAACTAGTATGCAAGCAGTGATCAAATGTAAACGTTCGTAAACAGTTTCAACAAAGTTGCCACACAAAAAAAACCTCAAACATTATAAATAATTTCATGCCAGACGTATTTTATGATTTGATGTACATTCAGAAATATGTCCCAGAGATTTATATAATGAAATTAAGAGGAATAATAGCTGTTTACTATTTTTTCTTTTTAAAACTACCAACTTCCAGTTATTTAAATGTGCACTTCCGGTTTAACAGCTGATAATTAAACAGCTGTATCTCAGCTTCTAATGACTCTAGAAACAAACTGTAAACCATTTATGAAAGCTAAAAGTTGTATCTTTAATATGAGACAATAAAAAAAAAAAATTTGAAATTTTTTGACGAAAATGATGATTTGAACATGGTCGGATACCTTAAATCTTCAAAAAATTCAATTTTTTGAAAAATAAAATGTACAGCCATAATCAAACTCTTGAATGTTTGCATTTAAGTCTTCTAGTGAAACTATTTTTTCTTCAAAACAAATTTTCCGCAAAAATAATTTTACTGTAAGAGGCAAAGCACCCTCTAAGAGATCATGCATGTCTGGAGGAAAACCCTTAATTAGAGAAAAAAAAATTAAATTCTTAAGAATTGGATCTCTATTAATACAAAAATTTTTTTTTTCAATTCCTCATTTTCTTTTCCTTCAGCTGAATTTAATTTTTCAATCTGTTCTTCATACATCTTTGGAGTTCTTAATAAATCCTTAATTTCACCTGTTAATATTTGTACTTGTTCAAATGAGGCCATACAGAAACGACAGCAATGGTGAGCTGTGAAACCTTCTTTAAATCCAGCAATGCTATGTACCCCAAGATTATCTCCCTTTATAGCAATTAAACTGCCAAACAATGTGTTACCATCATTTTGCAGTACTTCCTTTTCGAGTTTCTTTAAATCCTCTACAATGGGCTGTAAAATTTTGTCCATACCATGGGATTTAATTACAGATGTTTTGACGACAGCAACAAAATTTATCATTTTCAAAGATGATCTACATTATTTTGGGATATTTTCCAGCACCATGTAGAACATCCGAACTTTCTGCTGACCAGCTTTGGAGCCAAGAGGGTTACAAATTTCTATTTCATCATAATATAGCACTATTCTTAGTGCTTATGGATGAGTCCTAAAAAGTGGGGATTTTCTATAAAATTGGCCATCATAATAAGAAATTAATTTTTGGCAATCCCCACTACTTACTCTTTCTACATTTATTAATTCCTTCATTTCTTCATTGGTCAGGAGAGAATTAATAGTTTTGATGATTGGAATATATGTCATTGTAAGTTCTTTTACTTTGAATTGGCAATTATTTTGTCTCTCATATTTTCTATTTATAGGTTGAAATTTACGTGATAAACTGTAGGTTATAGGCTTCACCATTCCAAAATTATAAAAAAAAAATTTATCCTGATGACAAGTTGTTTCAAGTTCAGGAAAAGTGTCTACTAACATATTAATTAGTTTTTCTATATCAACAAAATCACTCAGATGTATGTTGGCTTTTACTAAAGTGTTGTCAATTTCTTGCACTACCTTCGCAACCTGATTTTTTATCATGTTATTCATATCTTCTAATATACTTAGTAAATCTTTTTGAGATAAATTTGAAATAGCACGCAATTTTAGAATGAAATTTGCTATGTGATGTTGTTTTTTAGGATGACTGGTCTCTCTCTCTGAATATAAATCTCTTGTGCTGGGATCGGGGAAGTTTTGGGTGGGTTCAGCTATAGTATCATCATATTCTACATCAGGGGTGGCCAACTTTTTTCAACGATCGACTTTTTCATGAATTGTTTATTCGGCGATCGACTAGTTGCTATTTTCATAAAAATGAGCATCTCTATATAACTAATATAATCTATAATGTTTCAAAAAATTATGGCTCGCGATCGACCAAAATCATGTCGAAAATCGACCGGTCGATCGCGATCCACTTGTTGGCCACCCCTGTTCTACATGCTTGCCAGATCTATGAAGCACATTGAATGTTTTGAATATTTGAGGACAACCATGTATATTGTAACATACATGAAAACCACTATCATCTTTGTGATATTCTCGCAGATGCCTGAATAGTTGTCTTTCTGAAGGATATTCAATATCACAAAATTGGCACTGATACATCCCAAAACAGAAAAAAGTAATATTTAATATTCTACTATTATCATCCATAAGTTATAAAATTTATCTATAGTTTGGTAATAGCTTGAAAGTAATTTTCTACCCTCAAAAATTAAAAGAAAATTAAACTATGTAAAGAGCTTAGAGATAGTACATATGAATTACAGTTCAATATGTGTTTTGAAATACACATGATTGAGTCGAGTAATTACATAGCACCCGAATTGCTATAATTTTGGCATGTTGCTGAAGACTTATATTTCATTTTTCCGGTCAGTACAACAATATGTTTTAAAAATGAGAGAAACTGCAAATTTTATGGCTGTCAGAAAAAAAAAATTACAGAAAATATTTACACAATTCATTGGACTAATTTAAAAAAATTCATTTTGAAAGAACAATCTAGTAATAACATTCAATTTTAACAAAATCTGATAAATTTCTGACCTAAACAAAGTTCTAACAGAAAATTCTATATAATCTAGAATAAAAAAGAACTCCAGAAATAAGTGACGGAAAAGTTAAAATAATTTATAAATAAAATTTTTATTTAAAAGCATAGATATATATATATTTATTTATAATTTTATTAGACAACATTCTGTGCAAACTGAGACTAACCTCAGTGCACAGAACTTTAACATTGTTTTTATAGCAACAGTTTCCTTTTATTTTAATTAAAATATAATTAAAAAAGATATTTAAATTATATTTACAAAAATTTAAACTTAAAGAATATACAAACCTAATTTAGGTATAAGACAAAAACTGTTTAGATTAAGTTCATTTTAATTACTGATGAAGAATATATACCTATGGCACCTGAAGATACTACACAGGCAACAAATATATATCTCTTTTAAGACATTACAATTTATTGTTTACAAATATCTCTTGATAATATTTTTTATAAATTCTTGATAAACTATGGAAAAATTAATATTGAAAATTTTACAAAGCTTTTTTAGTTAGAAAGACTGAACATATTCACATAACCCACTCTTTTCCCCATAATATTACATTAATAAAATGAAACTAACAAGCTTTAACCACAAGCTTTATTTTACATGCAGTATAATTTTCAAAACTTTAAATTGTACTCCCTGATATTTAATTGGATGAACTAAGAAAAATATTTATAGATACTGGGCTATTATCTCAAATTGAAGGTTTGTTACAATTCACCTCAATTTTCAAAACTGAGGTGTTATGTTATAAATCATTTTTCATGCATAATTTAAAAATAGTTAAAGCAGTATTGTCATTTTAAAAGTTAATAGCATATAGGAGAGTTTAATATATGCAATTAAAGAAATTTTCTATTAAAAAACAAAAACAAATTGCATATCGCTACACTTTAACCAAATATTTACCCCCAAAGAGGTCAAATAAAATTAGTGAAAATACCTAAAAGCCCATTCATATATTATCTACAACTCCTAATTGTGAAAGCTGGAATTCTTCACAAAAAACAAATTGTATTACAATGTATAGATTCGTCTTTGTTTCTTGAAATATAAATATAGAAATAAAAGTTATTTTATATTATTTTATAAAACATTTTGAAATTCATACTAAGTATATCGAACAAGTCCTAAAACTTAAAGAATCAATCTTTAGAAATAAAAACTACCTAGAAAATGTCTAATTTCAGTTGAAATAAATATATTTGAAACAACAAAATTCACAAATGATAAACTACATTTAAAAAAAAAAAAAAAAACACTCAACAATTTGCTGTAGAGCATTTTATTAAATTACAAAGAATATTACAAAACTACTACCTTCATGGTATGGTGGTTAGAATCAAAAGTTGTAATTGCATTGGTCTGGATTTAAATCCTAGTAGAGAAATTGATTTTCCTGAGTAGATCCCTCATATGAAGCAAGACTGATTCATCTACTGTGTATGCCTATTACCAAGTAGCCAACAAAACTCACTGCATGAATGAATTAACCATTTTCAACATATGTGTGCCTTCTACAAGTTTACAATTTGATGCTTGTGCTTAGAACCCTATATCTTTCCTCCTCTTTTAATAACTGAGCACCTAAATAAGAAAACAAAACCTTTATTACATCATTGTTCTATTAAACTCATAATCATACAATAAGATGTTAGAAATGATAAGAAACTTTCAACAGAAACAAACTTTCAATTAAAAGACTTTATATTACAAATCAGCAAAATTTTAGATTTTCTAATCTCTTTTCAAGCTAACCTATCTGAAAGAAAAAATTAAGCCCATATGAGATGTTCAATTTCTTATTATATTTTCATTTTAATTAGAATTAGATCCCAGTATATACTTGACTAATGCTGTTTAACATTACTGTTTTTCAGTACAGTATAATAAACTGCATGGAATTATTTATCTCTGAATTTTACAAATACAAATTTAAATTTTGAAGCTCACTTTAAAAATTTTAGTGTACTGAGTCTCAATTTTATGAAGCCTTAAAGAGCTTTTCAGATGTTACGAATAGGATGAAAATAACAGTTTTCTCTGTGCTATTTACTTCCAAAAATTTTGATTTGATTAATAAATTATACAGGAACAATTACTTAAATACTAAACTGTGAAATGGAAATGATGTGTACTTATGTAGTTATGAGTAGTTAAGTTATATTTTTTACCTTATCTGTTACCTCCCCATTTTTATGTTAAAATATGAATTTCAAAAAGCGATTTCATTTGCTGTCAGTATAAAAAATTATACTCCAAGTACTTCATTGTCACATCCTAATATGAACTACTTTTGAGCTTTAGAGATATGCAGTCTAGATAAGTATAACGAAAACGATTTTAGTTTTACAGAGATGAAAACAGTACTATATTAATATAGTACTGTTTTTATCTCCAGTTATATTCATATATATATATATATATATATATATATACAGTGCTTTTTTTCTTAAAAAATAGGTGAGTATACTGTGTTTTCTCAAATAAAGGGGCATATTTATAGTACCATGTTTTCACATGTCATGTCACAGGAGAACAAAAAAAACTCGTAATTAAAAAAAATACTTTTTATTATATATTAACAATTGATTTGTAAGTTTCTTAAAATTTCGGTTAAGGTAAGCCAAAATAATACTTTAGAACCCAGAAGAAAAGCACTGTGTGTGTATATATATATATATATATATATATATATATATATATATATATATATATATATATATATATATATATATATGTATGTATGTATATATACACACATACACACACAATAAGGATATTTCAATTAAAGTATGACTGATGATATCAATGATAACATAAGGTGTACTTTATAATATCCTTTCAAATCGACTTTTTCTGTTATGAACAAAACATGGCTATGTTATTTCTCCCATACACACTATTAAATATGTCATTAATTTTCTTGATATCAAAAGCTTAGATACTAAAACAGGAATACATGGGGAAATATGCTTCTTTATTCAAACTTATTATCATAAGAAAAATATAATAATGATCTGTGTAAATTGAGACAAATTAATTAGATTGAATATGTTTATGCTGATTACATAACATGCGTTTAAAAGATTATGACCAGAACTAGATGAAAACGTATAATACTACCAATAAGCAAATGTTGAAAGAAATTATCTTTTAATATTGATTTTATGATTCAGTATCCCAGTCTTCATATACTTTAACCAAAGAAATACATTTGAATACAGTCCGACCACGGAAGCTAGGTCCCTGGAAGCTGTTACGCATGCTCGAGAAAAGCTAGTCTACTTAGAAAATAGGGGAAAACGTCATATTTTCGGATGTGTTTGTTTATGAAATACGGAATGTATTCCAGACTGCTTTTTGTCCGCAATTTTAAAGTTATTTTTTAAAACTTTATTTTTGATCGAATATGTGAATAATAATTTCAAAATAATAAAAAGACAGAAGCAAATCTATTTAAAAAATAGGAGTTTTATAGGAGTGGATATTTTCGGATTACATCACAATCAAAATTATCTAAAGCTACGTTTTCGGTGGTTCTTTTTTTTCTGACGTTTCCTCGGAGATTCAAATTTTGGAGTCTCCTCACCCTTTGCTTCTCTGCGTATTCTTTTTACACTGGACATCGATATCCCGGTCATTTCACTAGCTCTCTTTAGAGATTGCGGAAGTGGAACAATAACATTTCCTTCTAGTGCTTCTTTATCACACAAATTAATTACGTTGTGTATTATACGTTTACAATCACTACGGAACGGCTTATTCCGAGCAGTTGGGTAAAGGATCCAGTAATTTTAATATAATAATCAAAATAACAGACGAGGAAAAAGAAAGCAAACGCAGTTAGTAACCGATTCAAAAGAATGTCGAGAGAATACGAGACTTTTCCCCCTCCTTCCTCAGCAGCCTTCCCTACAGCGTGAATAGAATCGTCTTGGCACTATGCCAACCGTGGTTCTTCGTACTGTGGTCGGACAGTAGTTACTTCTATATTATATGCTTCGGCTAGACTGTATAAGACGGTCAGGTAGATTTTTCACCAATTTGGCGAAAATTTTGGTTGCTAAGCTCAAGCGATATAAAAAAAAAATCAAGGAAATTATATACAACAGTTTAAATATATTGCTAGATAAAATATATTCTAAGTTTTAGTATGAATTAATAAAAGCTTCAATTTCAATGTGCTACAGTAATAAAAAATGTTCTCTGAATTTATATTAATTTCAGCTGATGTTACACATGATATAATTTTAGTTAACGCTCACTAAACATTATGAATGTTAATTATCAATTTGACGATAAATTTTATCATTGATTTTTAATACTGTTTCAATATTTTTTTACAAACTTTAATCATCCTAGTATTTAGCCCAGAATAAAGTTATCGGTTAATTCCCAATATACGGTGCCACTTGTATTTCACTGCATTGGAACCGCCATCTTGGTTCCGTCTCCCGTCGCCAATTTGGCGATGGGAGACGGAACCAAGATGGCGGTTCCAATGCAGTGAAATAATACAAATGACAACATGCAGAACTTTCATTGAAAATTTATACAGAAAATGAAAAAATGAAGTTAAATAAGGGCAGTCGATTTTATTTTTTTAAATTTTTTGTCGCCCAAGCCGAACGCGTATTTTTGGAACGGGAAAGTCCGAAAAGTCCCAAAAATATGCATTTTTAAAACTGTACGACCACAATAAAGCACAAAAACACACAAATACAAAAAATGAAAGCTGATAAATAATGAGAAATTTATTGTGTGTGGGGAGGCTGCCGCCCCCCCAACCCCCCGCTAAAAAAAAGTCAGTATATTGCAAATAATTCATTTAAATAGTCGATTTTATTTTTTTAAATTTTTGTCGCCCAAGCAGAACGCGTGTTTTTGGAACGGGAAAGTCCGACAAGTCCCAAAATTACGCATTTTTTAAACTATACAACCACAGAAAAAGCACAAAAATACAAAAAATGATGAGAAATTTGTTATGTGTGGGGGGGCTGCCGCCCCCCCCACACATAACAAATTTCTCAAAGACCCCCCACACATAACAAATTTCTCAAAAGCCAACCCCACACATAACAAATTTCTCAAAAGCCAACCCCACACATAACAAATTTCTCAAAGTTGCCGCCCCCCCAACCCCCCGCTAAAAAAGTCAGTATATTGCAAATAATTCATTTAAACAAATATAAAATACATCTTGGTTAAATATATCAGCAAGTAAAAAAATGAAAGTTCTGCATGTTGTCATTTATATTATTTCATGTTAAAATTTAAAAAAAAACCATTTACCGGTTATTCACTTTCGGTATAGCTTCTTTTACGTTTTGTTGATTTTTCGGTGTTTTTCGATACACCCAATTCGTCTGTAATCCAAGAACACGGTGTTTTTTTAACCCATAAATAAGTTAATTTTAAAACCATAATTAAATCTAATTTACTCGCTTCGAACCGGGAACCACATCTAATGGATCTTTTAACGCAATGTTCAGATCTTTCCTCTCAGTTATAGTCATTTGCAAATTACAATTAAGACAATAATAAATATTAGCTATTAACTCAACATAAATACAATAATCTATAATAGTTCTCTTACCCGCATTTTGTAAATCCCGAAAAAAATCCAAATCAACCCTCCCATTCGTAAAAGAAGCCATACCTCGTAAATAAATGTACATCCGAACGCTGGAACTGCAATCCCGAAAAGAACGGTTTAATTTTTTGAAACAGGCGCGTTATATAAAATCCAGATAACCCTCGTTTACAAGTAAATCACAAGCTCTGATTGGCTGCTAATTATTCAAATCGGAAGCTATACTAAACGGAACTATACTATCGGAAGCTTTAACTTAAAAGTATTTAACAACACAAACCACATTTGGCATTTTATCGTCAACTTGGCAAAATTCTAAAAAACATCGCCATCTTATTGAAATCGAGAGCAATAAATGGTTACCTTAAAAGCATTTAACAAACACAAACCACATTTGGCGTTCATCGCCAAATTGGCAAAAATCTAAAAAATCTAAAAAACTTATCGCCAAGCTGCGGCACCGTGTATTGGGAATGAGGGAAAAAGTACTTTATAACACATTTCTTAAAACCACTGTCAAATAATAGCCCATCAGATAAATTTCTTTAATGGCCCAATATGTTCACTATAATCACAACAATATCTTCATGATCAGAAAAATTTTAATCAAAACATTCATTAATATAATCGTCTAGTTTATCTTCTCCAAAGTTATTAGAATTGCTAACATTTAATGCTGCATAATAAGAAATAGTCAATTCGACCGCAAATATTTTCGACGTTTCGATCAATGTAAAAACAAATTATACGGGATTAAATATTCAAGACAGAATTTTAATGAAAAGTTTCAGATATACAAAATGTAAACATACGTTAACTCTGTTCCGATTGCAACTTGAAATTGGCGCGGTTACAGAAGAGATCATCTTTGAGTGATTCCATAAAGTAAAAGAGCTCCCTTCGATGGAGAATTCACTAGAAAAATTGACCGATTATGGCCGCTCACCGGCAGATGACGCGCATGTGAGGAACTTATTGATTTTTGAATGAGATGTACGGATGCGCGTTTTTGAAAACTGTTTGATAAATTTTAAAATTTATTCTATGTACAGATATGTTTTGCATCTGGTTCGACTCGGGGCTATTCATTAGACTTAAAACGAAATAAAGAATAAAGGAAGAGAAATCCTAATTTATTAACTGCTCCTAAGGTCAGAACATTATTATCATTTTTCGTGAATAATTGATGTATAGCAGTAAGAGATAAAAACAGTTGCTGTGTTTTAAACTAACATAAAGTTAAAACAGCTAAGATTCTGCCAGAAAGAAATGCGTTTTATTTTTTAAGCATCCCCAATAAAGACGTTGACAAAGCTCTATACTATGTAAACAAATATAAATAATTATTGAAATTGTTGTTCTAAAGGAAGTCACATAAACAACAAAAGATGTGCGATAGTTACATATATAATGAAATATTAGTTTTTCCAGCTTTTTGTATTGTTAATTAAAAATTTACCTTCATTGTTGCTGGTTATGTTGTTTGGAGGATCAATAGATTTTCTAAATGTGATCTATGCATACAAAAATTGACCACTATGAACGATAATCCTGATCAAAATAATTTTTTTAAGTAGCTTATTATACCAAAAATATTTATTTTTGAAACTCATTAATACTCTACAATGATTTGAGTATGATGTTTCGAGAATTCCTACAGCATTAACTACGTTCGCTTTTCGTATAAAATAAAGGTGTTATGTTTAGTTCACCCACAAACGACGTAAAGATTTTAACTACGGCGTGACATATGAGCATTATATCCAATACTTGATTTCTTCTCAGTTTAGATATCGGTAGTGGAAGAACACGGAAGGATTTGAGTAAATATGTTTAATTAATCATTTTAAATGATTGAGAATGAAAGCTGTATCAATCAACCGAAATCTAGAAATAAACTAGTATAAAACATTTGGATCTAAGCTGAAGAGCATCACTACTTTTAAAATTTACAGTCCTCTTCCCAGACAAACAGCAGCGTACGCAGAAATTTTCAAACGGGGGGGGGGGGGTTGTTACCATGAAAGAGTAGCTTTGAGCAATCAGTGCAAAGCTTAAACCTAATTAAATAATATATGTAATCAGAACCAATGGGGGTTTTCAACCCCCATCAACACCCCCCTCCCTGCGTACGCTACTGCAGACAAATTACAAACTTCAGGCTATATACATTCATGTCCATAAATTAAGGATAATTCAGAATCACACGGAAATCGAACTCTAAAGTAAAAATTTCACCTGTAGAATTATCACACATCTTCAAGAATAATATACAAATTACACGAAGGAATATAAGGAATAATGGCAAAGAAGTAAAATTGTTCACAAGCGTTCTGTAAGCCGCTCAGTACCATAACCGAATAGTTATGACATAGAGGACGCATGTGGATGATTTTTTACGTGGTAGAATTATCAGCCGCCTGGAATGTGGGCGTACTCAGATGGAAGTATCCGAGGAACTTGGAATTGCCCAAAGTGTCATCTCTAGGCTTTGGCAACGATTCCAAGATGAGGGAAATGTCAGTAGACGTTACAGTACAGGTCGTTCCCGAGTTACTTCGCCGAATGAAGAACGGTATTTGGCAGTAACTGCCAAAAGAAGCAGACGGAGCACAGCATCCGACCTGTCTCGTCAGCTATCTGCAGCCACAGGTACCACAAGGCAAACCGTGTACAGACGTTTGGGAAAGATTGGTCTATATGCTCGCAGGCCTGTCAGATGTGTTCCGCTCATGGAAACTCACTGTCGGCAGCGATTAGCCTGGAGTAAAGAACATGCAATGTGGACATCGTCACAGTGGGCTTGTATGATGTTTTCCGACGAATCCAGAATTAGCTTGCAGTTTTATTCACGCCGAACTTTCATGTGGAGAACGCCAGATACCCGTTACCACCAAGACAACATCATTGTTCGAAGTTTTTTAATGGTATCATACATACACCATCTTTTTTGTTCTTTATCTTTTGTTTTAGAAATGGGCTTTATGAATAAGTCACGTTTGTTTTGTTTCTGACCCTTTATTTGCCGGAGCTGGTATTATCCTTAATTTATGGACATGAGTATACTTGTACCAGGAAATTAAATTTTCATACATATAAATGTTGGGTTGTTCTTTCTGACTGCTACTCTGTATAAAAATCTTAGTGGATATTGATTTTTTCCAATCATCTAAAACGAAAGCCATATTTTTAAGCTAAAACGAAAGCCATATTTTTAGTTTTAGCAGAATTTCACCTCTGCCGGTCATAGTGTGTGGTCTCTCAGTGCACTTCGAGACAGTGGGCAAATACTTTGGATTATATCTAGATAGCAGGTTAACTTGGGAAAAAACATAGTATTCAATATTAGAAAATTTAGAGCCCGTAGGGACTTAGCGCACCTCCTGTACCAGAACCAGATGAGTATGGAAAATAAACTTATATTATGTAAGACTGTCCTTCGACTCATCTTGCTTTATGCTGCTCTGCTGTGGGGATCAGCAACGGATACTCATATTCAAAGGCTGCAGACAACGCAAAATGAAACTCTCCGTGGGATTTGGAAAACCCCTTGGTACCTGCGTTATGAAATAATGCATAGAGGTATGACAATAGAACCTATTCGGCATCACATTAAAGAGCTAGCAATAAACTTTTATGAAAACATCTATTCAGTTAATAATGAAGACCTTGTAAACCTCCCGTACCATAACCCTAGAGAATTGCTTAGGCGTCCTAAGGCCACCATGGTTATAAACCCTGGCCTCATTCCTGTACGCAATAGTTAAATTTTCTCCTCTCATTTTAAATTCCAAATTTCAATAGTCCAACTACTTTTGGTTTCTGACCTCTAACTCCTGATTAATCGACCATAGATTCACCTCGCGGTTGCCTCTCGTGCCAGAGTTAGCTGACGAAAGGGAGGTGATAATTCTTCCAACTGGTAAGCCTTCCAGTCTGGTAAACCTAGTAAGCTTCGCTACTCCTAGTAAACATCGGTACTCGCTCTTGTTGGATTTCTGTCTGACCGCCCTTCTCAGTTTGAAACTTATCCTGATCGTCCTGATTAGACATTTATTTTTCAACAATATCCTTCCATAACCCCGCTATTTTAATATTTTCTCTATATCCTCTAGGTTTTCAGTCATTACCAACTAACTAAAAATTTGAAACTACTATTACCAGCTCTTAAACTCTAACTATAATTTAATTAAATCTAACTTAAACTTTTTAAATTAAAAAAAAAATTATTCACATTATCAAATCTGCTATTACCTTGCGAACGGTAACCTTGAAACATCCCACTGCCGATACCGAAGATAAGAAGCTCATGCTCTAAGGCGCCTCGCAAGCTTTTCCTACGACGACTCCAGGGCGCAGGAGCTCCTTATCCCCAGTATCAAAGTTAGCATGTGTCATAAGATTACCGTTCCCAAGGTTACAAATAGTGTTGACAATGATTAAGGGGAGATAAAAAAGAATTAGTTACTATAGGTCTTGAAATTTCGACCAGGATTATGAAATTTGGTACGAACCATGTTTGTTTAACTGTTATATTTATGATGTTATTCAATCAACTGCTAGTTGACTGTTGTGGAATTTAAGGCTCATGGTCCGAAAAAAAACCATTACATAAAAAGCAAAGAGGAGACTTTAAAACCGCAAACCCGTTCGAACGGATTCACCACCCAGGAATTTTCGCCTCCTGCATGGGTCGCGCGAGTTACAATAGAAACAGCTGATCTTTAAGCAGGTGAAACAGCAGCGGGACAATGCCTGGCTCCTGACTGTCTGTGAATTTGACATTATAAGATAAAAAGAACTCCGCCCCCTGACGAAGTCGATTGAAGATAATCCGATATTGCATCGATATGCAAATGATCGTCGTGTTGCACCTGAGACCCCCCCAGGAGGGCCAATGAGAAAACCGGTTCAGGAGTTTGGAGATTAAAATGTTTCGCCAGGGGGGAAACTGATAAAAGAGGATGCAAGAGATTTTTGAGGGATCTCGCTAAGCGTCTTCGTTTTTTTGTAGGAGATCTTCTAGTTTCTGCTAAAGAGTCTCCAGGTTTCTTTCTTATAGAGTGAGCAGAGCTTGCTCTTCGTCGATTTTCTTGGAGCTTTGAGCTTCGATCTTGAGAGAGTGCGTGAGGCAAGCCGCTTGCTGCCCTGTGGTAATCTTCAGGGTTTAAAAATTAGATAACCCGGTTGAGTAAGGAGAGAGATTCTCCTCTCGGAAATCAAGAGACATCGGTCCTAAGTAGCAGCACCTGCGCTTAGATAGCCAGAGAGCTAATAGCTCTATTTCCGGATTGTTCAGTCCGAGGCACGAACGTTACTCGATTGTGTGAATTCAACGAACAGAAAGTTTTCCCGGACAGTGGTTCTAGAATTCGAGCCTGAATCCCCGAGGACGACCTGCAGTGGACATGCATCGAGACTTCTGTGAGTACTATTCCTAACTTGTGTGTGTGCGGACTCAAGTGACGACCATCTGTGTACATTTTAAGTTCGTATGATCACGAACTTATTGTGTGCATATAATCAAGAACACTCCAATAAAAGAGATGTATCAATTTAATTCTATGCTGATTTAGTTGGCTGTTAAATTCTTTCACGTACTTTGTGATACGATACCTAGAGTGTCGGCTTAGACACCAAGTCAGAGGCAAACTTTACACTGTTCTCTATGTGTTTCTTAATAAAAAAATTCGAAACTATTTATAAAACTTTATTTTTTCATGCATAGCTGCAAAATTGAAGTTTCGGTAACTTTTTAGTTTACCGATTTACATACATTTGGAGCCTCCGCCACTGTCGGTTGTTTTGACATTACATTATACACTATTACTAAACTACTAGCACCGGTTTTAGGGTTGTTGCCTCGGGAAGGTCGATTCTCGAAATGAGGGGTCGGGGATAATCAACACCTCAACACAATTACCTAGGAGAAGTATTTATTGCTCTTTAGCATTAAGAAAATTAAAAAGGTTTTAACTATTTAGGCTTTTAGAAAACTATCGGATGTTTTGATTTCAATTTTCATTTAATCAAGGTATTTTTAAGGATTTAACCCTGCATCATACTACTTACTATTTCCTGAAGTAATGTGAGAGCATTTCAGAAATCCTCGATAAAATTTAAAGTCAAGTTTACTTTTATAAATACAGGATCATACAAAAACTTAATATGATAGATACAGATTTCGGATTATTTGGGTTTTCGCAACTGTTAGTTTTTTTTCGTCATAGAACACGCGATCTTTTTCGGTAATTTTGTTTTCATTTAAAATAATAAGTGTGGCCTGTTATATTAAGTAATAATGCAAACATAAAGCAAATGGACTCTCAAAACTGATGACAACAAGAATAAATAATAAAAATTACACTAAATGTATGGTTTTCAATTACAGATTTTTTTTTCATTTCATGTATTATACAGTCGATTATTATCAGAATTTCGGCAAATTCAGTTTTTGGATTTATGCAAGGCATTTCTTAAAATCGTTAAAAAAACTACCTTAACTCGAGAACGAATAACAAAATCGTAAATAATTTATGTTAAATAAGGACAATAATTTTTGTATCCCTCCCTACATAAAAAATGATTGCAAAAAAGACACAACTCTATACCAATATCTGGTGCCGTGACCAGGATCAGATGTTGGTTAATAAATAACCTTAAAACAATGGATGCATGCGTGTGTTGGGACAAGCAAGGAAGACAGATAATTGACCTTTATCATACATTTATTTAATAAATCACAAAATTCATTTCAAGTGTAATTGCTAATAGAACAATATTTCTCTTCATATTAACAACTAGTAGGTAACCCGCCATTTTGACGTCATAATGGAAAAAGTATATGAAAGTTAAAAAATATCCTGAATTATCTAAAATATTGCATTTAATCCACACCTTGTAAAAGCAATCCCTTTCATTATTTTTTTATTTATTTAGTTTTTCATGCGATTGGAGTAGTAGACTGCCATCCAACCCGTCATTTTGACGTCATAATACTAAAAATGACGTCATAATGAAAAATTTATATGAAAGTTAAAAATTTTTTTTACAATTCACTACGCGATTCATTCAAATTTAAGTTTGTTGTTTACTTTCAGAATTCATCGCAAAAGTAAACAGATTTTTAAAAACTGTTAAATATACAGCTAAAAACATCCAATTTTTTTTAGTTCTGAATGTTTTATAGAAAAATAGGCTGAACAAACGTGATTTGATGGAGAAGATATTTGTTTTTAGGTAAGAAAAAATTCTGATCCAAATCTGAAATTGAAATTAAGCCTATCCGGCGGTTTGTTTACTGAGGGCTTCAATTGAAAGATGAGTACAGCCCGGAAGTGTCATACAGAGACAACGGCTATTATATATAGGATTTGCATACGAGAAATCAGAAGCAGAGGCAAACTAATGGTCAAAGTAATAATTTTTAGAGTCTATGGGGAGGCACTTACTACTGCTCAAGAATGCAGCGATGAAAGATGGCATCGACGACAGGGGCCCAAATCACGTCATATACCGGATCATCGTGGCGGGTCACCTGCACTACTGCTAGACTCCGAGGCAGTTGAGACTCTGTATAGTCTGTGACGCAGACTCCATGGTTTACCATGGTTTTCACTCGTTGTTTGATTTACCTTTGTTGACTCCTGCTACATTTCGCGAGATAACTTTTTGATGTTTGGCAACACGAAATTAAATTTTGAGTTTTATTCTTTTCTATTATTATTGTTATGTTAGGATACGGCGCCTGTTGGTGACATATTTTTCGGTCCCGTTTTTACGGCGGGAAGTATGTAACTTTGATCTAAATTAATATATATATAAAGTTTTTGTGTGTGTCATTAGTAATCTGAATTAAACATCATAATATTTCCCGATATTATATGAGTACCTAAAGAATAACATCACAGGATCTGTTTCATTAAAAGAAGCTCCCCCGGGACAATGGAGGTAGGAATTTTGCTTACCCTATAAGTTCGGTTGTCACTTCGAAATATTTAATTTGAAAGTTGGGCGGAGTGACAACATTTTTTGGCATCCTTGCCGGGACGAGAGCTCTTTGAGATAGATATATAAGAAAGAAGAGATTTGTATAGATTTGGTTTAGAACTGAAGTTTGATATTTAAAAAAATAGTGTGACACACATACAAAGTTACGTGGGATGCAGAACTCCCTATGTCAACGAAGAAAAAGTTCGAGCGATGGAAAAACGAGTTGATAAATTTGCCGAAACTCAGAATACCAAGATATCTTTTAACAGACTTTCAACAAGAAGCTGACCTGTCCTTGCACATTTTTTGCGATGCTAGTAAATTAGCATACTCAACCTGTGTTTCTTGAGATGTCAAACAGATAAAGGCACAACATGCCAGCTAATTCAAGCTAGAAGCCGAGTAGCTCCACTAAAACAGATATCTATCCCTAGATTGGAGCTTTTAGCGTGTTCAATTGGAGCTAGATTAGTTGACACTGTTAAAACCGATATGAATCTTGAGGATGTACCTACGACATACTGGACAGATTCTATGAACGCGTTGTGTTGGATAACAAAAAATGACAACTGGGCCACATTTGTTTACAATCGAGTTCGAGAAATCAGAAAGTTAACTAAATCAGAAGATTGGCGACATATTGCCGGACCCCTGAATCCAGCAGACCTTCCATCCAGGGGATGTAGTACAGAAGAACTGTTGAAATCTCGTTGGTGGGAGGGACCTAGTTGGTTGGCATTACCTCCTAAAGAATGGCCAGTATCTGAAGTTGTTCCGAACACTGAAGTTGTTAATTCTGAAAAGAGGAAGACTGTTACTTCTGCCATGAATTCAGAAATAAATAAATTTAAATTCTTCGAGGATATATCATCCTTTGGTAAAATTACAAGAATCATGGCTTATGTTCTACGATTTTCTGGAAATTTAAAGATAGGTCAAAACGACCGAAAGAAAGGAAAACTGGAAGTTGCCGAACTCGAAGAAGCAGAAAAGTTAATTTTGAAAGAAATACAACTATAAAGTTTCAATAAAGAGAAACGGCTGAATTTGAATGTTATAAAAGACGATGAAGGATTGTTAAGAGTTGAAACTAGAGTTGCTTCAAGAAAAGATTTACAAACATTCAGATTTCCGATATTACTGCCAAGTAAACACCAATTAGTGAAAAAGTTAATTATGGAAAAGCACATAGAACTTGAGCATGCTGGTACACAAACATTAATGTCGAATCTCAGAGAGCATTACTGGATTATCAAGAGTAGAAAAACAATCCGTCAGGTAATTAGAAGCTGTATAATATGTAAGGGGTTTTCGGTTCGCCCATTTGAAACTGTCAGTGTTCCTCTTCCAGAAGATCGTGTGAGAGATGCAGCAATCTTTGAAGTCAGTGGAGTTGACCTATGTGGTCCACTATTCTTGAAGGAAGACAAGAAATGTTGGATAGTTCTCTTTACATGTGCGATCTATCGAGCTATTCATCTGGAGATGGTGTCTTCTTTGTCGACTGACAGTTTTATCTTAGCTATACGCCGATTCATCGCAAGAAGAGGTCGTCCAACTACAATTTATTCGGACAATGGAAAAAATTTTATTGGCACCTACAACGCACTAAAAGCCATTGATTGGCATAAAATTGAAGATTTCGCAATTAAGAAGAAAATTCAGTGGAAATTCAGCCCTCCATCTGCTCCTTGGTGGGGAGGGTTTTGGGAGAGATTAGTAGGAATGTTGAAGAACGTTCTCAGAAAAGTACTCGGAAAAGCATGTTTAAATGAAGAGGAATTAGTCACCATATTATGCGATGCAGAAAGCCTGATTAACTCCAGACCTCTCACTTATTTATCAGAGGATCCTGTAGATTTAGTAGCACTTTCTCCGTCAATGTTCCTTCAAGAAATTAAAGAAATTGGTGTACCTGACTTTGATATAATTGATTCTAAGAAGTTAGAAAAAAGATTTATTTATAGAATGAAGATTCGCCAAGATCTAAGAAAAAGATTTAGAAACGAATATTTAGGTTTGTTGAAAGATTATTCAAAAGTTCGTAAGAAATCATCGATTAAAGAAGGAGATGTCGTGTTAATTGGTGATAAGGATGTAAAGAGATTTAATTAGCCTTTGGCTAAGGTTGTAAAGACTTATCCAGGTAAAGACGGAAGAATTTGTGTGGTGGAAGTAAAGACTCATTTTGGCACCTTCATGAGACCTATCCAAAGACTTTATCCGTTAGAAGTCAACATATCTGATACATGTAACACTCGTACAATTCCTCATTCTCGATATGGACGAACTTTAAAACTTCCTCAGAGACTCGATTTTTAAGACTTTTTAGCGAGTCAATTGTTTGAGTTTTTTTATAGATATTAAAAAACTCAAAGGTGGGAGAATGTCGCAGACTCCATGGTTTACCATGGTTTTCACTCGTTGTTTGATTTACCTTTGTTGACTCCTGCTACATTTCGCGAGATAACTTTTTGATGTTTGGCAACACGAAATTAAATTTTGAGTTTTATTCTTTTCTATTATTATTGTTATGTTAGGATACGGCGCCTGTTGGTGACATATTTTTCGGTCCCGTTTTTACGGCGGGAAGTATGTAACTTTGATCTAAATTAATATATATATATATATAAAGTTTTTGTGTGTGTCATTAGTAATCTGAATTAAACATCATAATATTTCCCTATATTATATGAGTACCTAAAGAATAACATCACAGGATCTGTTTCATTAAAAGGAGCTCCCCCGGGACAATGGAGGTAGGAATTTTGCTTACCCTATAAGTTCGGTTGTCACTTCGAAATATTTAATTTGAAAGTTGGGCGGAGTGACAACAGTCTGAACGCTAGGAAAACAATCAGAACAAAATCTGGACCGTCTCTCCTTTTCCTTTCTTACTTGGAGGGGCTGTTGTCCGTTTACGGGGGGGGGCATTCTGGCCCACCCCTTTTATTCATTGGGCAGTGAAGTGGGCTGTATTTCTCTCAGTAGTTCCTGCCCTAATTGGTTCCTTATTATACTGCCCCTGTCCATAGTCTACGAAGTACCTCCCCACCATAATTTTCATTTGCAATACCACTTTGACCCTTATCATCTGAAGGTTTTACCGTGGGCCATAAAATAACCACCATCTATATTGCAATATTTATAGACTTTTGATCGCTGTCAATGGCCACACCGACAGCTATTCTTATATTTTCTCCTGGTTTACAAGCCCCTATTTACCCCTGCCTCTGCAGCCTTTACAATAGATTTGTTCTTGGCCACACACCGCGGGGAATTATACCATTCCGCTTCTGCACACAGCAAGATGATCAGAAATTAGAATTTAGTTAAAAAAATGTTTATCACGGAGATCTTATCGTTACATTTTTGTTTTTCAAAAATTAATGGTGAACGTTTTTCATCATATTTTAGAAAGGCATTTTTATTTATTATTATATAACGTATAAATACATTATAGATATGATTATGTCGCCGGGCGGCAAGCGTAACGGGACAGCTCAAAAATAGCCATTTTGAGAAAATCACACTTAAAGTTTTCATGAATTGGAAAAGCTGATTAATTTCTGCATAAGTTTTTGCCCTACACCTGATTTATATACTTCAGTAGATTACCATAGTAGATGTTGAGTATGGTTTGACAATAATGAGGCCTTGTTTAGTCTCGCAATTCACAATAATACAGAATGAGTTTTGTGTTGTACCAGTAATGACGTCTGATTTTTTTTTTTTGTAATTTTGAAATGTCCTCTGATGACACTCTGTTTTTAAGAGTCCGATAACAAATAAAATTGATTTAAATTGAATTTATTTCCTACAAATTAATTAAATTTAAGCTTTCGTTTTGAGTTTTTTGAATATTCAAATTTCTCAAGTAGTAGGTATCATTCTGATTCACATTTCCCTTTTATTACCAACTAGCTGAAGTACCCGGCATTGCCCGGGATTTTAACAATATTTGTTAACCAAAATCAACACAGTATAAATAACATAGAAAAAGTATATGTGAAATGTTATACACATCTCAGAATTCAGGAATTTCAGCCTTTCATCATTGAAGCACTAAAATCTGAAAAGTAAAAATGTCAAATTGTCTAATGTTTGCTAACCAAAATTAATTTAAAACTAAACACGTTATAAATAACATAGAAAAAACATGTGAAATCTTATACACGTGAATAAAATGAAAACCCAATAAAAAAATATATAAAATTATAATAAATTCCTCAGAATTCAGCTAGATTTAGCCTTTTATCATTTGGGCAAAAAAAGAAGCTGAAATTACAGGTTTAGCTGAAATTTCCAATAGAACCATGATATGACTCTAGCGTTGCCTCTTAAAAAATGAAGTGTTTGATTGAGGGCTGCAAACCATCCAACTCCTCTCCCCATTAAACTCCTATAAACATCCTCTACATATTAAATTCCTTTTCTCTCCATAATAAACTCCTCAGAATTTTGGTAGACTCAGCCTTTTATCATAGTACCACTAAAACCTGAAACATCCTCTCCAGAAATATAAATTTATTAATTACAATAATTAAACTCACGCAAATGTATGAATTACATAAGTTTTTTAACCAACATTTGAATAATTCGTAAATGAAAAAGCATATGAAAATAAAGATAATAAGAACTTCCGGAATCGAAATTAATTACCCTTAATTTTTAATTAATAAAAAACCAACATAATATGAATAAAAACGATAGTTGTTTAAAAGCATATGAAAATAAAGATATTATAAAGATAATAATAAAAAAAGCATATGAAAATAATGCTCGCGTATGAAGTTAACTTTATGATATAAAGATAGTAATAATAATATAAACCGCGTGCATAAAATATTTAGCTTTTCAAGCGAAATAAATTAATTTTTAGAAAAAAACTACTTTTAATCGAGAAATTAAATACATTGCACACAATTTTGATTTTACCAACTTTCTACCCTACAATTTACACCCTACTTCTTTGAAGTTGGGTGTTGAAACATCCTCTTTGAAAAATTTACACCCTACTTCTTTTAAATAGGGTGTAAATAAAAAGTTTTAACAGCGAATTGAATGCCAGTTAAAAATTATTGTTGTTTAAAATCATATGAAAATTACGCTATTATAAAGACAAAAAAAGCATAGGAAAATAATGCGTGCGCATGAAGCTAACGTTACGATATAAAAATAGTAACAATAATAATATGTATATATAAAACAGTTCCGTGACTGACTGACTGATTGACTGACTGACTGACATACAACGTACAGACCAAACCGCGGGAAATAAAAGGGCTGAAATTTTGCATGGCGATTCTTCTTATAGTGTAGGAGTGCACTTAGAAAGATTTTTGAAAAATTTTTAGATTTTTTAAAAATTAAATTTTTGAGTTGTTTTAGTAACTTTTTTTAAGTTTGCATTTAAAATAATAATAATTTGAGGGTTATAAAATTCATATGACGAAAAAGATCATAAAAATTCCTTTAATATGAAATCTTTTTCGAATCTTTACCTCCATTTTATGATTTTTGGTGAATTTTTAAAGATTAATTTTTAGAATTTAACCTTTTACATGCCACACTATGATCAAGGAATAAAGTACCATATTTTGCTGCGTAACTTTGGTCGATAACTTCCAGGAAGTCGGTCCAACAGGTGTACTCCACTCATTCCTTTATTATATAATTTTATAATGTAAGGTTAAGGAAAATCGACTTTTATTTTAGCTCGAACATATCTTTTTGCTCTTCCTAATGGTTCGTGAGTGATAAAATTTGATGTAATAGTTACAACAAAACTATCGTTCCAATGGCACATATAAACTTCTCCATCGCATCGGTAATCAAATTCTCCACGTTGAAATTTCGATATTTCTTTTGCTGTTTTAAGAGAACATTGTCCCGTTCTGGAATCTCGCACTGTGCCGATTGCCTTAAAGCCTTTGTTAGATAAATCTGTCAGCAGACTGTACGATGTAAAAAAAGTTATCGAAAAATATTTTGCGTTTCTCTGGATTGTCAATAAAAGATAATAGTTCGGAGACAACTTTTGATCCAAGTGGCAAATTTTCATTTTTCGAACTTTTTCTACCGTAGATAGACATAGCATAAGGATAACCATTTGCTGAGCAGATCATCCAAACTTTGAAACCAAAGCGAATTGGCTTTCCACGTATGAACACCTTAGCCGAACGATGCCCATAACACGGAACCATGGATTCATCGATACTCATATTTTCATGAAAAAATCCAAATTGACGAAAATTTTTTCCAACCTCTTTATAAAAGGGAGAAATTTTTCCTAATTTATCGCCTGGCTCCAATTTACTATTATCAACAATGTGGAAATACTTTTTTAACATCCGAAATTTATTTCTGGGCATTGTATTGTTAACAATTAGGATATGCAAATCTTCCTGAGAGCTCCAATATGTATTTTCATCAGGTACTGAGTGGTAGCCACTAAACAACAGTAATCCAAGAAACTGCCGAATGTCATTTGCGTCGACGTCTAAAGAGTCTCCTTTTTGTAGGGCGTACAGCTTTGTAAGTTCGGCTGAATTTTCTACGTAATCAGACGGCAGAATCACTGATTGACGGCAGAATCACTGATCACGTGTGATATCACTGCTTTTGTATATCGTTACATGCCAATGTTCCTTTTTTGGAACATTGCATTTTTACGCAGTCTTGAGGAAATATTTCTTGTTATTATTTTAATTTATTTTATTAACTCGTTAAACTTGTCCTTTGCAAGTACGATGGGGAAATTTTTGGGTGGATTTGAATTTTTAGGAATTTTATAGAATTTTTTTTCTTACATACTGTAAAAATTGTGAAAAAAGCTGATTTTTAGAAATTTTTCTACGCTAAAATATTCATATTTGAAAAAAAAAGTCAAAAAATCAATTATGCCTTCTATAATATACGGTAATTTTTTCAAACTGACAGATATCACAGTTTATTTTTAAAAAAATATTAAAGATGGTGTTCCAAAAAAGGAACATTGGCATGTAAAAGGTTAATTTATTAAACGCTGATCACGTGATTTCTTTTTCTGTTACTTTAAATAAATTTATCTTGACATAACAACGAAATAGGCAAAAAAATACTTTTTTTCTTGCTAATGCGGCAGACGATTGGACATTATTCAAAAAAATATTAAAATAATGTAAAAGATATGTTCCTCAAACTGTACTACATTAACTGTACTATATTCTTTAGTATGTCCTATGAGATTTAATTTGAATATTTTCTTCTACATTATTTTGTCTATAAAAATATCCCTTACGATTTTTTATTAATATATTTTCTTGTTTTTTTTACATCAATCGTATACATTGATCGTCGTATTTATTATATATATATATATATATATATATATATATATATATATATATATATATATATATATATATTGGCATTAATTGCATACACTGACAGTGTATTTAATTTGAATGTACCGTTCGTTAAGGAACACCTGCTAAACGAACGTTTAGGAAGTGTTGGTTTATGGAATACTAAAAGTTTAAAATAGTGGCGCCATCTATTGAACATCTATGAATCGAGAATCGCATCCGTCAAAAATTGTTCGTTATCCTAATTGTTAGCAATACAATGCCCAGAAATAAATTATTGATGAATGTTTGTTAACCAAAATCAATTTTAAAACTAAACACAGTATAAATAACATAGAAAAGATTTAGCCTTTATCATTGGAGCAAAAAATCCTGGAAAGTGAAACATAAAATATATAAATTTATAATAAACCTACCAAAATCCATTAAAAAACTAAACACAGTATAAATAACATAAAAAAAAGCATACGAAATGTTATACACATTAATAATATGAAAACCAATTAAAAATATATAAATGTATAATAAACTCCTCAGATTTCAGCTATATTCGGTCTTTCATCATAAAAAAGCTGAAAAAAAATAAAATAAAAATAATTTAAAAAAATAATAAAATAAAATAAAAATAATAATTTAAAAAATAATAAAATAAAATAAAGATAATAATTAAAAAAATAATAAAATAAAAGCTAAAATAAAAAAGCCTTCATAAAAAGCTGAAAATACAGGTTTAGCAAAATTTGCACGATCCCAGACTCGAACCCGAGTCTTACGGTGTACCAAATGAACAGTTTTAACGAACGCGCCACGATTATACACAACACTGCTGAGTAAAGTAAAAAATATACGCAATGAGTTTTTTGGAAAGTTGCTATGGGTTGATGAATATACATACATTTATGGAGTAAGAGGAGTTTTAAATGAGAAATAAGTTAGCAGGATAGAAGCTTAGTCTTTAACTCTTCAATAGACACAAAGACATAAGCTAGGGGGCTTGCAGTAGCGATTAAAAAAGATCGTGACACTTAGCGTGGTTGATTCGAATTTTCTATCGCGTGTGAGAGTGTCAATATGCCGTTGGATCCGATTTATTTTAGAGTATAAAATCTGACTTGAAAGTTTATTATTTTCATTTATTATTCTGGTTTAATATATAACTTGAAACTTTTTGATTTTATTTATTTTTATCTTTTCGCTCGCTGTTTGCCAGCTAACCCTAACGTGGACGCCATATTCAGAGGGGTGATTCCACAAAGTGTAACAGCTTACAAATTGTTGGTTTTTATTAATTAAAAATCAACGGTAATTAATTTCGATTTTTGAAGTTCTTCAGACCCTCGGCTGTTTTTAAAGACGCCTGTATGTAAAATTTCACGATCGTTGCTCCTAAACTGTGGATTTCTATACAATTACAGAGATACAAACATTCATTTTTATATATTAGATGTGAATTATAAATACCTTGCTGTATTTGAAAAAGTAAGCAGTTGGAAAAAATAAATTGTAGTCAGTTGGTACTAGGTATTTTTATTGAAAATGCATTAATACCACAAATAAATCTCGTGTTAAATAACTCAAAAATTATTATAAATTAATTTAATATGAATAAAATAAAATAATTAAAAAATACATTAATCCAAAGAAATCTTAAAACTCAATTAGTCTTAAATAAAATTTAGATATCATTCCCAGAACCAATAGCATTGTTATTTCTCCTCAAAAAACAACAGAAATATGTCAGTGTCAATTAAATAAGGTAAGAATCATTCACCTTTCATTCCGGGCTGCCACTGAACGGGAGTTATCCTAATAAAGACACTCACGCAAAAGAACGACGTTAAATCTTGATGCACGGACAAAAGACGTTTACTGACAAATTACACAGAACTTATACATATATTAACAGATCTTATAAGATTTACATAAAATTACCGAAGACCTCCCTTGTATCTATGGAGCATAACCGAAGGGGGTCTCGTATCTCGTACGTTCGTTTTTCAACTGCGTCGCGCCAAAGCGCAGTAGTAGGCGTAGGTGACGTATTGGCGCTGGAAGCGATGCTACGTCATGGGAGTTCTTCACAGGCATCAACATCGGGAATTAAAAAGAAAATTCAAAAATGAGAAACGAAAATTCTTTCTTCCATCGCCAATAACGAGCAGCAATCAGTCTTATACACTCTTAGATTTAAAAAAAAAAAGAAAAAGAAAAAAAGACGCACCAGGAAGGAGTTCTCCGAATGGGACGAAAATCGGTAGATGTGATGTACATGTACAGAAAAAAACAAATGATTACAGTTTGAGAAGAATTGGATGATTTATTCAAGAGAAATAGCTTCACAAAGTGAAAAAGTCAATAACGCGTTGGTCCACCTTTGGCCCTTATGCAAGCATTAATTCGGCTTTGCATTGATGGATAGAGGTGGCGGATGTCCTCCTGTGGGATATCGTTCCAAATTCTGTCCAATCGGCGCATTAAATTGTCAAAATCCCGAGTTGGTTGGAGTTCCCTGCTCATAATGCTCCAAACGTACTCAATGGGGGAGAGATCCGGCGACCTTGCTGGCCAAGGTAGCGTTGGGCAAGCACGAAGATAAGCATTAGAAACTCTCGCCGTGTGCGGACGGGCATTATCTTGCTGAAATGTAAGCCCAGGATGGGGTGATATGAAGGGCAACACAACGGGGCGTAGAATATAGTCGACGTACCGCTGTGCTGTAAGGGTGCCGCGGATGACAACCAAAGGGGTCCTGCTATGAAATGAAATGGAACCCCCAGAACATCACTCCTGGTTGTCGGCCCGCATGGAAGACAGTCATGTTGGTATCCCACCGCTGTCCGGGACGTCTCCAGACACGTATTCGCTGGTCATCGGGGCTCAATTCGAAGTGGGACTCATCACTGAAGATAATTTTATTCCAGTCAGTGACATTACAGGTCGAATGTGCCCGACACCACTGCAAACGGGCTTGTCGGTGTACAGAGGTCAATGGTAGTCGGCGCGAAGGACGCCGTGAGCCCAGACCCCATTCTCTGAGCCGCCTATGAATGGTCCTTGCGGTCACTGAAGCACCAGTTCCACGTACGATCGATGATAATGATGAATCTGGGGTTGTGAGTGCCGCTCTGACGATTGCTCGGTCCTCACGTTCTGTCGTTTCTCTAGGCTGACCGCTTTCTTCTTGACGCTGTATTCGGCTATGGTTCAACCATTACTGCTAACATCGTCTAATAGTGACATCACTCCTATCCAAATGTAGAGCGATTCTCCGATTAGACCAATCGGCTTCTTCAGCCCAACTACTCGTCCTCTCTCAAATGCTGACATCTGCGCATATTGTTCTTGCACCTGTATTCGAGGCATATTTACTGTTTACCTGAGTACACGAAATGAAATTCGCAAAGAATGTATGACCTGGAATCAAAATTTCTCCTCTTTAATATCTTGCCAGTTGCGCAGCTACGATGCGCTGCAGCGTCATATGTTCATCATTGGTCGTCAAACTTTAAAATTTTACATTTTCCGTCGAAACCTGTATGCATATCAATTTGTGTCCAATTTGCATTACCCCTTCTTGACGCGTCTTTTTTTTTTCTAAGAGTGTAATTCCATATAAAAAAACTAAAACTAAGAATTTTTGCTATTGCCACTATCTTTATTTTTTTATTACCATGTTTTTATTAACTTGCTTTCTTGTTTGTTTGTGTTTGTCCCTTACAAATCTTGCAATCGATTTTTAACTAACTTCCCGACTAGCTAGACATTTGAAACTTTTAGAATAGCTCAGAACACGAAGACAATGCATTTTTAAATACTTTTAGCCATCTTTAAGCAGAATAAAATTAATTTTCAGTTACCTTCAGTTAATTTTGTTTTGTAGACTGGTGCAGCCATCTATCGGCCGGAACGGGAACGAAAAGTTAAATGCAAGTTAACTTCCAATTAACTTCATTTTCTTTCAAGTTAATGGGATAATTCATCAAAAAAAATTTAAAAAAGTATTTATTAATACATAGAATTGTCAAGTTTATATGATTCAACAGAAAATTTAAAAACATGATATATAAAAAGTTCTTTTTATCTTGTAATTATTTATCTTACTTAGAGATGTCAACCCTGAGTAGAAATCGTGGTAGCAACTAGGAATGTGGTTACTCTCGACTAGAGACACCAAGTCTTTCTTTTTGCTGGCAGAAATTCCCACTGGCTTGACGTAAGCCCTCTTCTTCCGTCGATTTTTTTTATAGCAGAAATTTTATCACAATCACATTTGACATCATTGTCAGTACTATTGCGTAAACTCCTTCTCCGTACATAATATTCTTTCGGAAATATATCCACAGACTTCAAATCATCCAAATATTATAACTTGTATAAAAATTCGAATGGTTTTGCTCGTACAATCTTTACAACTTTTAAGTTTGCAAATGAAAAAATTTCTGATTCAGAATTTCTGCTAAAAAACAGAAACTTCTTCTGTGGGGGTTGGCAGCGCTGCTTGTAAATCATAGGATGCCACGATGACATTTTCTCCCGATAGGGTTTTATCCCTCTCCGTCTCCTGTCGGGACAAATTTTTCTCTTCCAGATGTCCCGGTACTCGTGAAGCGTCTTCCCCTCCAAGAGTCAGTGTAATAGTGAGACTTGCGACCTCACGCGGCACCTATTGTAGTCCCGGTCCTAGAGAAGTCCCTGTACCTACGAAATGTAGACTTCTAAAAGGTGAACCCAGAGGTAGGGACAACTCAAAAAATGGCCATTTTTCAGTTGTCCCGTTATTCTTGCCGAACGATGATGTGTTCATCAAGAGAAAATAAACTACCTCAACTTACATCAGATTTTTTTTCCTGTATTTTCTAAGCTTTCTGTTTTTTCTAAACAAACATGCTGAAGATAGAATTTTGTATAAAATGAAACCTGCTTTTTGAATTTTGCACATTAAGATTCTATTAAACATTTTATTGCAAATAAATGCATTTTAAAAGTGTTAAATTTATTTTTTCATTATCAGAATAATTAATGCTTTTAAGTAACTATTTACTGTTAAAAACAATGATTGAATTCTGCAATTTTTTTTAATCCTATGACTCTGTGTTTTCCTTATATTAAAGGAACCTATCTTTAGTGGAAAATACAGCATGAGTCCAAGAATAAAATAATACACAACATACCTCTCTGATAGCAGTAGGAAGACTAAAGTTTTATTCATACATTACATACAAGAATGGTGGATGATTGGTGGTGCCATCTATTGGCACCACCAATCTATTGGCACCACCAGTTTAAACTAACATTTCAACACTCCCACTTTAGTTTAAATAGTTAACAAAATCAAGTTTTCATATAATCAGTGAGAGATTCTGTCACAAAATTAGATAAATCAAAGTGAACAAATAAAAAATACAGCAGTTGAATAAAAGTTCACATTACAGATTTAGTCCCATAGATTTTGCATATAGTTCATGTTTCATTCTGTTGACAGTTTTAGTCAAATGATCGGCTATCATATTTGATGTGAAAACAATTTGTACATCTACAGATGGAGTACAAAATAATACGAACACCTGTGAAAAAGTATGACGTATTTCACACCTGCAGTACAGCCGCGCCACCTGCAACAGAAGTCTGCTACCTAGTGAGCGTGAAGAGGAAGGTATCAGTCTCTCAACAGCAGTCACCTACGTTGCATGCTTCTTACGAACTGTCTGTGATAAGTTGAAATGTCAGACCTGTCAGAGTTCCAAAGAGGAATGATAGTTGGAGCGCGTTTAAGTGGAGCATCGGTTACGGAAACAGCAAACCTTTTGGGGTTTGCAAGGAGTACGGTATCAGCCGTTATGACAGCGTACACGAAAGAGGGTAAGACGACGTCTTCAAAGCACAACAGTGGCCGAAAGTCCAAGCTTGCTGATAGGAATAGACGGGTTTTGAAGTGCATAGTAGTCCGAAAGCACAAGCGATCGTTATCCGAGATAACATCCGAAATGAACAGTCATCTCCAGGATCCCGTTTCAACAAAAACTGTCAAAAGGGAACTTCATGCTGCGAACATTTATGGCAGAGTGGCAATTCGTAAACCCTTGGTGACAGCAACTAATGCTTTCAAGCGACGCCAATGGTGCAGAGATCACAAAAGATGGTCCCCACAGCAGTGACAACAGGTAATATGGTCAGATGAATCGTCATTCACCCTATTTCAGACGACCGGAAGCGTTTATGTCTGGAGAACGCCCAAAGAAGCGTTTCATCCTGAATGCCTCTTGCCGACTGTGAATCATGGGGGTGGCTCCATCATGGTATGGGGTGCAATATCTTGGCACGGTCTTGGGCCACTTGTTATTCTGCATGGGAGGATCAAACCCAATCACTATCTAAGCGTTCTAGGGGATCATGTCCATCCTTTTGTCCAGACATTATTCCCTGGAGAGCGACCGCTTTTTCAAGACAACTCCCCTATCCACACTGCTAGGTGTGTTCAAGAATGGTTCGAAGAGCATCACGATGCAGTTGAACATCTCGCCTGGCCCCCCTAAGTCTCCGGACTTGAATATTATTGAACATTTATGGCAATATTTGGAGTCCAAACTTCGTTCCCGTTTTCCACCTCCATCCGGACTTTCGGAATTAGAGATCGCTCTGCAGGAGGAATGGCTTAATATTCCTTTAAATATTGTCCATGACCTTTATGCATCTATCCCACGTCGCATTAAATCTGTACTTCAGTCAAAGGGTGGTCCAACCCCCTATTAATAAATATTTTCCATTATTTCACAGGTGTTCGTATTATTTTGTCCACCATCTGTATATGTCAAAGCTTCATGCACAAAATGATGACGAATATCAATATGTTTTGATTTACCGTGGTAGACGTTATTTTTGCATAGAGCAATAGCTCCTCTGTTATCACAAAAAATCACAATGGGTTTTACATCTGTAAGACCCAATTCCTTTACAATCTTATTAAGCCATATGGCTTCCTTTGCAGCTGCTGATAAAGCCATATATTCGGCTTCAGTCATGCTTGTAGCTATCGTAGGTTGACGCTTACTACACCAAGATACTGCTCCTCCTCCAATTGTAAATACATAGCCAGTGGTTGAACGTCGATCTCCTATATCACCTCCATAGTTGGAATCACAGTGTCCAACAATATCACTGCTATGTTCCTTTGAGTAGTTGAGAGTAGCTCCAGTCGTTCCACGAAGGTACCTCATGATTCGCTTCACACATGTCCAATGGACATTGCCAGGGTTGTTGCAGAACTGACATACTGTGTTTACTGCATGGGATATGTCAGGTCGTGTCGCTTGAGATGCATAAAGCAAACTCCCAACAGCAGCTTGATATGGTACTTTAATTTTGAATTCTGGTGTACCATTCTGAAGCTTTGATAGAACTTGATTTGGATCAAGAGGTGTTGTAACACTATGGGACTCATGCATGTTATATTTATGTAAGGTACTCTCCACATATTGTGTTTGGTTCAGACTAATGAACCCAGCAGGTCTATTACGTTCAATTTTAATACCTAAACAATAATTTGCTTGTCCAAGATCTTTCATTTCAAACCGTTTACTTAGTTGTTCTTTTATCGAATTTTTAAGATTCACAGAATTACTAAAGATCAAAAATCGCCTACATAAATAGTAACAATTACAAGGTCATTATTTTCATTTAAGTTGATAAATACACAACTATCAAAAGAACTTTGCCACAAACCCATTTCCTTTAGCCCCTCTTCCAGCATAAGATACCAAAGTCTGCCACTTTGTTTTAAGCCGTCGAACGCTTTATTGAGTTTTAGAACCTTCCCCTTCAAATTTTCATGATAATATTCGTTAAAACCCTCAGGGATTTTAATGTAAAATTCCTCATTTAGTTTTCCTTGAACAAATGCCATGACTGCATCCATTTGGTCTATCTCCCAATCATATATAGCTGCATATGCTAACAAAACACGCAAAGTGACATATCGTACTACAGGTGAAAATGTTTCATCATAGTCTATTCCTTCAATTTGTGAAAAGCCTTTTGCCACCAAACGAGTTTTGTACCTTTCAATTTCCCCGATTGAGTTATATTTAAATTTGAAAACCCACTTACAGTCAACTATAGTTTTATTTTTAGGTTTATTTACTATATCCCAAGTTTTATTCTTAATGTTGCCTGATATAGTTTCAGCTATTGATTCTTTCCAATGATTTGCATTAGCACTGTGGCAACAGAAGAGATCTCACCTTACGCAATGCGCATTGTGCTTGCGCATAACCAAATAGAAGAGCTGTGTGTGTTCTATCGTCGCCTGTAAGATACGAATAAAGTTAGTTGTTGTGTTTGACTATCGATGTACACTGCTGGCCACTGTAAATGCAACACCCTGAAGTAAACATGCAAATAACATGAAATTTACAACATGCATTAGCGGAGGTGAGATATGCAAATGATTAGAACTTCAGCGCAGACGCGCATCACGCGCGCCTGTGGCGCCACTTCAAAGCGCTATTTAAGGCTTGGAGATTTCGACGATTTCAAGTTCGGCAATTGTGTTTTTCGTGTGGTTTTTTCCAAAAAAACGATCAATTATGCCTCGGCGAAAACAGCGATCATCTTTTGATCAAGTATACGAGTTCGACAGAGGAAGGATAGTGGCCTACCGAGATTGTGGATTATATTTCAGGGAAATCGGTAGTCGTGTTGGATTAAACCAAACAACTGTAATTCGGATATGTGACGTTGGATGCAGGAGGGTACGACGGACCGGCGTGTTCGATCGCATCCACCTCGGCGCACCACTTCACGTGATGACAGACAAATTGTGCGCATGGCAGTGACGGATCGCTCAGTCATATCACGAACCATAGCACAGCACATGCAGTCTGTAACGCATCATCCAGTGTCTGCGCGTACCATTCGACGCCGTTTACAGCAGACTGGTCTGTCCGCAAGACGTCCATTGCTTTGTCTACCCTTGACGCAGAACCACAGACGTCTCCGCCGCCAATGGTGCGATGACAGAGGGATGTGGACGGCAGAATGGAATGAAATTGTCTTTACTGACGAGTCACGCTTCTGTCTGCAACACCACGATGGTCGCATTCGAGTCTGGAGACACCGTGAAGAGAGGATGCTGAACAGCTGCGTTATGCACCGCCACACTGGTCCTGCACCGGGTATTATGGTATGGGGCGGTATTGGATATCACTCTCGCACACCTCTAGTACGCATTACCGGTACTTTAAACATCCAGCGCTACATCTCCAAGGTCTTTGAACCAGTTGTCCTTACTTACCTTCAGGGCTTGCCCACAGCCATATTTCAACAGGATAATGCGCGACCACACGTGGCACGCATTGTCCAACGCTTCTTCGTCAATCGCCAGATTGAATTGCTTCCCTGGCCGCCTCGCTCTCCGGATCTTTCGCCGATAGAAAACATGTGGTCCATGGTTGCTCTACGATTGACCCAGATTCCATCCCCAGCTGCCACAGCAGATCAACTTTGGCAACGTGTGGAAGCTTCTTGGTCTGCTGTACCCCAAGAACTCATCCAAAGTCTCTTTGAATCAATGCCGAGGCGTGTGGCAGCGGTGATCTCCAACAATGGCGGCTACTCTGGCTATTGATTTTGGCAGGAACCACACTTCACAGAAGTCTATAAATTTAATCATTTGATACTTGGTCAACATGTTATCTACAAATAAAATTTTGTTGTGATATCTCTTGTCTTTCTTGGTGTTGCAATTTGGGTGGCCAGCAGTGTATTTCTTTCCCGAACCGACTGATATTTAAGTACGCAACATTTGGCATCCCTGCCGGGACACGAGTATTATTCCGATAGTCAAATTAAGTTAAATTTAAATACGAACTAAAATACGTTTTATTAAGAAATGGAAACGTCAAAACCAGCGAAACCGTATGAGAATTTTGACAACGCCAGACAGCATCGAAAGTCATGTAGAGCATCATTTACAAGAACTGTAAATAAGTTAGCAGAATTGATTGCTGAAGATAAACCTGACTTAGATAACATGGAAATGCTGTTGGATCAATTATTGGAAAAACAAAAAATGCTAAGAAGTGCTCAAGAGAAGTTTTTAGAATTATTGCAATTAAAAGGCTGCACGCAAGATGAATACGATAAGGAGTACGAAGCAGCCATGGATTATTACGAAAAGGTATCTGAGATCAAAGTGAAGTGCGACAGAATTAAAGCAAACCTAAATATGTGCGCCGAAAGTGATAAGTCTTCAGAAGCAAGGACTGTTGCAAAACAGAAATTACCAGAAATTGAGCTTATGAAGTTTGATGGAGATCCAAGAAACTGGCTCACCTTCTGGACTCAATTCAGCAAAATTAATGAAGATAAACGAATTGATGTGCGTGACAAGTTCCAGTATCTATTGCAATCTACAAAGCCCGATTCAATAGCAAGACAAATTGTCATGAGTTTTCCTGCAACTGAAACAAACTACGGAAAAGCGGTCAGCTACTTAAAGGAGAGATTTGGCAATGAAAGTACTTTAATACAGATTTACGTGCGTGAATTATTGAAGCTTGTTATAAAGGACAAACACAAATTAACTTGATGGAACTACACGATAAACTACAAACGCAGTTACGTGCATTAGAGTCCTTGGGCGTCACTCAAGATAAGTTTGCTTATATGCTCTTTCCCCTCATCGAATCAGCACTCCCCACGGATTTAATAAAGATATGAGAAAGGCAGAGAAACACTTGTATTGAAACAGGTAAGAGTGATTTAGATTTATTAATGGATTTTCTAAAAAATGAGGTGGAAACGGAGTTCAGAATTAAAATGACTCATGATACTTTTAGTTCAGAAAAAACTAATGTTAAGAAAAATAAGTACTCTGAACAAAAACTTGGTATACCGACTAGATGTGAACTGCTTAATGCTAATATTAAGAGTAGTAGTAACGCTAGTGAAAATTTAAATAAGTTTAAAAAGTTTGAGTGTATTTTTTGTGAGAAATCACATACGTCAGAAAATTGTAATGAAGCATCTTCAATGAGTTTGGATTGTAAAAAAGATATTGTTAGAAAAAAGAATGCTTGTTTTGTATGCTTGAAAAGAAATCACAGGGCTAATCAGTGTAAGTCAAAGCATAGGTGTCCCATTTGCAAAAATCGACATTTCGTGATTTTATGTCCAGATTTAACAAATAACAAAGTTGATAATGTCTCTAACGTAGAGGGAAGTGAAAACAAAACAAGCACTCTTAACAATCATGTTGATATGTCAGATGTATTTTTACAAACTATTGTTGTAAGAATTCAGAATGGTTCCAAGCAAATGCTTATTCGAGCTGTTTATGATAGTGGGAGTATGAAATCTTATATTTGTGAAGATGTTGCTCAAAGTATGAAATGTAAGTGCATTGCAGAAACAAAAATTAAGCAATCTCTGTTTGGTGGTGTTGAAACCCCTGAAAGCGTATATAGAAATTATTTAATTGAATTAAGTGATATTGATGGTAGAAATAAGTGTAAATTACAAGTACTTGGTCAAAACCGTATTTGTTCTGAAATTAAACAGGTTCCATGTGGTCCTTGGTTGCATGAACTAAAGTTACGCGGAATAAAATTAAATGATTTGGAAAATAATAAATTGGGGGTTAATAAAGAAATAAAATTGTTAATTGGTGCAGACATTGCTGGAAAATTGTTAACTGGAAAAATTGTGAGTCTCAAATGTGGCATTACGGCTATAAATACAAAATTGGGATGGACTGTTATGGGAAAATTAAATGCGAATCCTGGCACTGAGCCAAATTCTGCGAGTTCAGCTTCCCTTATTTCGTCTCTGCTTGTAAAGGATCGTTGTATAAGTAATCTTTGGAATCTGGATGTTTTGGGGATTGCAGAACCTTCGCTAAGCAAAACTAAAGCTCAGTTACAGGAGGATACGCAGAAATATTTTGAAGAGACTCTTAGTGTAAACAGTGAGGGGCGATACGAGGTAGCATTGCCTTGGGTTCATGACAGTTCACTTTTACCCGATAACAAAATAAATGCTGAGAAATCTATGTTAAGCGCCAAAAGAAAATTAACAAATTCTGGAAAATTTAACGATTACTGTAATGTTTTTGAGGACTGGTTAGCTCTTGGCATAATTGAAAAGGCACCAAATGATAAACTAAGGGGTGTTCATTATTTGCCGCATAGGGCAGTGATTAAAGAAGCTAGTACTACGAGTATTAGGCCAGTTTTTAATGCTAGTTCCCATTTACCAGGCTTCCCATCATTAAACGAGTGTTTGTCTACTGGACCAAATTTAATTGAAACGATTCCATCAATTTTAAATCGTTTTCGGATGAATTACGTAGGTGTTACCTCTGACATTGAGAAGGCGTTCTTGCAGATCGCAATCAGAGAAAAGGATCGCGATTTTTTAAGGTTTCTTTGGTTCAGTCGAGAAAATCGGGAACTGGTGGAGGGATATCGGCATCGAAGGGTAGTGTTTGGCATTACGTGCAGCCCATATTTATTAAACGCAACTTTACAGTATCATTTGAGTAAGGTTCCGGAAAATTTAAAGCACACCGCAGATATACTGAAAACAGCTTTCTATGTAGATAATTGTGTGACAAGTTTGAAGTCTGAGCTCGAAATGAAAAAGTTTTTCTTGGAATCAAAGGCAATTATGGCTTCAGGTCATTTTAATCTAAGATGTTGGAATTCGAACTTAAGTAGTGAAATATTTGAAGAGGTTTACTCCACAAAGGAAAGTGTACCTCTCTTGGGCCTTGTATGGAATACATGTACTGATACGTTATCATGCAAAGTGGAAGAGGCTATCGATACCCCGATCACAAAAAGACTGGTTTTAGCCGTAACCAACCAAGTATTTGATGTTATAGGCTATACGGCTCCAGTGGTGTTAATTGCAAAATTTATTTTGCAGGAAACCTGGAACTTAAAAATTAAATGGGATGATGTCCTTCCTGATGATTTAGCCCAAAAATTTAAATTATGGAATAAAAGATTGCATTTGCTTTCAAGTATAAGTATATCTAGATGGTTCGGTCTCCAATCCACTGATGACTCAATAAGCTTACATCTTTTTTGCGACTCCAGTAAAAGGGCATATGGTGCATGTGTTTTTTTAAGAGTCGAAAATGACAATGGGGTCAGAATTAGTTTAGTGCAGGCAAGATCTAGAGTAACCCCTTTAAAACCTATTACCATACCTCGCTTAGAACTTTTAGCTTGTAGTGTAGGGGCTAGGTTGTTATCTTCCGTACTCAAAGATCTTAATTTAGAGGGGGTAAATATTTATTGCTGGACTGACTCGACAACGGCTTTATGTTGGATTCAACGAGATCAAAATTGGGCAACATTTATTCATAATCGCGTTCTAGAGATTCGTTCTTTGACCTCTAATGCAATGTGGCACCATATCTCAGGTTCTCTTAACCCCGCCGATTTACTATCTAGAGGATGTTCTGCAGAACATTTAGTTGAACGAAAATGGTGGGAGGGACCGGACTGGTTGCGCGAAAGGGAAGGAGATTGGCCGAAGTCGTATGAGGACCCAAATGAGGACTTAATCAATGCTGAAATTCGTAAAACTTTTCTCGTGACATTGGTGAAAAATGATGAAAATCATAAATGGTATTATAAATATTTTTCTTCGTTTAAGAAAATTGTAAGAATGTTATCTTGGATTTTTAGATTTTATAACAATGTAAGGAAATTTGACAAAAATCTCTCAAAGGACTTATCTGTGCATGAAATGGAAAGAGGAGAGAAAGCGTTAATGCTACTGATTCAAAGGGAATCTTTTAAGGGAGAAAATGATGACAAATTAAGACAACTTAGACCAATAGTTGACTGTCATGGTCTTATAAGAGCTCAATCAAAGGTTGCTTATAGAGATGATAAATATGATTTTAAGTTTCCTATCATATTACCTTCTGATCATCCTGTTGTAAAATTGTTAATAATAAGTGTGCATAATGATTTATTACATGCTGGTACTTCATTGTTAATGTCAAAGTTACGAGAAAATTTTTGGATTTTAAAATCACGTAAGACAATAAGAAATTGCATAAGAAAATGTATAAGATGTCAAAAATTCAAAGCTAAAAAATGTGAGACAATCCCAGGAATTTTACCAAGTGATAGGGTTCGCGATGCATGTATGTTTGAAATAGTAGGATGTGATCTTGCTGGTCCATTGTATTTGAAAGATGGTCGAAAATCATATATTGTACTTTTTACTTGTTCTGTATATCGGGCCGTCCACTTAGAATTGATAACTTCGTTATCCACTGAAACCTTTTTTCAATCTTTAAGGCGTTTTATCGCTCGTCGAGGGCGACCTAGGACCATATACTCAGATAATGGAAAAAATTTCAAAGGTGCAGATAAATTTTTGCGAGCTATTGACTGGGATGGTCTCCGTTTTAAGGCTGCAGAACAAAAAATTGAATGGAAGTTTAATCCTCCATCCGCAGCCTGGTGGGGCGGATGGTGGGAACGCTTAATTCAAATTGTAAAACAAATCTTAAGAAAAATATTGGGTCAAGCTTGTCTTGATTACGAGGAATTACTTACTGTACTGTGCGACTGTGAGAGAGTTGTTAACTCCAGACCTCTTACCTATGTATCAGAAGACATTGATGATGACTTTCCTATAACCCCTGAAAAATTCTTGCACGAAACTCCACATTCAGGTGTACCAGATATTGATAATGTGGATAAAGTGAAATTGAGTAAAAGAACAAAGTATTTGCAAAGGCTAAGAGAAACATTAAGAGTTAGATTCCGTTCAGAGTATTTAGGGCAGTTACGGCAGCATGCCTTAAAATGCTATAAAAACAAACCACTTAAGGTGGGAGAAATTGTCCTGCTTGAAGATACTAATAAAAAACGTTCTTTTTGGAACCTGGCTCGTGTTTTAAAGGTTATACCTGGTCGAGATGGCCAAATAAGACTAGCGCTTATAAAAACTAATAATTCAGAATTATTAAGACCGGTTCAAAGATTGTACAGATTAGAACTGGAAAATGCAATAACAGACGATTATGACGAGCCTACGCCTTTAACAACTAGTAGTGGCAGAATTGTTAAAACACTTTTAAGGTAATTTTGTATTCAGACTATTTTATTTCAAAATTCACTTTACTCGGTTTCACTTCTTTTTATTATGTGTTCAAATGTATGTTATTTGTATAAGTATTGTAAGATATATATATCATTCTGTGTATGTTTATTTTGAGTGTATAGTTACCCACTCAAAAGGTGGGAGTGTATGTGGCAACAGAAGAGATCTCGCCTTACGCAATGCGCATTGTGCTTGCGCATAACCAAATAGAAGAGCTGTGTGTGTTCTATCGTCGCCTGTAAGATACGAATAAAGTTAGTTGTTGTGTTTGACTATCGATGTATTTCTTTCTCGAACCGACTGATATTTAAGTACGCAACAAGCACTATTAAGTGCTTCATCAATGGTTTTAGGTTCAGAAAGAATATCCCTAGTAATTGATTTAACATAGCATACATGATCAATATTTGGCATTTGAAAATCTGGCATACCTTTAGTATCAAAATCCTGATATCAATTCGGAAGCCTAACTTCCCTATGTGGGCGTCCTAAAGTAGGTGCATCATTAACCACATTACTTACATTTAAACCATTATCGTTATCATTCCTATCATTTATGGCAATTGGGCTCTCTGGTCTAACTCTATCCTCATTATTATCGTCTACCTCATGTTGCATATTGCTAATTGGGTTATTTATTGTTTCCTCACTGCCTGAAGAATTACTTCTAACCCTACTTCTCCCACTGAATAAAGACTCATCAAAGAATTTTGATGTTTTACATTCCTTTTGAAAATACATGTCATTTTCCAAAAAATGAACATCTCGTGCATTAGTTATCTCATAAGTTGTAGGATCAATTAAACGATACCCTTTCCTGTCTTGACAATAACCAATAAACGTTAGCTCTTTAGCCTTGACATCCCATTTTAAACGTTTTTGTTTCGGTACATGTACAAAGCCACGACACCCAAACACTCTAAGATACTCAAGATTTGGTTTTCCCCCACTCCATTTTTCAAAAGGAGTCATATCTGAAACTGCAATAGTAGGAGATATATTTTTGCAATGAGTTGCTGTTTGGATTGCCTCTGCCCAATAAATTTGATCAAGATGAGCATCAGCTAACATTGATCTTGCCCTTTCCACTAAGGTCCTGTTTGATCTCTCCACTACCCCCATTTGTTCTGGTGTATAAGGAATGGACTTCTGATGTTGGATACCTTTAGAGATTAAATATCTATCCATTTCCCCACTTATATATTCTCCTCCATTATCTGAACGTAACACCTTAATAGATTTTTCTGTCTGCCTCTCAACATGTGCTTGAAAATCTTTGAATTTTCCAAACACCTCACTCTTGTTCCTTAAGAAATAGACAAAAGTAATTCTGGAAAAATCGTCAATTAGTGTTAAAAAATATCGAGATCCCCCAATGGATGCAATACTCATGGGCCCGCATAAATCTGTATGCACTATTCCCAATAATTCCTTTGCACGCTTAGTTTTTCCCTTTGGAAATGGCATTATGTGCATTTTGCCTTTAATACATGGTATGCAATCATTAATTTTTCCACTAAAAGGAAAACCTTCTACCATACCCTTTAACCTTATCGTGCCCCCTTCACTTAAGTGACCCACTCTTTTATGTAATAGCTCATTAGATGTGCTCCTGGTATTAATTAAAGCCATTTCAGTATGCAAGTCTAAAGAATATAAGTTACCACTAACACCTGTCCCAGTAGCTACTAAGTGATCAATCTTTATAGATAAAACACTTTCACCTGTAAAGGTGGTGATCATTCCAAACTTTTTATTTAGGTACTTAATGGACAATAAATTTGCTGTTAACTGTGGAACATGCAAAGCATTTCTGAAAGTCACATTTACTTTCTCTCCATTTCTAGATAAAACAAAAGCTACACTACCTTCTCCCTCTACTTCTATAACAGAGCTCCCTGTTTTAATTTGATGGATTTTAGGTTCTCGATAGTTGCTAATTAACTCTTTATATGGGGTCATGTGATATAAGGCGCAGGAATCCATATACCAGGTATTTGGGTTTGGATTTGAGCTTACAACATACATTTCTGCTACATACGCTTCTTCCCTCTTACCAATTTTTAGCTGTGGTATTCCCCTTTTACTGGATTTGTTATCATATCCATTTTGTCGAGGCGGTTTTTGACAATCTGAACTTTTATGGCCAAATAAGTTGCACCGAAAGCATTTTCCCTTAAATGATTTCTTTCCTCTAAATTTTTTATGAACAAAAGCTTGCTCCTTATTATTACCCACAAAAGGTTTAACCTCCTCAGCCATTAAACGGGTTTTAACATTGTCTACAGTTATATCCTCACCACATGTCATGTGACTGAACATCTAAGTATATTAATTCTAAAAGTTAGTATAGAAATAAATAACTTAAACATAAATAATTAAACATTAAAAAATATATTATTCTTGAACCTTTCTGGGCCCATAACCTAAAGGAACCTATCTTTAGTGGAAAATACAGCATGAGTCCAAGAATAAAATAATACACAACATACCTCTCTGGTAGCAGTAGGAAGACTAAAGTTTTATTCATACCATGAAGCTACAGAGATATACATATGAGTCAAACATATTTGTTAATGTGTGAGGTATCACCGAATAATTTCATGACACATTTCAAATCTTTGCTAACTGCTTTAAAAATGTGGCATTTTGGCTAAAAGGAAACAAAGCTTCCGGTAATTTAAAGTAATGATTTATAAATATTTCAAACACTTATAATATTTGATTTTTTTTCAATTTGAACATAGATTTATGAAAATATTTGTAAGTATTCTTTCACAAATTTAATACCATTTGATTCATTTTCATTTTCATCAGCAAAGATTTGAAATGTTTCATGAAATTATTCGGTGATACCTCACACATTAACAAATATGTTTGACTCATATGTTTAATTAATGTTATAACAAAGTCAGATATTCCAGCGTGATGATACAGGTAATATCAAAATATTGCATATCCAGGCATTCGTTTTTCTTTATCAGTTCAGAAGTTTCATGTTTGTTTACATTTTATGTCAGCTGACGATGAATTTGGGCTACCTGATGGGTTTACCGATAGCATTCATTTAAAATCTTCCGGGATTTTCCGAGCATTCTCTCGCCGGAGAGTGGTACACCGAATTTGGAAATGAATGCTGCTAAGTGTGCGATTTGAATGCTGACTAGCCGAAGGTTCGCTAAATTGAGGATACCGAAATAGCAGATTAGCCACCATTACATTTGAATTCCCTAGATAGTATATTGCCCTGGCGATATATTGATCGTCAAATATAGAGATAAATCTGAAATGTACAAAATAATTCATCCTTGGCTACCATCAGCAACTCTGCACAAAATGTTTGTGCATAAAGCGTAATACAGCCGATATCCAAGGAAACTTTCGCTTTTCTTGAAATATTGAGTTTGTTACAAGCAGGGCCAGTCCCGTAAGTGAAGCGGCAAGTCGACCGCCTCAGGCGCCAAAATGAGACAGGAAAAATACGAAATTTTCACAATATCTTTAATAATAAATTATAGAGATGTAATCAAGCAGTTTGCTACAATAAAGACTTTAAGAATGATAAAGTAATTATTTTTATTACATAACCTTTATTCAAATTTATTTAGTTCACTAATTTATTTATATTTAAATTCAGAAATTTTCAATTGTTTTTAAAGAATGAACAACATTTTTTTATTATTTAATACATATTTTCTCAAAATGCCCTTTATCCAATTAAGTAGACAATTTCGAACACTGATACTTTCATTACTTAGAGTTTCTCCAAAAATTTGTAAAGGCATCGTTTTTATGACTTACCCCAGGCGCCGCAATGGATCGGCCCGGTCCTGTACAAGGTTAAAAGTATTTTTAAAATTAAGTTGACGTTACTCGGAATACCTTTAAGGTTTCACGAGTTAAGAAATATTGGCATTGACGTAAAAAGACGTTAGTATGGGGAGCAATAGTTCTTGTCTCCAAAACTGAAATGTCCCACATCACACACCGATGGCATATTCACATTTAAGCTGTTACGGTATGTAACAGCCGCAGGGTAAGGGTTATAACCAATTGAAGGTTGAGGTTAACACGTCACGTGACTTTACGTTCGAATCTAATCCAACGGAAACAGTAAGTTAGAGCGCGTGTACCATATAGATATATTTATTGCTAGTGAAGCAAGCCAGGAAAACGGGCCAGATCGGGTAGGCATTGAAAATGCCACTTGGGGCACTAAAAAGCGGAGTATCCCTTAAGATTCTAATCAACATGAAACGTTTAGAAATGAAATTGAATATATCTCTCATGTGATACGCAATGGCTTCGAGAGCGGATTACGATAGGTTCATGGTTGCTGTATTCAATCGTTGAAACTGCAATGTTCAAAATCACCTAATACTGTCTAAAACTGCGACAGTTTGGACACTCAGCGGGATTTCTTGGAATGTCAGTCCAAACGCCTTCCATAGCCCCCGAGTTTCTCGAGATACTGAGTTAGATGCTCTTAAAATATTGCTCCCTCTCCCTCAAAAAAAAATAATAAAAAAACTCACCGAATGCTGAGTGATGTCACATGCGAAAGCTCTATTTCACTGTAAGTTTACCAGAAAGGTAATTTGCAAAAAGTCTTAATTTTTTCTTCTTTTGTTCAATATTGCATTCTGCATAACTACACTGAAAAGATATTTATTGAAAAAAATTAATCGTAGGTTATGTGGACACCGTACAATTTATTAAATTAGAATTTACTACCTCACAATTTTCTACAATTTGCCATTTTAGAATTTGAGTATGCTGCTGTGACAGCTGATTCAATTTAAAATCAAGCCATAGCAACAAATTTTTTTTTATGATCGTCATAATGAGTATATTGAATCTGGCAACATCTCGAAAAAGAAAATGGTGGTAGATGTTGCTATCTTATATGGACTTATAGTTGTACCAGATATTCGATAGTTTGATCCTGAAATTTGACAACCGTCATTTATTTACAGTCTTAAATTACGGAAAGGTGAAATGAACTTCGATAAGAGGCATAATGTATTCAGCGACATTCCTGGTTTTGATGCTTCCAAAGGTGAACGTACGTATATGATGTTTTAATGTAAAACAAGGAATTTCAGACTTCGTACCATCTGTGATTTTTTAAAACTGAACTTATTATTACTGTTATAATAATTTAAGAGAGCGAGGGAACACATTCGTTAAAATAAATACTTATAAATTAACATTTCTCTTTTTTTGATTAAGTGCCGTATTTTTGTTTGAGAGTGTAAAACTGTTATGTAAATATCAACATGAACAGCATAGGATCAACGGATATCGCCTCCGAAGTTGTGGTTGCGGGCACTCGAGAAGTTGAAATTGCTGATATTCTTGTCGGAATGCCCGTTGAAACTGTTAGTGCCTCAGGTGAAGTGTCTGAGGAGCAACCGTTAATATCATTGCAACCTCTACTGGATGCTAGTAGTCAGGGGATTATTCTACAACCTCAAGAAGAAATCGTAGGCGCTGATTCTGAATCGGAAGGCCTCTCGGCGTACGAGCAAATTCCCGTCTCAACAAGCGATGTAATATTGGACTCTGGGGCTGGCCCAGTGAATAAACGCGGGCGCAAAGGTAAAAAAATAGCCAACAAAGGCAAATTATCCGGCGAACAGTTAACCGAAAACAAACGTGCCGCGAGGAAATGGGATCGTAAGCAAGTTCAGATTAAAACATTGGAAGGCGAATTTTCAGTCACTGTTTGGGCCTCTGGAAGTGATGATGATAAGAAAGGCATTTCTGTTGATGATTCTTTGACTCCTGAGCCTGATCCTGATTATACTGAATATATGACAGGGAAAAAGACTTTACCTGGAGGTATACCAGGAGTAGACTTGAGTGATCCAAAGCAACTTGCAGAATTTGCTAAAATGAAGCCTCGTAAGCAAAATGATGATATTGCTAGAACTATAGCATGTCCACACAAAGGCTGTAATAAAATGTTTCGAGATAATTCTGCTATGCGAAAACATTTACATACTCATGGCCCAAGAGTGCATGTTTGTGCTGAATGTGGAAAAGCTTTTGTTGAAAGTTCAAAATTAAAGAGACATCAGTTGGTTCATACAGGAGAAAAACCCTTTCAGTGTACATTTGAAGGATGTGGAAAGCGATTCTCTTTGGACTTTAATTTACGTACTCATGTGCGTATTCATACTGGTGACAGACCTTATGTATGTCCGTTTGATGAATGTAATAAGAAATTTGCCCAATCAACTAATTTGAAATCGCATATTCTTACTCATGCTAAAGCTAAATTTGAAGTGTTTGGTTAAGTTTTATTATTTTTAATTTTGTAAAAAAATAAAATAAGAAAAAAATTGAACATTTATGCTTCTAAATATATGAAAGTTTTTGTTTTATGTAAATTTCTAAGTTTCATTTTACCTTTTATTCAAGATTAGGCTTCATAGCAATTAAAAATTTAAAATGTTAAATTTAAATATTTAGATTTTTTTTTTCTGACTTAAATATTTAGCTAACTGTAGAGAAAGAAATTAAATCATTGGAAGTTGATGTTGATTAAAAGGTTTATTGTGGTGCTATGGCATATTTAACAGGTTGCTTTTCTAACTGTGTTTCATAAATTTTTGAACTTTATTGGCTTTTATTTTTCAAATTTTTAAATTTTTTTTTAAAGGGTGCCCATTGGCTTTTATCTGTGACTTTTATTGATTCATTCAAGATATTAAAACAAAAACTGGCTATAGTTTATTATTTGTATATGATATAGTTTTATAACATTTATGTTAAACACTTCAGTCTTCTAAAATATGAATTAGAAGACACTTTTGACAGATATGCTGTAATGTACTATGTATAAACAAACATACATACTTCACAGCTTAAGTTTTAATGATATTGTGTGAGATTGTACATAAATATGAAACCTCTGTGTGAAATTTGTGGTTGTGTATTTAAATTCCTAGAGGAACTGTGTATGGGTACCCTCTTACTGAATGAAAGTGGTTATATTAGTAAGTTTACATTTTTTTCACTGTTTTTGTAATTCTTTATTTAATACTCCATTAAATTTATGCAGGTGAGTCTGTATTTTGCCCAATTATATAATTATCAAGATAAAACTTTTACATATGTATTAAAAGTATGGAAAAAGCCCAAGAGAAGGCTTTTTATTGTATATATTTCTTTTTGCATATTGCAAGTAACATTAAATTTGTGGCAGTAATTAAGTTTTGTGCCAGTTGATTTAGTTGTATTATACCTTAAACTTCATGTTTTGTTGTAAACTATAATTTTACTGCTTGCATGCAGACAATAGCCAATGATTATAGTTTGGCTAGTGAAACAAAATTCTGACATTTTTAATTTCTGTAATTGGTAGTGTAGATTATCGTCAGTCTAAATCTGTTAAGTCCTTTTTCTATACAAAACATTAAAAAAAATGCTTGTTTTTAATTCACTTTTGTAAGTGATACTGTCTATATGGTTTCAATAAAATTTCTGGAACTACACCCTGCTGTATTTATCTTTTTTTAAAAATGTAGTATGACTGTACATATTGACCCATTCTTTCCAATCATGTGAAATTTAAAGACACACCATTTAATTAATTTCAGCTCCATTGTTATTTTGTTGAAACATTTGATATTGATACATTTATACTCATCACATAATTCCATGGATGTCTGATAATGTTCTAATGATTACAAATGTGCTGTCATATGTTGATCTTTTGGTAAATGGTCCAGATCAGTCCATTATTCCAGATAGATATGAAAATTGCATACTAACAGCTCTAATACAAACTAAGTTAAGATTTTTTTTCTTTTTTTAAGAATTTTAAATTTTTGTGAATTTACTCTCTGTGTGTGTGTGTGTGTGTGTGTACGTACATTTATGGAGTCATACAAAACATGTTAAAATATTTTTAATTGGCTATTAATGTTGAATTCTGATATATTTACCTTAGCATAAATTCTCTAAAATAACAGGTCATTTAAAATGCTACCCTAAATTTTTAAAACCTATCTGAGAGTCTATCCAAGCCTAGACAGTTGTAATAGGACTTTGTTATGTCATGTTAGACATCTATAAAATACTTAGTTATCTTACTATAAGTGAAATATAACATCTTTTGTTATTTCTGCAAGTGTGGTCAACTAACCTTAGGATAATCTTATGATGTCTGTTGCTGGTAGGTTAAGAATAGAAGGGGAAAGATATCTGCATGATTAGTAAAAAAGTTGGAGGTAAGAAAATAACCTATATTTGTTTAGATTTCTTTAAAATGTTCATATGTAGCTTGGGAAAGAATTTATCTAAGGTATCTGTACACCTTTAACAACATTTTTGACCCAAAATATCGATTTTTTTTTTTTCTCAATAGCATTAAAGCCTAATCTTTTATCTTTCTAATTCTGTTTGAATTTATAAATATGGTGGATTTTAGTAGGAAAATAATTATTTTTAGCATTTTATCAAAATTAATTTTTCATATTTTTATGCAAATCTTACTATAACAAAAAGTGATGCTTAAAATGCCATAAAATTTTGCATACCTTATCTATAAATGCTTATAAAGGAATCATGATTGCAGATTCATTAGTTCTTTGTTTACATAGGTTTGAATTACTACAAGTGACAATGAAATTTAAGTTATTTTTCTGTATATCAGTACTTTAACTGCCACAGACTCTGTGATTAACAGTATAGTTCTGAGAATACTCTATTTCTCAGAGAAAGTTATTATCTTTATTCTCTAATTTATAAAATGGTAATATATTTGTTTCTGGGTTATATTTTGCAGAAATGTCAATTTCACCTATTTTTTTTTCAGCCCCCTCCCACCCCTGAAAAAATTCTTAATGTAGCAACTAAATTTTTTTATTACATTTTTCCAAGATTTAACTTGTCATTATAAAAACTAGATAAAATGACAAAATGAAATTTTTTTTTTTAAATCACCACTGAATGTGTATGGATACCTTAAACTGGTTATATTGCCTTATTGAAAGGCTGCTGACTTGGATAAACTTGCTCCTCATCAAATCATTTCTAATACTTCAAACATTAATCTGAAAGACTAATATTTATTACTCTTGCAACATATCTGGGTCATTCTCTTAGGATCTTGCATTCCATTAATGGTTTACTGTTCCTTCGTAAACTATATTTTGTTTTTGCTGTGTTACAAACAGTTTAGATCTTTAGCATTTGCAGTTTTGCTTGGGTTCAGCATACATGTGCCATTTTTTCCAGTTTATATTAAAATTTAATCCTATGGTCTTAAACCTACCGAATGACATGTCTATGATTTATGATGGGCTTGGTTTAAAAATAAAAATTATATATGTAGTAGTTTTTCTTTCAAAGCAAACATTGTTAATGCCAGGTCCATTTTCACTATCAATAATTGAACTGCCTAAGAACTTATATTTGGCTAAATTATATATACACTCTCATTAAATGTTAATTTATGGTATTGTATTTGAAAATGTTAAATGATGTTAGAATGAATTAATATATTTTGACACTTTTAGATCCAGCATTGGTAATTTTTTCCACTACTTAAAATTATAATCTTCGTACTTTAAATTTTTAGTCGCTTTTATTTTTTGCTGTGTTATTTCACTTTGTTAATTAAATCCATGTTTATTTGTTGTGGTTATGAAAATCACCACAAGAGATAGGAAAAATTTGTTAAAGCATCAAAGTAAGGAAAACAAAAATTGAATGTTACTCAAGCCCATATTAAGCTTATTTTGTACCTCTTACTGAAAAGTTATTTTGATGGAAAATGATTCAGAAGTATTTTGTTTTTTGGCACCCCTTAGAGGAATCTCACTGAGGTATCTTCCTGAAAATCTGGTATACATAAACATAATTTTACTAATCTTAAATATGTTTACTTACAAGTAGTACGCATCTGAATTTAAATGGATATAACAGTTTGATACCATGATGATAATGTATCGGTATGTCCAAAATGGTAGCAAGTAATTTTAACAAATAATTAGAAACCTCTTAAATTTAAAGCTTGTATCATTTTCCCAATTAGCTTGTTCTATCAAATTTTTATATATTGCTTTGTCTAGAGTGTAGTTTTAAGTTTTTTTAATGGCTTCATTCAGGAAAATAGCTGTCTGATTAAATTTTAATCTGTATATCATTTAAGATGGTTGATCCACTGTCTGATAAGCTGCAAGTGCCTAATTTCATATTTTAATATTTAACAGCTTTTAGTCTTTTAGAAGTTGATTTTCTGACCATTTTATAATGTTTAAAAAAATTTAAAAATGAAAATAAAGTTGTTTTATGAAAGAAGTTTAAAACAACTTAATTCAGTTTGTTATTGTGTACATGCTTGCATATCTTGAATCAAATAAAAAAAAGTAATATTTTGAGTCATATAGTGAAGAAAAAAAAATTCAGAATGTGACATTTTTTTGTCACTTGGAAAGAAAGGATGTCTGAATGTACAGATTTCCAGATACATTTAATAAAATGAAACCTAAAACAGAATAATTATAGATTAAAATTGTTATTAAGGTAAAAACTGAAGTATGCAAATTAATTTTGTAATTGAGTTTTAAATTTAGCAAATTTCCTAAATATATTAATGTTTGGATGACTTTCATTTAAAAAAAAATGTAAGTGTTACAGATAATAAAATATGCCAGTACTCGCTGTCCAAAGAGGGCTATGCTAGAAAATTTTAGTGCATTTCCTTAAACCTTGCCTTTATAAACCAATCTGTGGCAACTCCTCTTGTAAATGAACATGTAAATAAACATGCATACTTAAGGGACTGTTTTCTTTTTAATTAAATATAAACCAATTAGAGTTAGACATTACTGATGGTGCATTAAAAATATGTAGGAAGTTGTTTCTACAATTCTATAAAGGTAAGGAAGCCCAATGAGATCCGAGGATTCATACAAAGATTTTTTGATTTTGTAACATCTCAGGATAGGCATCTGATAGTGTAAAGGGGCTTGGAAGTTCTTTTTGTTTACATTTTTATTTTAAATGCCTGAAAACAGAGGCCAAACACACATGGAGATAAAATGTTAAATTTTGTTTGAATGGGAGTGCTGGTGATCATGTGGCCTTTGTATATCTGGGAATCTGTGACTGATACATGATAGAAAACAAAGAAAGAAAGATTGATTAAGAAATCTAATCGAATACTATATATAATAAGAAAAGTCAGAAATGAGGGTCTAATAAGGAATATCTGATAAGAAATTTTTTGCTTTTAATTTTATGTATAAAGGTGTGATAGAAGGCTCTGTGGGATGATTGAAGCCACATATGGAAATTGCCAGCCAGAAAAATTTTGATAGCAACAGATTAATAAAACTAATATCACTGAGTTCAAATTTTGTGGCAGCTACTGTTGACATTGTCAACAGTTTCTAACATTTGTAGACGTATAAATTAATTTGTAGACATATAAATTACAGTTTTAGACTTATAAATTAGGTATTTGTATACAGCTTTTGCATAAAGGATTTTTCAGTATCTGTGAAAATAAAATTTATTTTACTGTATTGTAATACATTCTGCATAAAATATTAATATTTGTCTCTCATACTTCACAAATATTGAAAATGGAGCTTGTAATTTGTGTTTCATATGCTTAAATGAGGTATGTTTTGATGCTAAAGTTTATGCTCAGCAATTTGAAAATTTGCTCAATATATAATAATTATTTATGTATATTTTAACTATAAATGCCTCCATTTCACTCATGTACATCTACTGATGTAATGTCTAATATAATATACATGGTAAGACATTTATGTAAGAGTTTATCTGTTTGGCATTAATGTGAAGAAATGACAGTGTAGAGAAGCAATAACATCGCTACATATTTGTATTACATGGTGTATATACAGCTACCTGTTTAAAAGCATGATAGGAAGAGTTTGAAAATGTCCAGAAGTTATATAAAAGGTGAAGAGATAAATATAAAACGTGTACTACTAAATATAAAACGTGTTAGAATACATGTAATAAATGATAAAACTCATGTTTGATCTTAAGTAAATAAGCATAGATATGTAAAGGGATTATACAAAACATGGTTAGTTTATAGGGCATATTTTTTCCTGTTTCTTCGCCATATTTAAAAGTTGATAAAAAAAAAATACAATCTTATTTTTATTGAATATATAAGTGAATTTAGATGTATGCATGTGATTCAGCGAAATGAAGGAAAGCAAAATTCAGTGTTTTAGCTGAAAATTGCCTTAAGAAGTGTTATTTCATTTGCAGGGTGGACTTACTAAGGTTTTGTGACTGCTGTTTTTGTACAAGTTATTTTGTAATTTAAAATAAATCCCAATATAAATTATAAATGTGTTGCAGAATTTCAAATCCTGTTAGATGTGTTAATATCCTGTATAACTATTTGCATAAAAGTATTATAAGCCTATCTTATGTGCACATATGAAGAAAATTAATCTTTGTGTCATAGCATCATGAGCCTTAATCATAATATAATCAGTGCATTTTATGACAATATCATATTCACCCACTTTTTCTTAGAACATGACTCTTAATTAGATGCAACTAAACACTGACTGGTAAATCATTAACCAAGATAAATGGTTAACATTAAGCTGATTTTGTTCAACATGAAGAAAGAAATTTATCTAAAATTCTGTACTTTAGTTTTCAAACCAATCGTAAGCAAACAAAGATGGATATCATAACTTTCTGTTTATCATTGCTTTATTACAACAAAACACCCTCCCCCCTGAAATGAGATTCTGGCAAATATAGAACAGCCGTATGATCAGCTGATAGTCTAGGGCTTGGGAAAGGATTGTGAGGCCCAAGAAGCAGCCTGTGATTGTACCATGAAGGTAGGACTTAATATATCATATGAGCCGCCTTTTCTGCTAGATGTAGTATTATGATGAAGAATTAATGGAAATATACACTCATAATGTATACCAGGGATGAAATATGAGTAGTTTGAAATTATTTCTATTACATCAGTGTTTTAAAAATTCTGCTTGGATCAAATTTTGAGCAAAATCCTTTTCTGAAGAATTTTTAGCCTATGCTATTGAAAATCTATTTTATTTATACATAGCTACATTTCAAAATGAAATTATTTTCAAACTCTAAATTGTGTTTAAAAAAAACCTTTATAACACATCTTATGCATGATAAGGTCTTTTTTGCAATTTTTTAAAACTTTATGAAAGTTTTAATGCTTTTGCTAATGAATTTTTATATATTTTGAGTTGGATCAAACTTGCATCCCAATCTTTTTTTTTTTTTTTTTTAAGTATCAGTTTTATAAATTTTAATTCTATATGATTTGAAATATTTTGTTTGGTTAAATATAAATTACTATAATTTTATTCTTTTATGAAATTTAAATCAGCGTGTTCCTTATATTTATTGAAGCAATTTCTGCAGGATTTTGGGTAGGCTGCTATAAGTCAAATTAATTCTAAGGAAAAAAAAATTAGCAAATTAATTGCAAACACTTGTGAAAGATAATTTGGGAATATGAGTTGTCATAGAGCTAACCCTGTTTTGTACATCTTTTCCTCCACTGCATTCTTTATTATCAGTAAGTATGTTTTGCAAAATCCTGTCTTCTTACAGATAAAAATAAATAGCTGCTGTGACTTTGAAGCAGTTTTTCAATTTTCACTCTGATCTGTCAAAAGTGAGAAATTACCTTTTATTTTAAAATTAAAATGTTTTTTCTGTCTTTTTAATTATAAAAACAAAAGCATTTTCATGGTCATGATGTGTATTATGTTTATTGATACTTTACTCTTAATTCCCTCAGAATGTTACTTATCCTTTAAGTGTATCCCTAAATACAGTATAGGCTGTGTATGAACCTAATATCGATCTGCATTATACTGTTGAATTTACCAACTTCTGATTTAGAGCATTATTTTATTGACACAAGGAAGAAAATGAAATTTTCTTATTTATGTTCAAAATATGTTATTTACAATTGAAATGTAGTTATAGAGATAAAAGACTAAAGAAATGTAGATAAGAATAATTTCAGATTTATTTTCAGCTATGGAATTTGAAGATAATTGATTTAGTTTTGAAAATTTTTGTTTTGTTTGATATAAAGAAACAAAAATGAGAAAAAGACTCATTTTTTTTTGGCTCAATACTTATTAATTTTTTTGTTCATGTTGTTTTATTCATACTTCTTATGTAATGTTATGATTTAGCTTTATATTTAATCAAATGATATTGTGTTGATTATATGTGCTTATTGAAATCAGTGCAGATGAGCATTGATATATTTTTAAAAAATTATTTGTTTAAAAAATTAACATTTTTAAGAATTAGCAGTAGAACAGTTAGGTATTTTAACTAAATGTTAATATTCACACTTGATGACCATTCTATTACTGTTGATTTTAATTTTTGTTATCATTTCAGTATTTTAAGGCAGTGTCAGAGAGTTGTCACATTTGATTCCGTATTTCCCCTCTTAAAAGAAGTAGCAAACAATAAACATGAAAAACATAGTGCAAGTGCATATTGTGATGCAAAGTTGCAAACATTTCTCTTTTTATAGATATTCTACAGTATTTCTTATTTAAGCTCCTTACAATTTATGTCTTCAGCAGGCATTGTTAAGGCTCTTCAGAAACTTTGGAAAAAGATTGAACATTTAGAGCAGATTAGAATTTCTGAAAGAAAATCTAGATCAAATGAAGTACTAGCAAGTTCTAGGGATGAAGGTAAGCATATATTTGTCTTAAATTATAGTGGGAATTCGAGGCATAAAATTTTGTTTTATACACAATTTAATTTAATTTTTTTTTTAACTAGAACTATTTTGAATCAAAGTCCCATTCATGGGAGGAAAAGAAAAAAGACCTATTCTGTTTGAGTAATGATATAAATTAGTTTGATTTTTACACACACACATGTACAAAAGTTGTTGAATCAACGCAAAATAAGTAAGAGAGATTGAGAGTTCATAATATCTACCAAAAAACTGTCATAGTTTAATGCATGCTTTTTGATAATCCAGAAGAATTTTATAGTGAAATATTAATGCCTTATTGGACTTGGAGAAAGTTATTTTTCCATCTATTATTCTCTTTCTTACTATAGTAATAAAAAAAGATGTGAGAGTTGAAGTTTACTTAAAAATTTATTCTTGAGAACTCTTAAACGGAATTATAAAGTTACAAAAAGTATGACAAGATACTTGTGAATAAATGCCTCTTAAGTCCATTTAAGGTTTTTGCAGTTAGGTCTGAATCATTTGCCTTTGCCAATATCTGGATACACTTGTTAAAAATTGTACCTCTTGTATTGATTCTAGAATCTTGTGTATAATTTTTCTAAGGCAAGATTAAAGAGCAGACATGCCAGTGAGTCTCCTTGTTTAACTTCACTATAAACTGTAAATAATTTGATAAAATTCCTTGAATTTTGATACAATTAGTTGAATTACCCATAGTTTCACTAAACTAATTAATTTTACTGGGATTTCAAACTCATACATCACAGCCAATAAATTCAGATGGTCAGTAGATTTTAATGTTAGTTCTTAAAAATCTTATTATTTCTTGACGAAATGATTTTCTGGGAAAAACAAGAAAGAAAAATAACAAAGCACCATTTGCAAATTTCCTTTGATGCCGGCAACCTATGTGATAAATAGGTCATAATCACTTAAAGTCAGTAAGACACAAGTTAATGTTTCTTTTAAAAGGATAGGTTAGTATACTTTCTTAACTGAAAGAGACGGCTTTCATTTTTTAGACTAACGTTTATTGGTTTGGAAACTAACATCATTTGTTCAGGTATGTTATCTATTTTTGGGAGCAGCATTTAAATACTTAAATAATAATAATAATAATAATAATAATAATAAATAAAAATATTTAGATATATAAAATTTCATTTTTCATGAATTGCAAGTTTTTAATTTGGAGAAATAAGCCAAAAATATCATCAAGATTGGATTTTTAGAACTAGGGATATGATTTCAAAGTGATTACATGGCAAAATATTTTGTTAAATTTTAGTTTTAGGTAAGTTAAAAATATTTAATAGTTACCTTGATAGTTCAAATGTTGTTAATTTTATTTTATGGATAATTCTAATCATCACTGTCAAGAACTTTATTTTTTGTTGGCATATATCTCAGGAGGAAGCCATTTACAGAGAGCTTTTATAATGAGTAGGAAATTTGCATTGTATTATTCAGTAATCTACAAAAGTACGGAAAACTTATGTGTTTGTTTATTGATTCCAAGTGATTTTTGCGACTGACTGTTTTTTGTTTTTTTTTAAACAGATTTGACTATCACAGATGTTCAGTATAAATTACTTGTTCTACAACTACAATATGTTCGAAGTATTTTAAAGCAAAAACTTGACAAAAGTTCTGTGATTTCTCATCCAAAAATATTGGAGGTTCACCAAGCTTCATATGAAAATGATCCAAAAAACATGGAGTTGAAAGATTTTCACCAAAAAGTCATTTCTCAAGAAACTCAAACTGGCAGCAGTTTGATAGAAGGCTGGAATACACAATCTAACTTTTTTGTTCCCAGGAATATCAAGAAAATAGATGCCCAGGTAATATTATTTAATATATATTTTTGTAGAAGTTTATCTATAATTTTAAAGAATTCACTCTACAACTAATTAAGTGCTAAGTATTTTCTAAACAGAGCACCTAAATTTTCACTTTAGCTTTATGGATGGCAGGTTAATATGATAATTGAGGCAAAATAATTATTAAAAATATTTTTATACTTGTATTTCATCATGTTTCACTTTAGTTTTTTAATTTTCAAAAGACTCATTTAATAATTTAAATTACACACATTTTTGTTAGAACAAGCAGGTTTATATTTATTCAAATGGGTTTTCAGGGATAATTGATCCATTAATTAAATCGGCATTAAATACAAAGTTTGACTAATTCTCATTCTATCCATGAATGTCATAAAAAAAATAATTTTCAGTTGAATATTATATTGTGAGAAATATAAACCAAGGAGCAAGAAAGATGATAACACATGATAATTTTTCTAATCTTAATATATTCTAATTTCAGATTGGTTGCATAAATGGTAATCTTCCCATTTATTTTAGGTAACTGCTGATAGTCAGGTGCTCAGATCTGAAGGGCCCTCCGACTGCTCAATATCAGCTACAACTAAAAATCTTCAAAGTGGTTCTAAATCAAGTTCAAAGCCTCATTATCATTTGAAATTTGATGATGTACCATTTATTTTGGGTGCTGTATGTATTTTATTAGTCTGTGCTTGTTAATGAATAGTTAATACTTTTTTTGCTTCTATCATAATTTGAATCTGTAATGGGAAAAAAATATATATATATATATTTATATCAGGATATATTTATACAATTCTACAGAAACATGGCATATTCCTCTCTCTTTTATTGTATTATTAACCCCTATGTTCTTGTTAATGATTAGTTAATACTATTTTTCGTTGCTTTTTCTATCATAATTTGAATCTGTAATGGAAAAAATATATATATATCAAGTAGGATATATTTATGCAGTTTTACAGAAACATGGCATACTCCTCTCACTTATTATATTATTAATTCCTATAACTCGCAGGACGATTTTTTATAACTAATAGCTGTAATAATAGATAATAAATATGATGTAGTTTTTAAAAGACGGGTTGTTTTTGGAAATTTGTATGTTATTATTATAGATTAGTACAGTGCAAATCATATAATCATAAGCTTTAACTTAGATGGCTTGGAATAGGTAGAGATGCCTAAAGTTACAGTCATCAACTATACAAAGCATTCATATTTGTCAACCAGCAACTTTGTTAACTTGAATATTAACAAATATTCAAGTTACTCTGAATGGGATATTAAAATTTAATACAGTTATATAGTGTAATGAGTTACAACAGTATAGTTTAGATTCATTTAAAATAAATATGAATGGATGCATTAAAAAAATTCTCGTATATAACTAAATTTAATTTTGCTATTTGTTAAAATATTTTACAGTTATGTCTAGAATACCAAGGACAAGGGTAAAGTTAACCTTATCCAAGAGCCAAAACAGAATTCCTCTTGAACAATTTTCCCACCAGAAGCAGAACATAGACATATTTTTACTGGTTTAACTTGTACATATTAGTTATATTCACAGTTATATATTACTGATTTGGAAGACACAGAGTCCCATCCAAAGAAGATTAAAATGGCACTTATAAAAGGCCTTATACTCAAAGGCTGTTCAAGTGATATTTTCTGATAAGTGAATCTTGTTTTTAAGACCATACATATGAATTTGCTCACTATACAAGAAATGCTATGACTAATTATGCTACACCAATATCTCATGTGATATGGCTGTGTTGCTTCTTGTGTTCCACTATAGCATATTTGCTATAGTGTCAGCAGCCCATAGTATACGAATGGATAAGTTACTAAAGAACATTTTATTTGAATTTTTAAATGTTACAAGATAGTGTTAGATTCTCATGAAATCTATTCAGATAGGATGTTTTTGGTGTTGATATTTATGAGGGCCTAATCCTCTTCAATTTTCAATTGGGTAGGAGAATTTTTATCATAAATAAAACTTGCATCTTTATTGTGCCTATGCTTATTTAGGGTTTTTTGCTTTGTTTTTTTTTCTCTTATTGCAGGATGTATTGAATCAATAGGAGACAGGGTCTTCGGTATAAAAATTTATGGGGCTGTTTACTAATACAATTAAGTTTTCTAGCTATTGCTGTTAATAAAGAAAAGTTAACATTGAAAGTTGATAAAGAAAACATAATGGTAACTACAATCGATCGAAATTTTAAAATACCGACTGGCATTTAACCTTGAGAAAAAATGTTAAGATTAGAATGCTTCACTGATTATATTCAGTACATCATGGCTGAATCAACAAATGCAATTCAGTCTTGCAGTATTATCCAGCTTTTAAGAACCAATAAAATTGTATTAAAATTTAAATTTAATTTTTTATACAAGACTGTATAATTCAAAATTATTTTATGAAGTATGTAAAAGTAAAATAAAAGTCAGGATTAACTGATTAATCTAGAATAAGTTATGGAAAATTACATGGAACCAAGAATTATAAGATTAATCCCAAATCTAGCAGGAAAAATTAAACAAAAGTATTGTCCGATTTGATGGAAAGCAAATCTTTTTAAATATATGTATAAAATAGGCAAATGTTTTTGAAAAGTTTGGAAAATTTTATTTTTATGTACCATGCTTTTTTGTTTGAATAAGTTTTACTGGATTTAAATGCCACAAATGTGATAATCAACTGTAATAAAAAATAAAAATGAAAGGTACATTACATTATGATGTGAGCAATATTTCTGAAGTGCAGAAATTTTTATAAAATCTGTATTGTAATTTCCAAGGTATCTTTCATGTAAAAATTTAGATTTTTCTTTAGTTTCTGTTCATTTGAAACTGTAAGATCAAACAGCTTAAAATAACTTTAAAAAAAAAAAAAAAAAAAAAAATCAAAATTTTATTTTGCTATTTTTGGAGCATATTTGTGTAGCACCTTCATTGATTAAATCTGTCTTAAGTTGATCTATCATTTTTTTTAGTTATAAACACAATGAAATTCTCTTCTAATTATATTTATAGAATGCTAAAGAATTTCTATATTTGTCAAGCTTTAGAATTTTAATGTGGGAAGTATTGTAAAAGTTGGGTTATAAACTTTGAAACAGTAGAATAAAGCAGAATTATAATGTTAATTTTGGAAACAAATTAAATCTTTGACTTACCATTAGGTTTAAAAAAAAAAAATAAAATTTATCATTTTCCCCATTACTCTGTTATTGTATGTTTGACAAAAATGAATCTTAGAAGTACAGGCATGATGGCAATATATTTAATCCAAAGATATATTTATTTATCCCTTCTGCTACACATGAGATCTCATCCTGTGGATTTATGAGCCCTAAAGAAGTACAAAGTTTTTTTCTGGGGGTTGATGAGACTTTTTCTTTAAAAATATCTTTTTGTGTAAATGTGGTGGTGAAAGCTAGCTACTTAAAAAATTAGAAAAAAAGGCCATGCTTCAAAATAGGGTTGGGAAACATTCTTCTAGTCAGTGAGTTTGTTTCCTGGTGGGTACTTTATCTTTCATTTCACTATAGTTTTGTACAATGGTTTTAAATTTTCTACACATTGAGTTCATTATCGTAATATTTTTTCAACTATGAACTTTACATCAAAAATGTTAAACAATATCTTCCTTGCAAATGCTTAAAAAAACTGAAGTATATTACATAGATTTATTTATTCTTTCTCTTATAAGATTAATTCTTTCACCACTTAAGTTTGTTTTAAAAATAAATGTAAATAAAGTTTATGTATAAAAGAGCGATTTTTTAAAATGAGGAACAACGTCAGCAGGTCAACTTACTACCAATATTTTACTTGTTTTGAAGTTCAGTATTCTCAAAACATTTTTGTGAGAGGTTTGTAATTCTATTTTGTACCAAATAAAATCAGTTTAAAAAGTAAAAGCATTTTGTATTCACATTGTAATTGTTTTTGCAGTCATCTACCGAGAGTCATTCTGTTGTTGTTAATATGCAAAATATCCTAGCTAAGATGAAATCACATAACAAAGCACTTTGTGGTCCAAAGCACCAAGTTTCTCGATTCCCTGCTGCTAATACACATTCCAATACTGGAGATTCACAGGATGCAACAAAAATGCTAAATGAGTTATCTCAAGACTTATATGAACTTGCACTGTAAGTATTACATTTAGTTAATTTAAAGTTGCTGTTTGTCAGAAATAATTTTTCTACTAATCTAATTACTTATTTGTGCTAAACACATTTTTTGCAACAAATTTTAGACTCTTATCTTGTCATGACTTTTTACAACACCTCCACCACATAGGTATAGTTAATTCACCCGTTTGTCCTGTGTTCTACACAAGAGACTATAAAATTTTATTCATCTGACGTATTGTGCCACTTTGTCCTCAAGTCTCTTTTTCATGCCTGAAAACTATTTATCAAGGGCTATTTTATATTGGGCTGCATATAAAGAGACTATTCTATGTCCGACCTTTCCACTGACGTTTAAAGATAAATAAATTAAAAAAATCATTTGTGCTAAACTATAAAATTTCTTTTTTTCCCCCTTTTATGTAGATGTCATTCTTTTCTGTTAAAAGTTATTATTTAAGTAGTACTTTATTATAATTTGTATGAAAATTGTTTTAAATGATTGCTGAAGTTTCCCAGTTGGTAATTTTATTCGAGTCCATGAAATGTAAATTCAAAGTTTCTTAAACTGCCATCTATATTGTATAGCGTCTCTAGCTACTGCCATATAGAAATGAGTTCAAATCCTTTGTGCCTCCTCTCCACTTTATAGGAAACAGTGCTACCATAATGTAAATAGCCAAAGAAATAAAAAGTCATAGTGTATATATAAATATCCTCTGTATATAAGTGCCTACTTTATTGAGGGGGAAAAAAAGGGTTTCCAAAACTTTATTAATGATAGCAGGATTTAAACATTGATTCAGACAATTTTCTGCAGGAATAAATTAATGCCTTGGAGATCTGAGGGGGAGACCGCTATATTTGTTATACACCATGGTTATTCTCAATAATGGACTATGAACAGAATATGTCCAGTATTAAAAAAGAGTCTTAATGAGAAAAGTCACAAAATAAATATATAATAGAAGGAAAAAAGGTAAAGAATAATAATTTAAATGCAATTAATTCTCATAGTACGCAAAAATGTTTTCATAAAATCTATGTTGTAAATGAAAGGGGACAAAAGGCAATATCAGTTTTGCAAATTTATCAGAAATTCCTAGTTAAAATTATTAAATTTATTAAATATTTATACTTTTAATGGTAATTTTTTAAATGGACAATCCTTTTTTACTAACTTTACATTTAATTATGATTAATAAAAAGTTCAGATTATGATTAATAAAAGGTTCAGCATTAAGACAAATTTTTCAATTTAAACTGCTAACAGAATTACTTCAAATTCAAATAAAAATTTATGCTACAAATAAAACCTATTTTGTAATATTTAAGTATCTTATTTCAGGAAGCAAGAAAAACTTATCAAAAGATTTGATGCTGCACAAGGAAAGAACCAGGCCTCAAATTTGACTAACAATTTCGAAGTGGATAATTTAAGAAAAGTAAATAAACCAATTAGTATGGTAAGTATAACTTTTTATTGTGTGTGTGTGTGTGTATTATAAGCGTGTATTTAATAATAATCTTAAAATTTTTTAAATTCATTTGATTAAAAGATTGGAGTGATGTTAAAGGGGTAAATTTGACGTCCATTCAGCCTGAACTATGCTTATGCTATTTTACAAAACCAACAGTTTTAAAAGTAAACACCTTAGCTCACTACTAAGAAATCTATAAGCATCTTCTCATTTTTGAGATGTACAGTTGAGATTGTACATAGGATTACATCCACTTGCCAGAAAGTAAAAGCCTGCAATAAATCTATCATTTACATTTCTAAAATTTAAGATGATCTAGCAAGCTTTTTGAGTTTGTACAGTATGGGGCTCAGGTTTCCTAATTTGGTGCTCCGTGTGCTGTCACCTCATATGGTGCAATGTTGGCTCACCTATGCAGTACTTCAACAATAAAGAAGCTAAGAAATTAACAGTGTAGATGGATGAATGTCTTCAAGACAAGCAACTCTAATTGGGTGGGGGAAAAAATTATGAGTGAGGATAACAGGTCTTTGGAAGTTTCAATTGATAGTTATTTAAACCAAGTAGCAAACAATAAAATTTCATGCTAATTACCCAGGAGTGAGTAAACCACATATTGTACATTGACAGTAATAAGATTCTGGACCTTCTGCAATACAGGTATTGTGTGTGAATGGAAGATTTATAAGAGTGAAACTTCATAGTTTCTTTAGACATAAAGCTGATTCATATTTTGGAACAGTTGAACCCTTGATAATTAAATGACAAGCAGTGGGTTATGAATAAGGCAGTTAAACTTATTTCTTTGGATGGATTATAATAGTAATTAGTGTGTTTCATATTAGCATGAACAAACCATGTTGCTGACATGGAAGCAGAAAAATAAGAAAAAATCAGCTAGTAAGAGGGAGATCATGTTAAAAATTTCCATTCTTTAACTGAATATATTACATTAAAATTGAAAGACATGTAGAATTTCATGTAATACAGGTCATTTGCACTTTATAGAAGCAATTTTGATAGTTAAGTTTTATGTATAAATGCTGTATTGTTTGCAGAGATTTGCTTCTATCTGATAGCCATGGTTCTTGACAATATCTCTAGCTCGAATTTTCCTTGATAGTAAACTTTTTCTTAGTAATGTTGTCAGTTTTACCCCATTCCTCTTGGACAGTTTTTCAAAGTTTGTTCAGTGTTCTTGGATGCTGTTTTCTTAAGGCTCGTTTTAATAAACCTTAAGTGCAAAAGTCCATTGGAGAAGCATCAGATGATTTTACAGGTATTTCATTAAATGGGATACACTTAATTCCAGTTTCTGATTCTTTGCTAAACAAGTAACAGTTGATTTAGATGTGTTACTCAGGCTTTGTCCGTATGAAGCTCAACTTTATCAATGTCCTTTCCATATAAGGCTGGAATTTCTTCTTCAAAAATTGGTTCTAAAATATTCTTCTGATCGTAGAGTGACTTAATTTTGGCTTTGACTTTTTTAATTTGCTGATGTAACAAAATCCTGCAACTATCACAAATCCAACTTTTCTTACATTGACGAAACCATTTCGTATGGTCATTCCCCTCAGTTGAGTAATAGAAAACTGATCTTTTTTATTACAGTCACTTAAATAGACCCATGCCTCAGATTGTTACTACAAATTTCCATTTTTTGAGCCGCTAGGAGTTTTTCATATAATTTTCTACAATTTGTTTTTCTTTAAGCAATATTTTTTGGCAAAAGCAGATGAACTTTAGGTTTAAACATCTTTTTTAACTTCAAATCTTTAAGAATGATTTTACTTACAGTGCCAGAAGATCTTTCTAGTTTTGATGCGATGGATCTTTGAGTTGGGGGATTTTCTTTTAGGATCAAAGACTTCACTTTCCTGATATTTACCTGCATTCACTCTTAGGATGAAGTTTTGCAGTCATGTTTTCATTTTTACTTTCAGTTAAGACATTTTTTCCCTTTCAAATTTAACATATTATAAATACATTTTTTTGAAATGCCATAAATGCGATTTCACTGCTTTATAATTTGTTGATACAAATATTTCTCCTCTGAAAGCACAATTATGTAACCTTTGAGCCACCTATCAATTTTAATAGCCATTTTCAAAATAAATCTAATAATTTTGCATTCTAATCAGAATAAAACAGTAGCAGACAATTATTCTGAAGTTGCCAAATTTTTTATCTCAAAATGCAAACAAAAATAAATTACAAAAATGTTTCCATAAAGTGCGAACAACCTTTTATATAGTGGCTCAATGACTTTACATGGCCATAAAGAAAAAGAATAACCTTTTTACAGTCTCTGCAGAAATTGTGATAATACATATTTGAAATGCAGCTCTTTTGTAATTATAAACAATATTTAAGAACTTAGTAATTTTTCTTTTAGCAGTTATTTCTAGAATCCTATTCGGCTATACAAATGTTGAATAAAATATAGCTTAATCAGTTTGCAGCAGAAATTAATGTAAACATATCTTCTGTGTATAAAGAATTATTAAATACTTTTAAATTTAAGTTGCAAAAGTTTGTTTCTCACTTTTCTTTCTAACAGAAAAACATTCCTGCTGATGGTAATAAAAGGTGCCGGTCCAATTCAGAGTCTTCAATAAAGCTACATGCTGAAGTAAAGAATTTTCCCAACATCAAAAGTAGTGTACAACAAAAACAAAACCTGACCAACATAAGAAGCCAATCAAGCAATCCTCCTATAACGGCTCGTCGTAAATTCTTAAGATCACTTCAAAATTTTAAAAAACACTTGTCAGAAGAAGATATCTCATGGGATTAAACTACAATAACTTTTGATGCATGTTTTATATTTTATCTTCGTTCATAGAAATTTCTTTACTTCTACTTTTGGTGATGGGTTTATCAATAAACATTTGAAAGAATTTTGATAAAATAAAATACTTTTGCCATTCCTGAATGCTTTGTTATTGATTTAATTTTTTCCTTCTGTACTACAAAGTAGGGAAAAATTTTACAATCATGACTAAACATTATGTATGCTTAATGGATTTAAAATTTTAGTGTACTGAAATAATTTTTTTTTCCAGAAAGAACCAAATAAGGAACTTAATTTACGTCAGAGAAAGTCAGCTTGATTTTTAATTCAAATTTATATTTAGTATAATTTATTTAAAGCATGACAGTGCAACACTTCATAGACAGTAGAGAAAAAAAATAGTTCTCCTGTTCTTATATTGTATTCTTTTTTGAGTCAACAGTAAAAACAAAATATTGAGGTAGCAAAAATACTAAGATATAAACTAATGATTCAAACAGGAAATATAGTTTAAGTGATGCCTGTTGGATAAATTTATCTAATTTTAGATTTAATACAAACCTCACTCTTGGCAGCAAGGCCACAGGATAAAAGATTCTCACAGTCTATACATCCCCCAGCACAAGAGATTGATCCAAAATTATAGAAGTTTATTTCCTGTATTTATTACAAACAAATCTATGACCTCAATGTCTTCATACTTTTCTTAAATTAAGTTTCAATTTAACACTTCTTTTAATGTTGATATTTTCATTTCTCACATTAAGTATCTCATCACTGTTATGATACACTATATATATATTAGAGTACATTTTTTTAAAGCATCAAATAAATGAGGAATGATTCTTGTAATAATCAATAAGTAATAATTTTCATAGTTCCAAATCACTGAGCATTTTTATAAATTTCAGTTTAGTTAAAGTTTCAAAATTAGCATTCAGGTTCACCACACATATTAAAAAAAAATCTAAATTCTCCCCTTTAATTGTTAAAAGGAAAAAAAACTGCTGGGGGGGGGAGGAGAGGTAACCCCCCCTTTTTTTAAAATTATATGCATCACCTAGTTTTTCTGTACAATTTTTTTTTTTTAAACTATTCAACTTAACTATGAAAAATGGACGTCTTTGGATTTTTATCATAACTGCTAATATAGATCTGTGGGATATGAGTGCAAAACTTAGTATTTAATTCAAGTATGGGAATTTATAACTTAAAATTCTCCATTTGCTTATTAATATAATCAATTTGAAATAAGCAATTTAAGTTTATGATAAATATATTGATACTCCGTAAAGACATACATGGCCTAGCGCTTAAATTTGTCACAATAAATGAAGTATTAAATTAAAGCATCAGTGATTTATATGTTTGTAATATCAAGTTACTACAAACACAATGAAAGTTGTATGATAAAATGTTCATACAAATGTTATGTTCTGTAACTTTAATATGACTGCCACTCATAATTTAAAGAACAAATGAAATACAACATTCAGCCATTCAAATAAATTAAATATTAAGATGACTATGGTGAAAAATACTTTTATTTCAGCAAGTAGAATCTATACAACCATTTTTTTTTTTAAAGAAACATATATATTGCATAGATTACTGAGAAAACAAATTCTTCAATTGCATTACTAATAGGAATGGTTAATAGAACATATTTACTTATAAACACTGATGACACCATATTAAGATGACTGGTAAAAAATATTTTTATTTCAGCAAGTAGAATCCATACAACCTTTTCTTTTTAAGAAACATATATATTGCATAGATTACGGAGGAAAACAAATTCTTCAATTGCATTATTAATAGGAATGGTTAACAGAACATATTTACTTAGAAACACCAATGACACCACATGCTAATCTTCCACCTGCATTACCAGTGGTTTTACTAAGTTCATGACCACCTTTTCCTAGGTCATCAGGATCAGCATGTACCTGCAAAATATTATTTTTGGATATAACTATTTATAGATATGAAACTATTTTGTAGTTACCAAGTTAATACTTAACTATTCCCATAGTTTTTGTAAAACTGAAATTTTTCAAAAGTTTATTTTAACTGTAAAATTCTGGTCAGCTGTAATTACTAATTTTTCAGTTACTTGAATAATGTGTTCTTATAAAGAAATATGTGATGGGAACTTTTCAAGATCCCATCACATATTTCTTTATTTTAACTACAGGCACCAGAATTTTGCAATTTTGATTACTATGATTACACTGGCATCTACCATTTTCTATTTTACCCTTGTTTTTGTGTTTTCCATACAGAAATGAATTATAAAGATATCAAAGTTTAATCAAAGATTGAGATTCCTATCATGAAAGTAAACTGTTTAAATTAGAAAATATGTGCATCTCTAAAGCTGTTACTATAACAATTTTTCACAAGATTTCCATTATATATAATCACAAACATAAAAAAATTTCAATTAAAAAAGAAAATATGAATGCATATTTAAACTCTAAAGCTTTTATAAATTAACATTTTAGATTATAAAGTAAGCTGTCTAGTGCATTTAATGACTAAATTACATCTGGGTATTTGTATCATTAATTTTTTTTTTTTTTTTGTATGTGTGTGTGAATCTCATATACATTAGAGGTCTTACCACAGCAGATCTTCCAATAATTGACAGAGGTCCAGTAAGGGATATCAGCTTGTCAGTAATATTTACTTTTGCTACTCCATCTTCTCCAGCTTCAACATTGCCAAGATCTCCAACATGCCTGATAAGAGAAAATTTAAACATAATAAAAAAAATAAGTTCATTAAATAACAAAACCTACAAAGTTCTTTAAAAAAAAATTCTATAGCATTTCATCACTTGTTAGGGTACTTGGCTTTAAAAAAAAAAGTATCCTGGTATATAGGTAACATTCATGTATGTACACAGAAGAGGAAAAAAAAAAAAAAAAAAAAAAAAAAACAACTGGTATAGGCATGAATATGCAAATAACGAAGATATGCAAACCATTAGCATAATGTGATGCGGTCGGCAGTGCCTATATAAGACAACAGGTATCTGGCGAAACTGTTAGATCAGTTCCTGCTGCTACAATGGCAGGTTATCATGATTTATGCGACTTTGAACGCAGTATTTTAGTCTGTGCAAAAGAGATGGGACATAGCATCTCTGAGGTAGCGATGCAATTTGGATTTTCGTGCAAGACCATTTCACAAGCGTACCGTGAATGTCAGGTATCCAGTAAAACATCAAACCTTTGACAGTGGTGCAGCCGGAAAAAGACCTTGAAAGAACTGGACCGTCAATAATTGACAAGAATCCTTAAACAAGATAGATGTGCAACACTTCCTCATATTGCTGTGCATTTCAATGCTGGGGCATCAACTGTCAGCGGGTGCACTGTTCAATGGACTGCCATTGATACGGGCTTTTGGAGCTTCAGGCCCTTTCATGTACCATTGTTGATTACACAGCACAAATTTTTACATATTATAAATATAGGAAATGACATTGAATTAAAATTACATCATAGCAAAGAAAAATTCTGGAATTTAATGAATGGAAATAGCTTTCCATTGTTGAGAAAATGTGCTCTGAAATTGAACTCTTTTCGCGTCGACAAATACTTATGAATCTTTGGTTTCTTATATGAAATACTTAAAATCAAAGTACCAATCAAGTCTCACTGACACTTTGGACTATTGCCCGAGAACTGGGAATTCGACTTAAGTGCCACATAATGAGTTGGCCGCAGATTTGCAATGTCAAATATTGCATTAATTATCAATTCTAAGATTTTTTTGTTTAAATTTGAATTTATGAATTAAAAATTTATGTCACGTTAATATTTTTGTGTTTCAAAATTAACCCCTCCCTCTTCCTCCAGCAGTGCCTGCAGAACTCTTGCATTTCTGAAATATGCCCTCCTAGTAAAAGAGGTTGCCAACCCCTGGTCTAGATCCTACATCTTAGATTATGATCACTAAATGAAATGGATATCTCATTCACCATTATATAACTAATGTAAAACAGAAAATATTGTAAATGATTTTAAACAACTTTGATGGTATACAAAATATGTGTACAGTTAATTACAAATTAATAATTTTAGCAAAATAAATACACCATGTTGCCACAATCCTCCCTTCCCTTTTTTTCAAGTAAATATGTATACCACCATAAGAATTTTTTAAATTTTACAATTTTCTCTTCTTTCCAATTTATAAACACCATTTATCAATATATATTACACATAAATTAATAGAAGAAATAGAAATAGAGGGATGTATAAAAGTTACACAGCATTCTTTATAAGCAATGAATTTTCATGTTATGCAGGTGATTTATTAATTTATGTTCTTGCAAACAGAAGATGGACTTATCATAACATCTTACATAAGATATATACAGAGAGGAAATTGATCGATTTTGAAGTAAAAAAGACAAGTTCAGGAGGGTGTGAAATCTCTGATTAAAGGATCACCAGGACACACACATGAAAGAAGAGAGAAACTGCTTGATTCAAATAATGATAGTATCAAAAGGAATGACAACATGAAAATTAGTAAATGTAGCTGGCTAATAAAGAAACTGATTGAAATACTTGTGAAATCATTGGTTGTCACTTCCTAATAGTACACCACTAGAAAATTTGACAAATGTTTTGATCACACAAATGGTATTTCTAACCTATTTTCATCTTCAGGAGCACCATGTTCTTTACCATGTGGATTGAAATGGGCACCAGCACTTATACAACCTGAAAGGAAGAATCAATATTACTGTATTGTGAACATCCTAAATGCTTAAATTACAAATTTAAACTACTAGTTATTGTTGAGCAATTTGTTACTGCAACTCAAGAACATAATAAAGACAGTAAAAAATTAACAAAATTGTATAGGTTGATTTAATACTCTGTCTAGTTTAACTGAAATATTTCCTGTAATTTAACCCTTTGACGGTTAGGGAAATGCTCAGTTTTCGTTTACTTAATTCGCGCAGTATTACGAGTAAACAGTAGTCGAAAGTGGCAGCTGTTTTCCCCCGCCGTTCTTCCGAAAATGTCACCCTTCTCAGGCGATGCCGTAGATAGCTCGCCTCACGCGTTTTAAAAATTTCTTAAAATATTTGTAGTACATAAATAACAGTTTTTACATACTTTAAAATAATTAATAAATGATAATTATTAAATTGTAAATTATAAATGATTATAATCAATTATATAAATAATAATAGTTACTGTCCGACCACAGAACGAAGAACCACGGTTGGCATAGTGCCAAGACGATTCTATTCACCTTGTAGGTAAGGCTGTTGAGGAAGGAGGGGGAAAAGTCTCGTATTCTCTCGACATTCTTTAGAATTGGTTACTAACTGCATTTGCTTGCTTTTTCCTCGTCTGTTATTTTGATTATTATATTAAAATTAATGGATCCTTCACCCAACACAACTGCTAGGAATAAACCGTTCCGTAGTGATTGTAAACGTATAATACACAATGTAATTAAATTGTGTGATAAAGAAGCACTAGAAGGAAATGTGAAATGACCGAGATATCAATGTCCAGTGTATAAAGAATACGCAGAGAAGCAAAGGGTGAAGAAACTCCAAAATTTGAATCTCCGAGGAAAGGTCAGAAAAAAAGAACCACCGAAAACGTAGCTTTAGATAATTTTGATTGCGATGTAATTCGAAGAACAATTCATGAATTTTATGCTGTCCATAAAATAGTACCAACAATTCAATAGTATCAACAATAGCTCTCATGTTGTTTCATTAGAAAATATGTATTGGAAAAGGGATGGTGTGATTGAATATTTGGTTGATCCTCTGCAAATAGATATTTCAGACACGGACAGTGATTCGGATATTTCATCAGATGAATATTAGATTTTTCATTGATTTTATTTGATAGTTTTTGATACAAAAATAAAAAAAAAAAATTTTTACCGATCACTGATGTATTTTTTCTGCAGCTCTTATAAATATCACAGTGAATGTAAATATACCATTTTTTAAATTAATTTAATTTACAATAAAATGCATTTTTTAAATCTAGATTTTTAATTATCATAGAAGACTGAAATTATAAATTTGTATCTCATATTCACACTTCGATTGTTTATAAAATTATGAGAAAGATCTTAAATTCATTTTATATTTTTTATTGCTAATCACAAAAGATTGAAAATTTTGAGTTGTATATCTTAATTATTTCTGCAATATGTAAAACTGTGAATCAAATATATTATTTTTATTGCATTATATATATATATATATTTATGTTATTACAATATATCACTTAAAAGTGGAATTTTTCAAACCCTCATTTTAATATGTTTTTCGGTTTTTATTTAAACATTCAATCAAAAGAAAAATTCTGAAAAAGAAAGTTGGTTGAAAACATTCTTTCGCAGTTCTTAAACAAACACATCCGAAAATATCCACTCCTATAACACTCCTATTTTTTAAATAGATTTGCTTCTTTCTTTTCATTATTTTGAAAGTATTATTCACATATTCGATCAAAAATAAAGTTTTAAAAATAACTTTAAATTTGCGGACAAAAAGCAGTCTGAAATACATTCCGTATTTCATAAACAAACACATCCGAAAATATGACGTTTTCCCCTATTTTCTGAGTAGACTAGCTTTTCTCGCGCATGCGTAACAGCTTCCAGGGACCTCGCTTCCGTGGTCGGACTGTAATTATAAATATAAGACAAATATTAAATTGAAAGGACTAAATAAATACAACTAATGTAAAACTTTATGAAGCATTTAAATACAGTAATTACCTAAAAATCTTTTTGTGTGTGATATACTTTAAAACATGGAATTGCACATAATGGGGCATTACAGTCTTTGCAATAAGTACGTGTTTCACGGCGAATTCTTTTTCCATTGGCATCATTTTTGCTGCAACATACCACACATCGTCTAGTAGGTTCCTTCTTTTTTTCTGTAGGTGGAATATAATCAGGAAAGTGGCGTGCTGACAATCTTAAAGTATTCGAAACTGTTTCAGCAGGTTTTGATTTCAAATGTCTGTGAGTGTGATATTTTTCAACAATTCTTTCAGCTAGTTCAAGTCTGAATTCCAAATTTGATTTTTTATTCCCTTTTTTTTTTCCACAGCTGAAAAGCATTAAAAATTGTTATGTCCGATAAATAACGAAATATTTTCATGTAATATTTCCTTTGACGAGATCGAGTTACGTCATAGTATCCAATTTGCTGATCCATGAGATCTACACCGCCCATTGTATTATTATAATCTAAAACAATCTTAGGCTTCTCTATTTCCACATTTTTCAATTTATTTGGGACTTTTACGATTTCAGGATTATGAATTGAGCTTATAAAATGAACATATTTTTTATCTCTCCATCGCATGATCATCATCTTACCTCTTTGATAGGCAAGTAAGTCTCCCTTTTTAAGCTTTTCTGTTTTCAGTTCCTTCGGTAGATCTTTTCTGTTAGGTCTTAATGTTCCAAAAAAATCAGTTTTAGATTTCAATAACATTTCCCCTAACTCGGGAGAGTTGTAGTAATTATCCATAGTAAGGCAGTATCCTTTGTTTAATAGCGGCTTAGACAATGTCAAAACTACCTGAGTAGAAAATGAACATTCTTTATTTTCTTCAGATATATCTGTGCCTTTACCAACATAAATTATAATAGACCACACGTATCCACTATGAGATTCACATAACATAAACATTTTGATACCGAATCTGGCCCTTTTAAGTGGTAAGTATTGGGTCCAAGAAAGTCTCCCTTTATACAGCAATAGACTTTCATCAATACATATGTCTTGTTCGGGTATATAAACTTCCGAAAAATTTTTCTGTAAGTAATTTAAAACGGTCCATATTTTTTTTAGTTTTGGCTGAGGATGAGAAGGATCAGTGTTTTCATTCCTATCAAAATGAAGAAATTGCATAATAAGGTCAAACCTTCTTGAACTCATGAGGTTAGAAAAACTAGGAGTTTCAATTAACTTTCTTTTTGACCAATACATTCTCACACTTGGTTTCGTAATTATTCCTTGCAAAATTAATGTTGCAAAAAATACTCTCAATTCATTCGCATTAGTTTCCCTCCAATGATGAGTTCGGGAATGTTCTTTGCTCTTAAATTTATTTAAATTTTCACCAGCAAAAATGTTGGTTTCAGTAACAATATGATTTACAATCTCATCAGTAAAAAACAGCTCGAAGTACTCTAGTGGATCAGAAATATTTGTCACGCAAGCTTTCATCCCCACATCACCAGTAAAACTAAATCGGCTAGGAGCGTGAGAACTTGAATCAATTTTACACCACTGTCGAACACTCGAAAAATCTTCCTCATCGCTTGAATCGTCTTCTGAGCTTGATATACTGTGAACAAAGTCTTCATCAGACTCAAAACTTGATAAGCTTTCTGTATCACAATCATAATCATCATCATAATTATCTAACTTTCGCTTTTGAGCCATTTTACTTTACAAACACCCTAAAAAACGCGCCAAAATATGCATAAAAAGAACAAGGTAAAAAAAAAAAAATCCCCCTTCATTATGAAAAGAAATTCATGGAACCGGTACTGCCATCTGTAGACAGTAAAACTAACTAAACTTCGCGAGTAGGATTCGTTTGTAACACAATCAATGCAGAATAATAATGGCGAACGAGCTCGGCTCGTCAGCGCGCATTGGGGAAAAATTTCACTACGCGAGTAGTGTTCGTTTCTAACCATTTCGGTCGAAATATTGCTCCCGAGCGGAACTCGTTTGCGCGCGTTATGAAGCACGATTCGATTGCGAGCTGAACTCGTTCATAACCATCAAAGGGTTAATAGTTTCTTTCCATGGTTGATCATGATAAAACATTTAATTCTTTTCAGATAAAAATACAAATTCTTTAAATTCTTAAATTAATTACAGATTATTTTTAAACATACAAAAAGAAAGTTACCATTAGTATTATCTCCAAATTCATGAATATGAAATCCATGGAGACCTTTGCTCAAAGAATTGATTTCTCCAGTGACCACAACTGGACATCCTTCACCCTAGATGAAAAACAGCTATTAGAACAAACTAATATTCTAGTATGAGTACTTTAAAATTTTCACTTAAAACACTTTTCTTCTTTTTCTTGGGATTATATAAAGATTGTCCAAAATTAAAATTTTGAAATGCAAAACAGAATATCTCATAAAGAGTAAAACAAAGTTACAGGCTGTTCAAGTAATAAAAATGGAATTGTTTTAAGATTAACAAGTTCTTTAGTTAAACTTTTTTTCCATTTAATTACTTTTAATCCATCAAATTGTCCCCTGTTAACAATTATCCTAGGTAGAGTTTTGATATTTTAATACCAAATTTAGATCTTGTTTTTGACAACTTTTGTTCCAAACACCAATAAAGGCTACTTATATCTAATGCAGTTAAAAATTTGATATAGTGGAAAGAACCACCAAATGCTTTTGAGAGTCTTGAAAAGATAATATATATTTCAGGGTCTCTAATACTAACTTCTTTTTAAAAACGAAGAAACTTTTTAACTGAAATTCTCTGAAAATAATTTATATTACCAAAAGCATGGGACTGATATATGTTCAGTAAATTTAAAATTCTTAAATTTTTGCAAGTATTATAAATCGTTTGAAGTATGGATAGGTGTGTTTTACCTAGTGGAGGAAATATTTAATTTTTTTTAATCAATTTCTCTTCATAAAGCATTGATTTTAATGTTTAATAAGTACAAGTTTCCAGAATATTTATTTTATAAACACTGTTATTCCCCCCCCCCCCAAAAAAAAAAAGAGTTCCCTTTATCATCAGTGAGTTTGCTTAAACTACATAAAAGCATATATAATGAATATTTAATACTTCTAGAATAATGGACTTACCCTAATGTACTGAAAAAAGTTTATTGACCAGGCTTTATACCCAACTCAATTGTTTTAAAATATAATTTATATTGAGTATTTAATGACATTTAGTAATTTTAAAAAATGTCTTCTGTTTTCACAAGTTTCATTCAGTAATTAATTACTTCATATTTTCAAATCTGTTTTAAGTTCTCTGATGATCTTAAACCATATCTAGATTATAGTTAATATTTCCTTGTAATTAAAGGCTTGTACTGCATTATTCATTAATTAAAAAAAAACTCTTAAAATTGTAATTAAAATCAGTTTATTTCAAAAGTAGTTGAAGTCACTTAAAAACTTCAAATATATTATTAGAGAAGGACACTTAGAGATACTTTTCAGCAAAGTTTACAAAAAATTGCATTTTAAAAATCATTTATTAAAATGAGTATTTTTCACAATCTTCAATTATTCTGCTAAAGAGTATGTAAAATTAGTTTTCTTCCAATATTTCTGCATTGAAACTTGAAATAATATCGAAATTTCTTTTTAAAATTTTTAAACACAGTAACAGCTTAGGCTAAAAACTATGTACGGATTGAGCAATAACTTTTCTGGGACAAAATAAACAACAGCTTCTAAAAGGACTTCAATAGTATTCCCATTTTTTAAAGCTATCTGTTGCATCCTGAAATGCATTAAATTTAAATTATTCAACCATGCAAAAAAATTATTCCCATTTTTTTGAAGTTACAGAAATAAATATTAATCTTACCAATTGCTGTTACATCTTTAAAACTTACACATTATGCATCAAATAGGTTTTTTTCAAACTACGGTTTCCCACGAGGAACAAGGAAAACAAAACGGGATCCAAATTGTAAAAATAAACACCCCTAATATTTTTATCGTTCCGGTAGAAGTACAAAACGGCAGCCGAATATTGAAGTATCGATTTAGTAACAGATAAAATGATGACCTTCTATTATCACAATAGAATTTTCGCGAAAGATACGACGGAAAGCGGAAAACTCTTAAATATTTCCTGGTTTAATACTTCAAAGTACACATTTCTTTTCACGGCACTGAGAGTGTAATTTCTCAAGAACCTACCACAAAGAACGAAGTGACTATTAAGAAAGGAAATTAAACACCAATAATGTACAAATATATTTACACATACAGCAAAGTTTTGATGTTACTTCATAAATTCGTCAGTAATAATATGGGCGGCAATTGATCAACCATCTACTCAGATTTTTTTAACGAACCGCGATTTGAAACGCAACAACATTGAATATAAATCCCCTAAAATTAGGAAATTCTCTTGGATTAATACTTTTGTGTATTGCTAATATACTTGACTATAAACACTGAAATTAATCAACAAAAGACAATCCATAAGATACAAAATGAAATAGAAAGTAATTATCTATTATAGGGGCGTAGGTGATACTCGTTTGATTTCATTTTACACATAAACAATCTAAAAAATGCTACTTTTTAAGTTAAGTTTAAAATAGGTAGCATGAATGTAAGTGAATTATGAATACAAATAAAATAAATTACAAGCAGTTACAAACACAAAATGTTTATTACCTCTTGGTTGAAATAAACAGTGCCATTCACTTTTTCACCTTTAAGAACACAAACTGCTTTCATTTTTGATACAGGCTGGATTTTGTACGAACAATAAGAGAGAACGAAGCAAAATATATGAAAATCCACAGAAGAGAATTTTGCACTCCTCCAAGCCGATCGACAGATATCGTAATGCTAATGAAATCGAAATTGTGGCAAACGAACGATCCTTGACGAAACAGGAAGTATCGAAGTTAAAAAAAAAAAAAAAAAAAAAACTCACTATCGATATTGCATCATTCATTGTTTTACTGTTATTTAGAAATTGAAGCCCAGTTATTTAGCAATTAAATGCCCAGTTCATGCAACGTGTTTCATTTTGATTTTATGAATATGTTGCTAATAGCTGAATATGCAATGAGTATTATATAAAATACTTTTTTTTTTTTTTAGACTTTTACTTTTCGAAGTCATGTTTTATTGGCAACAGCTACAGATGAATTTATAAATTATTTTTTTCTTGAGTTGCGGTTCGAATTCGATCCAAATAAAATTCTCTGTAAATTTGATACTAAGGTAGATTTGTTGACTTCTTTTTTAATATCTTTTTTGAAATATATTGAAAACAACATATTATGCCGAAAAACAAAGGTAAGGTAAAATAGTGAAATTTACGTTTGCTCTTGTAACTGCGTAATAAATGGATGTTCTTCGTATCTGCAAAATATTATAAGTTAGTGTTTTGCGAAGGATGTAATATTTTATTTCAAAACTTATTGCTGGAATCTTATATAAATTATATTCAAATTTAAAAATCGTTAAAGTTCTAATTAAACGTGTCTTGTGAAGCTTTAAAACAAAGTATCTTCCCAATGTATAAATACTTTGTTTTCAAACGTAAAGTGACTTTAAATATAGGAATTTTTTCCTAATTTATTGACATATTAAAACAGTAAATTGTTGGGAAAAATTTAAATAGACGGAACAGACCTGGATGAACATTTCTCCATATCTATGTGAATTTTGATGATAGTACGAACATATGTATGTTTATATAGGATGAAGGAACATATGTATGTTTATATAGGTGGTATTTGTATTTATACACATATACAGTTATACATAATGTTTAATAGATTAAATTAGGAAAATATTACTAATTTTACGAACATTGAAAATTTCTGTAATTGTTTTTTAAATTAATAGGCAAAGGAGGAAAAAATAGAAGAAGAGGTAAAAATGAAAATGAGACAGAGAAACGTGAATTGGTTTTTCGAGAAGATGGTCAAGGTATCTTTCATTCATTGTAAATTCTTTTCTAAGTATGAAACACTAAATTTTGCTTATCCAGTATATAAGAAAGTTCAGTTTATTATCATGTACATGAATTTGCTGAATATTAGCTTCATTGTGAGGCATGTAAACTTTTTCTTTAATAATTCAGTGATGTAATTTTGCTTGATAGTAAAGTGAAATTTTTCCATTTTATAAATGCATATTCTTGTCAATATTTAATATTCTTCAACGAATTTTCACGATTATAAACTTTTAAAAAGATATTCATATGATTGCGATGATTATAGTTCTATCAATTGATTTTTTTAATTATTTGATTTTTTAATGGATTATGGCAACCTCTGATTATTAAATTTATTAAAAGGATGATTGATAAATGGCATCTTTCATGAGGTGACCTCCCAGGTAAATGAAGTAGAAGTGATATGAGCATATATAAAGTATTGGAGGTTGTTTTAAAAAAAATTTAAGGTTAAGCTATGCCAGAGATCTTTCAGTGTAAGGTGGTAAATTTTGCTGACTTAAATTTGCTGTTGTAAAATCTTGTCCATGACAGTGGTGAAACCATATAGGAGTGATCAAAATCTTTTAAACTGGGAATTAGTATTTTATTAATTTAAATTTTATGCTGTTAACAATGGTTTGAAGAGAAAAAAAAATTGTATACTACTATGATTGTAAAGTTTTGATAAGTTTATCTTGTTAATAACGGAGGAAAATTTCATTTTAGTCTATGCCCAAGTTGTAAAAATGCTTGGAAATGGAAGACTAGAGGCAATGTGTTTTGATGGCGTGAAAAGACTTTGTCATATCAGGGGAAAATTAAGAAAAAAGGTAACAATTTATTGATATGTATGAGCTTTTAGTTCTTGTTAGCTAACATGAGCTAATATTTTTTGTTCTGATATATATACATATTTATAATTATTTTATTTTTGTACATTAAGATTTTGTGCTTCTTGATGGTTTATGAGGTGTAGTAGTTAAAATTAACATCTAATTAAATAAAACATAGTGAACTTTGAGATAACATGAAATATAAATTTATCTTATAACTCATACTGATTGAAAATGTGAGCTTATTGGTTTAGGAAAGAGCATGTATATATGGTATTCAAGGTATTAGAAAAAAGTAATATTCATAAGTTTGTTAGTTGTTTTGAAACTACTTTAATCTTTTTGCTAGAACTGCTTTGCCTGTCATTTTAAACAATTAATTCTAGAATTTCTTATTGAAAAGTGTGAATAATTTCCTGTAATAAAGCTCTATAATTTTTCTTAAGCAGCAGAGACATGACTGGAGAAGGGCAGGGAGCTTGTCTCAAGTATTGCTAAAACATAAATAATTCTCAAAACATTACTAAAAAGGCTTAAACAATTCACTAATTTGACTATTAGGCGATAAATGTGTTTAAATTCACTCTGCTATGGTATGCTTATGCTAGATATTAAATAAAATAAAAATTAGTATTGTTCAGCTTTTTAAAAAACATATTTATGAAAGCTAGGATAAATCACACACACACACATATATATATATATATTGGTGAAATCCCCTTTTACTATGTCAGGATGTAACTTTACTATCTAAAACAACACTCGTTTTAACATTACAACTCATTTTATTTAGCAGGATAACTTTAATAACTGCATTACACATTTAAAAAATGCTGACTCACGTCAATATCCATATCTATAGAACAACCTCTTGTTATTGCCATCAGAGAGTGCAACAACAAACTTCTGCTTAAAAGCCACGTGCAACAATAAACTTATTATTATAAGCCACTGTTGAAGTTAAAAATTGGGCAATTACATATATCACTGAAAAGTATCCTCAAAAGGATTTCTTTATGCCTAAATAATGAATAGTATTTTCTTTTAAATGAATCTGAATGAAAATACCATTTTATTATTTCTACATTATATTAGTTGCTAATGATGCATTTCTTGTAGAATGGTTAAATAAGCATGTCTTCTTCTATGATACACTCACACATACATTTTTATAACCATTTTGTTTGTTTATGAGAAAAGAATGGTTTGCCTTGCATACCCCTGTCTTTCTTAACATGAATAATTGAGAATATTTATTTAATGTATATTTTTTGAGAAGATATATATGCAATCACATTTTAGATAACCATTTTAAAAATTCCCCCCCCCCCCTGGTACATTTACATAGTAGTATAAATAATGATTTTCTTTTTTAATTTTATTTTCACTACTTTGCAATGTATAGCACTTATGAGTATTTGTAGTATTGATGTATTTTTAAATAAAATGTGTGATGTCTATCATATATGCCTGCTCTACCTTGGAAACACTGTTAGTAATATTTGAAAATTTTCATTTTCAGGAATCAATTATTGAAATGTTGGCAGCGTTACTTCTCAGTAGAGTAGTATCTTATTGTTAATACTTTAGCAATCCTAGAAATAAATTAATCATAAACTATGAAATTATAACTGTTAAATGACTTTGAAAAAATAAAATTTTCAAACCTTTGTTTGAAAACTTAAGATTTTTACCTCTTTTCTTTTGTGGTAATCTTCATTGGCTCTGTGGAACAAATTAATAAGTTCTGCAAAATTGTATTTAAACCCCTGGAATGAATATATATATATATATATATGAATAATATGCATTTTTATTTGTACATAATAAATAATTGAATTAGTTATTTTTTTCTCTGTTAACTTAATATGTTTAATTTTGCAGGTGTGGATCAATCAAGGTGATATAATTTTATTGGGTCTTAGGGATTTTCAAGATTCTAAAGGCGATGTAATCTTAAAGTACAATCCTGATGAAGCTCGTAATCTGAAAGCCTATGGAGAACTTCCTGAATATGGTGTGTTTAATTCTGAATTTTTTACTTAAAATTCTTATTGAAATTACATTGTAATGAAAATTATTTTTCGTGAGATAAATTTTATTTTTTAAGAAGTAAAGGGCATCGAAAACTGAAATGTTGCTTTGACATTGCTATCTGTAAATATGATGGCATCATGAGGAAAGTTATCCTAGGTGTAGTAAATGTTCTACAGAGTATTTAAGTGATTTCTCTAGAAGTTTTTTTTTCTAATGTTATCTCAAAGTATAGAATGTTTTAAAAATAGGATATTTTATTAAACTAGTTATTGACTTTGAAAGACAAGATTTTTAATTTTTAATCTTAAAAATTTTAGATTTAAGTTTGACTTTAATTTATTATGTAATGCTCTTGTTACAAAATAACTCAAATTAAAATCAATTTGCTGCAAATAATTTAAAAAAAATGGAAGTTTATAAAAATATAAGACACATCAATGCCACTCTTTTTTAGAACTTTGCAAACTTGGTTATCTTTTTTTTAAAAAACAAAAGCAAAAGCAAATTTGATTACTTGTCTCCAATGTGTGTTCTTTATTCCTTGGCTCCAGTGATTGGGGAGGGGGGGGGGGTATGCTGTTTGTTTGCCCCATTTTTCAGGACATTGTTCTTCAGACAGTTTTAGGATACTCTCATCCATTGGGGCAATTTCTGTTTTGTATTGGACTGCTAGGCATCATATGTTTGAGAGAACCCTCACAGGCGTAATTCAAAAAGAAATCGTCTGTGTGACAGAAACTCTGTGAACAATTATGATATGGTTTATTTGAGCTGTGTATCACACTATCCTTACATTTTTTTTAAACCACTCTTTGGTTGAATTCTGGGTAGGTTCATCATATTTATGGCAATAATTTTCTGCCATTAATCTTTAAGAGGATCAACCAATTTGCATATGTAAAGTTTTGTGAAAATCAAAGGAATTTTCGTTAGGAACATCTTTTAAAGAAATTATAGAGCCTTCTAATCTGCGGGTCTGTGGTTAGAGTTCTGTTGTGAGTATGTCTCTGTCTATAGCATTTTTTAATTTGCCTTAACCCTTTCAGGGGCAGCAACCTCCACCGTTTGCACGGGGCAGATTTTTTTCCAGATTTTTTTTTAACCTAAAAAATCTTGAAAAATTTTCCAATTAAGGATTACAAAATATTTTTTCTTGTTTAAACTGATAACAGATGGCAGTACTAGCCATTTTCTGCTCATTTAACCGGAATACATTGAGTGCAAGTGAAAAGAAGACTAGATTTAGGTGTTCGCACTGTGCGAACGGCACCCCTGAAAGGGTTAAGCTAGCTTTTGCTCTTGTGTTGTAAAAGATGATTATAGTGCTGCAACAAACCTTATAACCCTTCGGTCTGTCTGGCCCTGCCATGATTTTGCATTAAACTGAGCTTTAGATATCAATAAATTGTTTTTTTCCCCATGTATATATATATATCAAGAATTTGTTTTGATTGAAATTTCCATTTTACAAAAATTAACAATTTGAAATGGCAGCCTGAATTTAACTGTTACATTCTCCTGTCCTTGCATTTTACTGACTATGTGGTATTAAATATGAGCCATTTTATGCTGTATGACATAGTTATGTATTTCCAACAATCTGTTGTTTCATCTTGAGAGCTCAAAGCAGTTTTTCATATGGTGTGATTAGGTCTCGACTTTCTCAATAGAAGTTAGCTTGTTTAATCTTTTTTGTTAATTGTATAAATTTTTCAAATGTTGATATTTTTTTATAAATGAGGTAACATGTTTAATTTCAACTTTTTCTTTCATATTGAACAAAACATCTAAAATTTTTGGTAATTTTCAGAGTTTGCCTTTTTAGCACTTTCTTGTGTGCTTCTCATTTCTAAACCTAACAACTTGCAGTAAACTCGAATTTCAGATTTTAAAAATGCTTTGTTTGGAAAGTCAGTTTAATATTTTAAAGAAGTATTATAACAGTTACAGATCTAATTTTGATTATTTATTTTTATATTTTCAACTCATGAGTTAGAAAACTATTCTTTTCTAATACTTCATTAACCCTTTTGCGGCGAACGGCACGTATACGTGCCAGCAGCTATCCGTGTTTCTGGCTTACTGTCAAATATATACGTGTCAGCAGTTATCCGCATTTCTGGCTGACTGTCACGTATACGTGCCAGTAGTTTGTAACGTTTTAAACATTAGTCAAAAACATTAGACATCAGTCCAAAAACATTACAGAAAAGTCTCTGCCGCTGGCTGTAGTACAGTACCACAAAGCTTCCGCTGGCTGTAGCAGTCAGTAAAACAAATGCAAAATGTAAACAAAAACATCAATGGCGACCAAGCAAGAAAAAAATAAGTTGGAAAACAAACTTCCTGCTGGCTTTACGAAACTCGTAAGCGCACACGGGATCTTTGCTTCGCTCAGATACCCTCGCTACACATCGCTATGCTACGTTTCACGTCAGTCCAAAAACATTACAGAAAAGCCGTTGCCGCTGGCTTCGCTATGCACCGCTGGCTGTAGCGGTCAGTAAAACAAAGCTTACGCTGGCCATACGAATTCATAGGTGTAAACGGCAATTCTCCATACAAAACTTATTACACACCTGTTTTCAATAAAATCCAGCTTAAACAACAACCTTGTGCACTCAATGGCAACTTAGAAGCTATTGCACTCAATAAATGAACATAGCACCAAAAAACACACAGATAACATCAAATAATGCACAAAATTTAAACTTACCTTTATAATCCACCATTATTTTAAACGCTCACACACCGCATTCAAAATTGTTCAACATAAGAATCTTGTCATTGGTCAAAATAAATCACCTGTCAAAAGCACGTGATACATCCGTCACGAAATAATCACATGATAAATACGTCACGAATGTACAGGAGCCACAACGTTGGTGCCTTAATCATCTCAGCTTGGCAACCAAAAAATTTCGCAAAAATCGCATAGATACCACGCCATACACAAAATCGTCAAGATTGGAACGCGGTGTGTCTGGAAAAGCTGTACCTATATATGCATGTATGTACATTAATCCCCATTTACCCTTTAAAAAAAAAAAAATCGAGATTCCTGATTTTTAATTTTGCTTTTCTCCCAATCAAAGATAAATCTATACAATTTTAGCCTGAAATGTAAAAATATCTGAAGTGAGGAGTATAAATTGAGGAGTAAAAATTAATTTTAAAACTGCCTTTTTAAAATTAATTTTTCTGAAGTTTCTTCTGAATTTCCATCATCACATTGTGATGTTTTTTAAGGATGTATAATGAGACCCTTGGAAAAAAAAGTGCTAGTAATTTTGTAAAATATTTTTATGTGCATATAAAAGATTGCAAGAACTTTAAAAGTGCAGACATTTTCTTTCTATGCTTAAAACTTATCATGACGTTGTATTTGTGCAATTTTACTTACAGCCAAGATAAATGATACAGTCACCTTTGGAGAGGAGGAGGAAGATGATATCATTGAGTTTGATGAAGTTGGTGGGGAAGAGGACATTGAAAATGTAAGTTTTTTGTAGAAAACTCACAAATTCCCTTATTCAACTTATTAACCCTCATTTCTGCCCTAGTGGTACCTCACCTTAAAGTGAAGCTGCTTATAACCTTTGCCAAGGTCCTTTGGACTTGGTGTAGGCTTTCCTACACCAAGGGTATTGGAAACAACAACATCAACAAGACTCATCTCTGATTAACTGTTGCTCAACAACAGTCAAATGTCTAGGGTGCTAGCTAGTGTTTGAAAAAAGACTCTTTAAATTTGAATCATTAAGTGTTCTTGAGTATTTGTAGCCAAATTGAATTGACTTTTAAGTTCTAGGTTGCAAGGTGAGAGCTTAAACTGACCAAGGTTAGTTTGGCTGTCATATGCAGGATACAATAGTGTCAAACCAACCTTTTAGGTATAAGGTGAGAAGTAATAAGCAGAGGCACTGGTTTTATTGGGATTAAATAAAATAGATATTAAGATGAATGTAATACAATTTTAATGTAGTATAGGTTTACTTAGACTATAAACAATAAACACTTGCCTCTGCTGTTTAATAAATTATCAACTATATTTTTGATTTTAAGTTTGATTAAAGTGGGACTTCAAAATTCAAACTATACATGTTTAATTCTTATTTTGGAATGCCAAGGGATTTTAGGAAAGTTGGTTAAAAGGGTTTGATATAAGTTTTTTTCATTTTAGTGGCCGCTCTTTCAGCATGTAATTTTCATATTTTCTTGTTACGAAAATTTTACCCTGCAAATTGTAGAAAACAAAGTTTTCTTTGTTTTGGGGCTGGATTGACTAAGAATTTGTAGTCATGAATTAAAATTAAGAAATTCTGCTTAAAGAATTTGTCTCCAGTTCTCATGTATTGACTTTTTTTATTATTAGGTTCTCCTAATAAGGGGAAATCAGTAGTTATCAAAAAAAAAAAAAAAAAAATTTCCCCTTGAAAAAGTGTTGTGTATGACCAGTGAACTTTTTGTAATATATAGTAATGTCTTTGCCAATCTTTTAATCTGTTTTTCCAAGCTATTACTCCTAGGATTGTGAGTATTAATGTATGAGTAGGTAAATTTCATTAAAATATTTTTGGCATTTTTGAGTTACATATTTTTGTGTGTTTAATACACAGCTCCTGACTATCTATACCAGTTGTTGCTTAAATGGGTGTAAAATCCTGAGGGGGTCCTTCGTGTGTTAAAAAATGAAATACTCTGAGGGTTGAAGGAGCTGCATTAAGGGATTTATAAAGGGTGAAGTTAAAATCCTAAAGTTACATAGATTTTAATTTTATATTTTGGTATAAGTGTTGTATTCTTCCATTTATATGCCATGCTGACATGCTTTTCTGCTAATTCATTTCAAATCTTTCTCATTTTCAATGTATGATTAATCAGGAAATCTGTGCATATCATCAAGCAGTATATCTTGTTGACATTTCCTTTTACTGATCAGAATGTGATTTAATATTTTTTTTTTTTAGATCTAGTGCCTTTTTGGGAAGTATTGCTGGATGAGCATGATCCAGTCCACCTTCAGCTTCTACCTCAGCTGAATTTGTTAACAAATGGTGCTATCAGAGCTTTGCCAAATCAAATGGCTTGTTGTCAATTGTTATTATATTTATTATTTGTAAAATAATGTTACTCTGGTAAATAAATTAATTTAATAAACTTGTTCACATACTGTATGATTTTGTAGTTTCAGTATGTTTTCCCCCCCATTATATTTATAGGTTGAACTTATCCGAATGGTCATCTTCACTAGCTATTAGAACTTTGAATAACATATTCTTAAATATGTGTATTTATGTAAGTGAAGCATATAGCAGGGCTTCATTGATTACTAGGCAAAATAGGTGTAGTGGTCAATGCACCTAGGGTCTGCTAAAAAGAGGTTCCTACACAGAGGTATTTGTCATTACTGCATGAAATTAATTTACTGGCTTTGAATTCTAAATTTAACTTTAAAATATATACCAGTAATAATACTTATAGCAGTGCCAATGTCATATTATGGTGGTGTCCTTTTTTAATACTTTGGTGGCATGGCAAAATGTATGCGATAGTTTGTCTGTGCATAAGTAAATATAGTTTCTTATGAACCACTAGTACTGCGTGGAGGCGGGAGGCTATGGAAGATGTTTCTATATATATGTTTCTTATTTTCATTGTATATTTCTTTGTAATCTGAAACTAATGATATAAATTAACAGAATTTCAAAAATTATGAATTTAAAAAAAATTAATATTAATATCCCATTTAATCTAGTTTATTATAACAAGGACCCCCAATTTTCATTTATATGCCTAGGGCCTAAACTCTAGATTTGGTCCTGCATATGGGGGGGGGAAACATGCTAGGGCTTGCCCACATTACTATGTGCAGAATGTTGGCTTGCTGAGTAAATGGAAGTGGTCATATTCTTTGTAGATCTTGAACTGTAAGCAACATAAGATTGAAGGAGTTCCCTCAAAGTGGAGAAAGTTTTCATGTTAAACAAATTATTAAAACTGCAGTAAATGTTGGAAAGCATTGAGTTATGTACACTTTTTTGCAGTCAAAAAGTAGAACATTTTTCAAGGGGTGTAGATAGGACTAAACATTTCTTGTACTAATGGAATAATCATTTAGAATGATAATTAAGAGTTCTAATTTGTCAAGAACATCATAGAAATTCTCTTGTGAGTGGAGGAAGTTTGTATTGCTGGACAACTGGAAAAATTAAAAGCTCAATGGTCAGTTTTCACGGTTGAAAGTAAGAAGGCTGTATATTAAATGAGGGAGGGGATGCAGTTGCTTAAGGACTGGTAATTGTGGTAGTTACATCTTGTTTTGAAGTTTACTCTACTGTGACTTGATAGGAAAATTGCGCGGTGCGTACTTAACGTGGCGATATTTGCCTTGTTTACTTTTATCTTGCCACTTCCTAACATTCGGTTGAGGTGTCAGCTTTTCAAACATCGCAAGAATGCGATGGTATTCAGCTTCTCGGCTGTCGCAAATATGATGTCATAGTTTTTTTTTTCCCTTATGTATTTGCTATATGAAACTTATTTTTAACGGACCATGTTTGGCCGTATGTAACTGTAGACCGTGTTTCTTATGCAAATGTTTGATTGTATAAAAGAACAGGTTTGTTAATGTCTGTCTCGCTCGCTCACTCAGTCAGTCAGTATGTCTGTGGTATCTGTAAATCTCACACTCTCGGTTAGAGGTATTGAGATAGTATATTTTTCATGTACGAGCATATTATTTCTTTGAGCAGTTGGCTTGCTATTATGTTTTTCATTTGTACATATTCATCTGTACATATTAAATTATTTTAACTTCAACAAACTTTGTCATAATTCAAATGTCCCTGTTTTACTGCGTGCCCTGCAAAACAAGGTTATGGGCCTTTTAACGCCGAGGGTCATTTAATGAGAAAACGTAGCCAAGACTTTTAAGGTTCTGTGTGATGGCGGGCCACAACGACAGTCTGGTGGAGCCTTTATCCGCCACGAATTACGCGATGTGGGCTAAAGATGTTAAGGTCCTTCTACTCAACAAAGATGCGTGGAATATCACGAATGGTTCAGAAGTTGCCGACCCGAAGGAAGTGAAGGCGTTTTCTATAATATATTTGAATTGCTCAAAAGCCTACCGGACTTTGCTCTCTGGTACAGAAGACCCCATTGAAGCTTGGAACCGGCTAAAATCTCATTTTCGTCCAGAATCCTGGACACGGACAATAGGTCTGTATGACCAATTTTTTAAGTGTCAGCCCGAGGAGGGTGAGAGCATCGGTCTGTTCGCCGCAAAGCTTTAAAGACTTGGCACTACAGTTAAAGGATGCTGGTAAAGAGGTTAGTGACTGGTTTACATCGTTCCAACTGATTCGTCACCTACCTTCTCAATTTACCAGGATTGTGCAGCAGATCTACAGGTACCGGGTTGAGAAATTTAAATCAGAGGTCATAATTCAAGAACTTTTAGCCGAGGAGTCTCAGTTAGAACAATGCAGAAAAGATCAAGAGGATTTTGTTTTACAGACTGAACGTGGTAACAAATTAACTGATCATATAAAATGTTACAGGTGTGGTAAATTAGATCACTATGCTTCTAGATGTAAAGCCAAACTTAGTGATAAAGCTGTAAAAACTCTAAAATCTAAGCCTAAACCCCCTCAAAAATTGAAAAGCAAAAATAATTTGCTAATAGAATCATCTTTAAGTGGCGTGCAAAATAAAACTGCCTGGGTATTTGACACGGGAGCAAATGGTCATTTCTGTTGCAACTGAGAGCTATTTACTGAATTTAAAAAAATGACTGGGTAGAAAAATGGCATGTGCCATTAATGGTGTTGATTGCGAGATAGAGGGAATTGGTAAAGTCATGCATTTTAAATTTGGTAAACGAATTGAATATATTACCTTGCATGATGTAAGATATTCCCCTAAACTTAGAAGGAATCTAATTGCAGGTTCTGTTATAGACTGAGTGGAGGAAGTTTGTATTGCTGGACAACTGGAAAAATTAAAAGCTCAATGGTCAATTTTCATACATGGTTGAAAGCAAGAGGGCTGTATATTAAATGAGGGAGGGGATGCAGTTGTTTAAGGACTGGTAATTGTGGTCAGTTGCATCTTGTTTTGAAGTTTACTCTACTGTGACTCTTAAGTGGTATTAAATGAATGTTTCATGATTATTTTGAGAAACAGAAAATGAAATTGCTAGTTATTTTCATTTATATATATATATTTTTAAATCTTGTTTTTATGTGCTGGGTACTTTCGGTTGTATTAGTACAAATAAGCACAAGATCATTTAAACTGTACCGAATGCGAATCTGTAGTACATGGATGACATGGTACTAGAAATTCTTGAGTCAGATGCAGAAAAATTTGGGTTTGCCCACATTTAAAGATTCGAACACTAGGATCAGGGAATTTCAAAACTGCTTTTATATTGTTTTTCAGATTTTCCAAAAATTGTAGTCAGCGATTTCAGAAGTAAGGTAGACCGCGGTTTGTCGGCCCATTTTTTCTTTAATATTTAAAAAAAATTGTAATTTTTTTTTAGTTTGTATAATCAGCACATCTTAAAGCATAACCACGTATGAGAAAATTTGAAAAATATTAATTAATAGTTTCTATATGAAGCTCAGCAGGACATCAAGTCACTGGGCCAACCTGCCCCATCGAACGGGGCAGGTTGGTCCTCTGAGTTGATTTGATTTTCGGATTGCTAACGGAAATGAAAAACACATAAAATATCAAATGTAATTTTAGTATGGTGTATAAAAAACACAAAGGATAAGAAAAGATATTTTGTCCAACTTAACTACTGCCTTCATCGATCTTTCTTATCATCACGATGAATGCAAACATAAAATATCGTGTCCCCAGTGATACATGATTCATGTGCCCAACGATTGCACCTGTTACATTGAATCCAGTCTCCTCCTGATTTATTGACTTTTATAGGCTTATGAATGTAAAAAACAAACTCTTGGACTGTGGGGCATCTTTGGCCACTGGGCCAGCATGCCCTGGATTAAATGGGCCAACATGCCCGATATCGCCGTTTTGGCTTTTGATCGTTGTATCAAATATTCTGTTAATATTTTTTCAAATCAGTAGGTAGAAAATCAGCCCTGAACAACGATCTTTTAGATTGCTATTCACCTAAGTGAAACTTTAATTTAGAAACAAATCAGAAACGATTATTTATAAGTACCAAAAAAAAAAACTTCATTGAAAAGTTGAAGTGACTTTCGTTTCATTGCTTCTTTGCTGCTGACGCTGCTATGGGTGAAAGAAAACGTGCTAAAACACACGTCGCTTAGCTAGGAACGCAATCTACCGGATAGTTTTTAAAATATCGCAGATGGGCCAACATGCCCCGGTGTACCCTATATTTTGAAGCACAGATGAAAACAGCTCAAGGGTTTTAGGCGAGAAATCGTTAATATTTGATCGTTCCTTTTACGGGGGAATCGCTCTTTACGTGTTTGGTTAACTCGGCTCCCCCTCCTTAACCTTTTACTTGCCGCACTATGATCCAGGAATAAAAGACACAACTAATTCATCAAATTCACATTAGAATACACCCATAAAGACTATAAAACAAAAAAATTGCCGTAAAAAAGTTTCTGTCTATGATTTCCCGGATGTTCCATTTTTGGAACAATGGTATGTAACGCTATTTTTTCTATTTTTTTTTTCGTTTCATTAAAACCAGGGGTTCCCAAAGTGGGCTATACCACCCCCCGGGGGGCGCTGGAACGATCCAGGGGGCGGTAGCGCCTCTGGGGACATTTGGGGGGCGGTGAAAGCATAAAGAAAGAAGACAAGACAATTCTAAAACATTCCGAGGACACTTGACACAGAATGTACGGGGAAGACCTAGGTGGGAAACAATCATGTATTGGGAGACTTATTGTTAAGTATCTAGTGACTTAGTCTCAATTTTTGGTTCTATTTACAGCCCTGAGCATCTTGGGCAGTACCCCTCAATCTATTTTTTGCACGAAGAGGCCTCCCATTCCCACGGAGTTTAACCACTTCCGGTCACTGATGATTCCGCCTAATAGATCTTTAAAGTTTAAACTGGACCGCTTAACTATATCCGGACCATATTATGGGCTTTGAGTACCGCTAATGCAAAATAATAATAATAAGGCACACATTTACACAGTTTGGGAAAATATTCAAGGTGGGACCAAGGACATTGAGAGGTTAAATATAATTTAAGGTATATATGCACTTTGCTACAGGGGTGAGTTTTATGACCGGGAGCGGGAGACCAAACCAAACACTGAATTGCTTATTTTCGCAGAATTTATTTGAACACAAAAAATAGAGAATAGTTTCTTTCAACTGTGAGTTCCTGCTTTTACAGCGTGCTCGCATTAACAAAACATATTCTTTTTACAAAATTTCTGTTAAAACTGAAAAAGTTGTTTTGTTCTAATACTACATATAACATACAATTTAAGGAAATATATGAAAAATATTTTGAAATTATTTATGTTGGCATAATCATTTGTGTTGTATTTCATATGTTTATTTCATTTTATTTTGCCTTTCATTTTTAAGTTGCTGTAAGCCGCGCAAGATATCACCTGAACTAATTAATATTTTTTCATGAAATTTTCAACCTAAAACGTATACAAAAATTTTTATCATTTCCTACAATATGTTGTTTTCATTAGGGCATGAATTTAAAAAAAATTCCCCAATTTTAGGCAGCTAAATACAACTACATAATTAAAAATAGAAAGAGGCTCTGAAAACATAATTTAGCTAGGAATTTGATGACATATTTATAAAGCATATAGATGCAATCTAACCGGCTGTTTTCCAAAACTATCCCAATTTGAAGTGGTTGCGAGATAGGACCATTATTGCTGCTAAAAAGGAACATGTACAAGAAATAAACAATCGAATACTTTCCATCTTACCAGGCATAGTCACTGATTACAAATATATCGATACCGTAGTATATGCCGATGAGGTCGTCAATTTCCCAACAGAGTTCCTAAACTCATTTGATCCGGCTGGGTTGTCACTACAACATCTTTTACTTAAAGTGGGATCTCCAATTATTTTACTACGGAACCTCGACCCGCCAAAACTTTGCAACGGCACAAGGCTGTGTGTAAAGAAGATGCTGGGCAATATCATTGAAGCGACAACAGTGGCGTAGCGAGAGGGGGGCAAGGGGGTCTATCATGCCCTGGGCGACACTCGCAGAGGAGCGCCAAATGGTCCCAAAATAACTAATTCTATATATTATATTATTATACGTTTTTCGGGGGGGGGGGGCGCGCCGAAAAGGTATGCCCCGGGCGCCAGTTATGCTCGCTACGTCACTGAGCGACAATCTTAACAGGAAAGGGAGAGGGTGAAACATTTTTTATCCCACGGATACCACTCATTCCGACTGATCTCCCTTTTAACTTTAAGAGACTGCAATTTCCAGTGAGACTTGCTTTGTCGATCACGATCAACAATTCACAGGAGCCAGGAGCAGTCTATTAAGTGCTGCAGAATGGATTTGAGATCGCTATGTTTCTCCCACGGATAACTTTACGCTTCTTGCTCAAGGATGGATTAACCCAAGAATTTATTTATTCTTGCTCCTGGAGGGAAAACTAAAAATGTTGATTTTAACCAGGTTTTAGGTTAAATTAATATTATAGCGAATTTGTAATTTTACTTTATAATTTATATACTGAATTTATACTTTTAAATACCTGTAAATAAAATTACTTAGATTTTACACTACAAGTAGAATTCATTACTTTCCTGTGTAATAAAAAAGAGGGGATTAAATAAATACCCGGGCAACGCCGGGTAGAAAGCTAATATATATATATATACCCAGTGGCAGAAAGTTTTGTAGCTGTCTGCGACAAGCTTTTAAAATTTCATAATCTGTCTGCAAATTTTGCTTGTAATTTTATCAAATAAATAATACATTAAACCAGCTATTTTTTATCATTTTATTTAAAACATGGTAAGCATGATGCATTCTCATTAATTTTGCTTATAACTTTTGAAGTTACAAAGCGTTTCATCATCTCACTTCTTGTAGGGTTTCTAAAATGAGAAGGATAAGCAGAACCATACATGGACAATAAAGCTGCTTTTAAAAATCTTTTGGTACCTTTATAACCAGATGGGGGCCCATTCAGTTGAATAAAAACCCTCTTATCATTAGTGCCCACTTCTTCATCAGTCCCATATTTCGATCTCAGCTCTTTTTTTACTAATTCTCAATCACACACACCACACACAACCTTATCATGAGACGCCATTCTAAACACGTGCGTTTCAATATTTCTATAGAATGAGAGTTGCTCTTAGCGGGCGCAGAACACAGGCAAGCGCAAAATTGTAACGAAGCAAAGGAATTCACCTATGCGCGCATGAGTTTGAGCAGTAATGCGATTTTTCAATTATCACACTACTGCGCCTGCGCAAGCTCATCGCCCTGAGTTCGTCGCCTGTGACGTCAGCTGCGCTTGCCTTAGCGTTCGGAAGGTGCAAAAGAAAACACGAACGAACATGCGGGATCCGGCGTGTGCGTGATAAACGCCTGCTTCTCTGCGTACTGTGCTCGATAGGGCGGGTTCTATTGCTCGCTTCTCGGCGAAAGACAGCATTTCCCACGGCATCTCAATAACAAGAGAAGAGGTACGTAATGCTGCGTACTGCCGTGGAAAAAAAAATGTCCGAGAGTTGTGGACAATTTTTAAAACATTTTATTGGTGCAGACAAAAAATGTCCGAAATTTGCAGACAATTTTTGAAATTGTTTTCATTAGTGCAGACAAAAACTGTCCGCAAGGGGTTTTCTATGTCCGCGACGACGTCGCCGTGTCGCGGTGTTTCTGCCACTGGGTATATATATATATATATATATATATATATATATATATATATACATACACACACCAATAAGTATTTGGACAACCGTACAAATGACGATATCTGCGGTCCTGATATACGTCACGCCCTCCGCCGTTAAATATCGTGTAGGAAACAACATTGGCATTAGTCACATGCAAGATGCCGCTAAGTGCAGAGTTATCTGATTTCGAAAAAGGTGTAATCGTCGGGTATCACAGAAATGGGCAATCCTTAAGGGACATATCTATGGACTATTGCGCCATTGGTTAGTTAGTTAAGGGGCATATCTAGCTAGCTGAATTACCCAAAATCGACAGTAACCTATTTGATTCAGCAGTGGAAGGTGTGCGGTGATTGTCAGAATATGCCCCGAGTCGGCAGACCCACGAAACTGGGAGATAGAGACCGACAGATGCTGTCCAGAGAAATTCGGAAGAACCACACCCAACCGATGGCCCACATACTCCAGGAGTTCCAACATGCATCCGGGAGTGTTGTTTCGATGAATACCATCCGTAAGGAAGCACACCTTCTTTGTTTTTCATGGTCGTGCTGCCGCCCATAAGCCTTTGATCGCAAAGTACAACCGCGCTGCTCGGTTAATGTGGTGCAAAGCACATCGAAAGGGAACCGTAGATCAGTGGAAACGGGTTCTTTGGAGCGACTAATCAAGGTTCACCCTCTACCGTTCGGATGGCTGGGTCTGGCGTCTGCCTGGAGAACGCCTCCTGCCAGAATGCATTGTGCCCGTAGTAAAGTTCGGCGGAGGTGGAATTATGGTCTGGGGGTTGGTATGGACTGGGACCCTTGGTCCCAATTCATGGTAAGGTCAACGCCGACGCCTACTGCACTATTTTGGATGACAGTATGCTTCCTACGTTGTGGCAGTTTTACGGGTTGGACCCATGTTACTTCCAGGACGACAACTCCAGCTGTCATGTTGCGAGGTCCATGGATTTCGGTGGTTCGTGGTCCCCATTTTCACCATGGATTCGCATGGTGAAAATGGGGTTAACCAAATGGACTGGCCTCCCCAGATCCCAGACCTGAACCCTATCGAGAACCTCTGGGACGAGTTGGATCACCGAATTGAGGGGTGCAAAGACCGTCCAAAATCGGTGAATGAAATTTCACGTGATTCTCCAAGCCGAGTGGAAGAAAATACCCCTAACCGTCTTACAAGGACTTGTGGAAAGCATGCTCGGAGGGTTGATGCTGCAATTGCCTCTCGTGGAGGCTCTACCAAGTATTGAATAAGAATAAATTTTGTTTTTCTTTTATATAACAGGTGTCTAAATACTTATTGGTAGATACTTATTGGTGTATACACACACACACACACATATATATATATACATTAGGTGATCGGTTTACGAACATAATCCGTTTCATGACTATGTTCGTAAACTGAAATGTTAGTTAACCGATCATCGATTTACCATAGATTTTTATGGAACTTCGATTAATTCGTCCTGGAGGCCCTAAAAATTAAATTAAAAGATATATATATATATATATTTATAATTTCTTAGTAAGTTTATTTTTTACCAAAATAATACAGTCTTGCACATTTATCAATCATTTTTTTTGGTTAAGGGGTCGTTAAAGTACATGTCCAATGTCGATTGCTTTTCTCTCTTCTTCAGAATTTTCTGAAGTGATGAATAGCATTGTCGTTGCAGAGATCCCCAACCCTATTGACATCGGCTTGGTTTGGGTGCCATTCTAAGACCGTTACTCTGACATCCTCCCACTTCTATAAAAGATCTTTAATAGCAGATGTCGTCATTGGTCCTCTTTCGTCTTCTTTTTCAGAAGGAGATACATTTCGCTGGTGTTCTTCATTCAAGATTTCTTGGAGTTCTTCTGTTGTTAGCTCATCTTCATGTTCCATTATGAGCTCTTTAATGTCATCCTCGTTCACCTCCAATTCCAGATCTTAAGCAATTGTCCCAATTTCATTCATAATTTCAGGGGCATTATCTCCGTCTCCCTGAACACAAGATGGACACAGTTTTCGCCAAGCAGAAATCAACTGTCGTTGAGTGAGTTCTGACCACGCCTTTTGAATGAGTCGGATAGCTTCAAGAATGTCAAATTTTTCTTTCCAAAATGTTTTTAATGTTATTGTTGAAGATAATTGGCATGCTTCGAAACACCGACGAAATAGCTCTCGAGTCTAGAATTTCTTGAAACCCGCAATAACCTCGTGATCCATTTGCTGAATCAACGAAGTCGTATTCGGAGGTAGAAACTGAACTGTCAGCCAGGGAAAGTCTATCAGCAAATTATCTTCAAGGTCCTTTGGGTGTCCTGGTGCATTGTCCAATAGCAGCAGTGCTTTCAATGGCAAGTCATTGGTGTCAAGGTAGTCCTTGATACCAGGAGCACAAACTTCAAACAGCCATTCTTTGAAAAGAACCTGCGGGACCCATGCCCTCTGATTTGATCTCCACATCACTGGCAGTCTTTTCTTAATTATGGAAATTTTTTGAATGCTCTAGGATTCTCAGAGTAACAAACGAGAAGTGGTTTAAGCTTCATATCACCAATAGCGTTAGCTCCCAAAAGTAACGTCAATCGGTCTTTCATGGATTTATGCCCAGGAAAACTTTTCTCATCTTTTGTGATGTAGGTACGGTTCGGCATGCGCTTCCAAAACAAACCTGTTTCATCACAATTGAAAATTTGTTGTGGAGAATACCCTTCTTTTTCAATGAATTCTTGTCAGCGTGCACGTGAAACGAGCACGTCAACAAAAAACCTAATAATTAAATTGCAGAGTAAAATCGCAGAAGAAACGTTGTTTGTTACAATAGGTATACGTTAAAACTATTGATGAAAGCATAGACGACAAGACTTTTTCAACAATAACAATTCAAATTTATTTGTTTAAAATATTAAAAGTTAGTTTAAAAATCTTCAACAATAAAATATCCATATCAATCAATAGCGTTCTCTAAATTCATTAAAAAAAACAAGTCTCATATATACAAACAACAGTGTCTATACACTGTGATGGAATTACCTCAAGTTAGGCATAGGCAAAGACTGTTAGCCCCTTATTCTTTTTCTTTACTGCGTCTTAAACTTAAACTATAAATCAACATTACCTTTCTTCAGATTGTCCTCAGCTTCATTATCTATCTAATCAATGGTAGTCGAGAAAAGCTCCTCCTTCTCCTCTTTTTGTTACTGAATCGTATGTGAGCCTTATATACGCCTCATCTAATGATATTCAACGATCCGGTTTGTTTAAAACGCACCAACTACTGGAAACTGAATAATAAATTATTTACGGTAGCTTCTTCACAGCTGTGGAAATTCGATTAAAGATTTGATCCGGTTATCAGGTTTTATGATCAAACCGGTCTAAAACAAATGACGCAATACCCGGAAAGGCAAGTACATGATTCGTTTCACAAGTAGTCTTTAGTGTAACTCGCTAACAATTCTTGAAATTTGAGACAGAACTTCTCAGCTTCTTTATCTGCACTAGCAGACTCACCATGCATTACCACATGTTTAATGCCAGATCTCTTTTTAAACTTTGCAAACCAGCCAGTGGTATCCTTGAATTCTAACTTCTAGGATGACAAACCTGGAGTTTGTTCCTTCAACTTCTCAAAAATTTCTCTAGCCTTCTCTTGAATGATGGCCGTACTAGTTACATCTCTTTTCATTTCCCTTTCGTTTATACAAACTAAAATCAACCTCTCCATTTTTTCATGGATGGCACTTATTTGCTTCTTAGATGTGATTTTCGTTACTCCTTTAGCTGCTTGAGTCTTCTTGATGATATCTTTCTTAGCTAAGATTGTGCCTACTGTAGACTTGTTCAAGCCATATTGCCTAGCAACATCAGATATCTTCTTCCCACTCTCTACATTGGCTATTATCTCTTGCTTGGTTTATATGGTGTGCACAGTTCTTGACACTCCACTTTTTTTAGGCCTCATAATATTGCCAGATTTTCTAATATTTTTATTTTTACTTTAATTTATTTTTTTTATAAGGGGTTCAAAAATTCAGAAGGGCAAAAACCAAGTAGCGTACATAAAGGTTACGTGTACAATTCACAAAGTCTCGACGCAAACTACGCAGTATGCGACCGTGTCGATTGCTCCGCGATCTGACGAGAGGTTGTGACGAAATGTATGACGTAGCGAGCAGCGCCCCACCGTTTTTAGAATTCGACTAGATGGAACTTCGTCATGTAAGCATGGCTCTTAGATTAGAGGCAATTTGTAGACCCCCTTTAAGGGTTAAACATACATGTAAATTAAAAGCTTATAACTAAAATTGTCTCGTTTGTAGACCTCTTGATTAGAATTATTAGATAAACTCACTGAACCAACCCTTGGTTGATCTTGGACTACTAGAAACTTTTTTCGACCTTTTGTCACAGAGGTGTTCGGTAGAATTCGTTTTAGTTCGTTATCCGAACATATGTTAGTTGTCAGAACATAAAAATCTTTCGTAAAAGTGTTCGTTATCCGAATTGTTCGCAGTCCGAACTGTTCGTTAACCGATCACCCACTGTATATATATATATATATATGAGTTCCGAATTATACATTGCTGATGTACAACTCCTTTACCATAATCCTTTACCAATATCGTAGGAAAGACAAGCGAGAACTTAAAGTTCTTTTTCTCTGAGTATTTTCTGTATGGCTCAAATGTTATATAGTCTCCAATTAAGTTTTGTGGATTTTTTTTTATTTGTTTTTAATTTTATTTTTCATTTTTGTAGTTTTTTTTCTTTAAGTGCAGAGTTAGAAGTGGAGAATACTGACTTTTCGTGCAATTGCCTAAAATTTATAGTTACGCCATTCTATTTATATCTATCAAATAATCTGTGTTAATTGTAAAATAAGTTGTGCGTTAATAAGGAATAATTCTTCAAAGAAGGGAAAATTAAATTAAGACTATTAACTCCTTTTTAAAATTAATTCATTGCTTGAAAATGTTGTTTTATATTTTAGCGATGAAGGCATCAAGATTACTAGAACATTTGAAAAAGTACATGCTGATAAGGAAGATAAAACCTTATCTAATTTTAAAGCAATGAATTAAAATTTTTTGAGAAAGCCGACATTAGCAAAAGTCTTCTCAGTAGAATCCAATGGGTTACGTACTTCATGTAATATTTCTCTAATGACTGTTAAATCGGGAAAATTGTATACTATTGGAGAACTAATTCTACTGGCTATAACTGAAGTAATACGCACTATGCTACACAAGACAGCTTCTGAAATTACAAAGAAAATTTGATTGAGCAATAATACAGTCCAAAGAAGAATTGATGAAATGGCTCAAGATGTTGAAGACTCATGTGAATATTTAAAAACATCCCAGTTCTCTATTCAGCTTGATGAGTCAACTTTGCCAGGAAATGAGGTCTTAATTTTAGCATACGTGCGATTCATACAAGAACAAAAAATATGCTAAGAATTATTATTTACAAAAAATTTGTAAACTGATACCAAGGGGGAATCAATATTTCATGCATTGGAAGAGTTTTTCATAGAAAAAGAAATCTCCCTCAGAAATATCTCATCAGTTGCTACTGATGATGCTCCAGCGATGATAGGACGCTACAGGGGTTTTCTTGCATACTTAAAAAGAGCGGTTCCGAATGTATTTGCCGTGCACTGCGTCATTCATCGGCAACATTTAGTTAACAAAAATCTGAATGAACGTCTGCATAGGTCATTGTAGCATGTTGTTCAAGCAATCAACAAAATCAGATGAATGACAGATTGTTTGGACAACTTTGCATTGAAAACTATGCAGAATTCAATCACTTGCTGCTTCATACAGAAGTTCGTTGGCTGTCAAAAGGTGCCTGTAATGAAGCGCTTTCAAAAAAAAGATTAAAATTAATATTTTAAGAGAAAATAAAAAGTTTGAAAGCTTGATTCATTACATTTTGTGTGTAAGGTCGGTAACGTCTTTAATGCCGACGTAATTATAGGGCAAAGCGTTTGTCGGCAACATTAGCAAATTTACGAAGGTTTTATGAGCCCAGCGTATGTGGGGTCTGTGATTCCAGACGCAGATAAGCTGTGGATGGCACCGTTTGTGACGGTAAGTTACAATGACTCTTTGTGGGTGATGGATTGGAGGGGAGCGTTAGAAAACCACATGGTTTGGCGGTGTTTGCGGGTGGTCAATCAGCTGTTTGGATCATTGCGTAAGAGGGGCGTTTTTGATTAAGAAAGAGGGTAGCAAATGAGAGGTTTTTAGGTGTTGAAACTTAACAAATAAAAAGTCGAGAGTTTCCTGAATGGCTGGTGAAATGTTTCCGGGGGCGGGAACGTTTAAGAAATTAAAAGATTAGAAGTGAGTTTTTTTGAGAGAAGAAAAAAAGTCAGTCAGTCGGAATCAAGTAGCCTTCCCTGGGGCTCGACTGAAAAATAACCTGTCCCTTTTTCTTGGCACCAAGAATCCGGTGGAATATTCCCGGAGCAAAAATAAAATAAGGAGATTGAGATTTCGTCGGGGAAGCTGTAAGGTCCCCGCACCCCTGTGTTTGGTTTTCGAAGCTTGTTTTGACGAGTGAAGCTGTTAGTCACTAGTACATCTAAAGTTACGTAGAGAAAATATGCAGTTTGTGGAGCGAAGCCGCATCTAAAGTTACGCACAGAGACGTTTAGAGAGTTCGTCGAGTGGAACCCGCATATGAGTGAAGTAAAGACACCATCATCAGTTCGTAAAGTGGAGACCGCACCTGAGAATAGGAGAAAGAGCCTGATTGAATAATCGAGAAGAGACGGATTAAATATTCCGCCAGACGTCGAGAAGTAGTCCTCATCATAAAGCCAGACGTGACCGCCCCATGCCAAGGAAGGTTTTCGACCTCCGGACCCCAGCGCAGAAATCGAACGTCAACAGTTGTCAGAGATCAGTAAATTGAGTGAGTGCTTATCATTATTTGATTTGTTCAGTTCCCACGGTTTTCGAGTTCGGTTTGGTGTGTTAGAGGAATAGGATAAGTTTTGGATTATTTCGGTTAGGGTCAGATTAGTAATTTATAGTTTAAAGTCTTTATGCTCCCTAATCCTTTAAAGGTGGTGAATAAATCGATAAATATTTTAATTAAATAATTGTATAAGCTAAAAATTTGAAATATTAATAATGCTAATAATTGAAAAGTGAATATTTTGCAAAGAAGGTTTATGATTATAAATGTTCGTAGCATAATTTGTAAATATTAGTTTTTTTTTTTTGTAAATAAATTATGATCTACTTTAAACGTAATGAGTTGATGTCCGTTATTTATGAAGAAAGATTGTTGGTTAAGCTTTTATAATTTGTTCGTAGGCCAATCATGTCCAGAGTCTGGGGTGTTATTCAACCAAATATCTAAACACAACGCACCCAACTACCTTTTTTATAACATAATTAGTACTACCACAATTAAATACGAATTCACGCCCAAACCAAGTAAAGTCAGGACAGGCCCAATACGACAGTGCCTGTTTGGGTAAATTTTATAAACTCTTTGACTCAGTGCTAGAGTTCTTAGAAAACAATATGATAATTTACGAGTCAACTTAATCGATTCCAAAAATGACATAGCCTATTTGACAGACTTGTTTAGTAAATTCAATGACGCAAATAAAAAAATCCAAGGCGATGAACTGAATTTAATAAAAACAAAAACTATGATTTTCGCTTTTGTGGCAAAACTTCTACTGTACTAAAAAATTTTAGGAAGAGGGGAATTCAGCCAATTTCCACATTTATCAACAGTAGAAAAACATGATGAAGACATGCTTATCTATTGCCAGCACTTTGAAGCTCTCCATTCTGACTTCAACCAACGGTTTGAAGATATACTTAAAATGAACATACCTGATTGGATTTTGGATCCTTTTTCAGGATCAAACTCAGAAGAATCTGTAAAATTACAAGAACTAATAGAAGTATCAACAAATGAAGAATTAAAATTGAAATTTAAGAATAGCTATCAACAGTTCTAGCTTCAAAAAGAGATGCTAACACTTTACCCTGGATTATGAGCTGTGGTCTACAAAAATTCTAAATAGCGTTTCTTTCATCATATTTAGTGGAACGTGGGTTCAGTGCGGTCACAAATCTGTGAATTTAAAACAGAAACGACTGCAAATTACTGATCGCGGTGATTTAAGCATGCTTCTGACTAAAATAGAGCCGAATATAAATAAACTAGCCGCTGCGCGACCAGCATGGTCGCTTTTAGTTTTATATTTTCTTTTGCAAAACAACTCAACTGAAAGTAACCTATGTAAGGAATGTTACTATTACCTGTCATCATAAATATACGTTGTTAAGGGGTAGTGGGAGCTCAGCCAAAAAAATTATAATCACTAAATTCACTATAACGCTGATTCTAAAACATCGTGATTAAAGAATGGGAATGTTCATTACTTCAGAACAGAGTTAAAGATAAGACTGAGAAACCCAACACCAGTTATTTTAAAAATTGCATCCCTCTCTGTATGTACAATTTTCAAAATTAAGATATCTACACTTTATCATTACATCAAATAAGAAATTGTTGGGAAAGTTTTTTTTTTCACTTAAAAAATGGAGTAAATTCAGCAAGCACTAAAATATAGTGTGGATTACATCACTCTCTGTATGTACTATTGTTCACAATGCAGATATCTACACTTAATCATATCAAATAATAAATTGTTGGGAGAATATCTTCACTTTTAAAATGAATCAAAAATTCTCACTTTTAAAATGAATCAAAAATTCAGCAAGTACTAAAATATAATGTGGATTACAACTATGATATTCATAAAACTTCTTGATATAAACAGTTGAGTATTTCAAAAGTAGAAGATACTACAGTGACAGAATCAAAAGAACGGACTCTAGATAAACCTACATACAACTGTCCATGACTAAACACTGGGTTTGATAGGTCTAAACATGTTTTGTCAAAAGATCAGCGGTTGTAACATATGCCGGCACTATACACACGCAGTTTTAAATTGCGGAAGGCCACTAATGTTTACATCTGGTAGTTGCAGCCGTTGCCACTCGGAGTGTAGAAATATCGTCGATTTTTGTGCCGCATACCTACGCGTTTTATATATATAGATTGATTGCTATGCACCAAGTTCATCCTACACATTAGTTTTACTGTTATTTGTAATTTTTATCAAATGATTATTATCCTTTGCCATCTTAATTTTTGGTGTGTAATGCGAATGTAACTATGGTTGATTTTAAGGAATAATTTTATAATTTCAAACTTCAAGGTGTCTTATTTACAACAACATATTTCTTTACTATGTTCTATATAGGTAGGAAAACAGATACATAAAAGGCCGAAAATTTGTCATTGTATCTCTGTTTACTCGCATAGAATGGTAAATTTCCAAGGGGGAGGTGAGTAATTTTTTCTCTGAAAAGGGGGCGGTAGGTCAAATAAGTTTGGGAACCCCTGATTAAAACAATGCGTTGTATGATGAATCTTTTAAAATTTTATGCTGTAACAAGGATTTACTGAATAATTTGATGTGAAATTACTAAAATTTAAGTAAAACTCATTTAAAAAAATTACATAATTTTCAATTAGCGTAATATTTTATAAGAAATGCCACGCAAAAAGTATAAAGAAACAATAAAAACTTTTAACACTTACACAAACTTGACTAATAATATATATAATATGAATAAATGCGATTTTAAAAATGTAAAATATCTTACCAATAAAAAATAAAAATATTTTATCCTTTAGAAGGCGCATGGGATTTCAACCAGCAGCACAAAAAAATATAAAACATTCTAAAACACTAATTTTTTGTAATCCTTCTTTGCAGTTTCTCAGTGCCCATGATATTGTGGGAAGCAGTGTACGTGGAGCCTTTTCGTGCATTCAAAACACATGTTTTTAGTGTTTGTAGTGTTTTTTTGACACACTACACAACGCCCTTATGATGATGTAACTATATAATGTACATCTGATTTTCTTGCAGACGTCGACTGATGGGCACAGGGTCCTGGTATAACGTGAATTTTAGGTTTCGCTCGAAGCAAATTCAAAGTAATTTGTCTTCTAAAATTCAGATGAGTCATTTCTATTGTGGTGTTTTTGTGTAAATCAGTGTGTAAAATCCACCCAGTAGGCACAACCATATTCAGTGTGTTGATAAATTAGTTCCAGTACCGTATTTTGCTGCGTAATTTTGGTCGATAACTTCCAAGAAGTCGGTCCAACAGGTCTATTCCACCCATTCCTTCATTATATAATTTTATAATGTTGGGGAACATCAACTTTGGTTTTTGAGCTCAGACATATCATTTTGCTCTTCTAATGGTTCGTGAGTGATAAAATTTGATGCAATAGTTACAACAGAACTATCATTCCAACGGCACATACAAACTTCTCCATCGCATCGGTAATAAAATTCTCCACTTTGAAATTTCAACATTTCTTTTGCTGTTTTAAGAGCACATTGTCCCGTTCTAGAATCTTGTACTGTGCCGATTGCCTTAAAGCCTTTGTTAGATAAATCTGTCAGCAGTCTGTGCGGTGTAAACAAGTTATCGAAAAATATTTTGTGTTTCTCTGGATTGTCAATAAAAGATAATAGTTCGAAGACAACTTTTGATCCAAGTGGCAAATTTTCCTTTTTGGAACTTTTTCCACCATAGATAGACATATCATAAGGATAACCATTTGCTGAGCAGAGCATCCAAACTTTAAAACCAAAGCGAATTGGTTTTCCACGTATGAACATCTTAGCCGAATGATGGCCTTAATACGGAACCATGGATTCATAGATACCCATATTTTCATGAAAAAATCCAAATTGACGAAAATATTTTTCAATCTCTTCATAAAAGGGAGAGATTTTTCCGAATTTATCACCTGGTTCCAATTTACTATTATCAAAAATATGGAAATACTTTTTTAAGATCCGAAATTTATTTCTGGGCATTGTAGTGCTAACGATTGGGATATGCAAATCTTCCTGAAAGCTCCAATATGAATTTTCACTGAGTGGTACTGAGTGGTAGCCACTAAATAACATCAGTCCAAGAAACTGCCGAATGGCATTTGCGTCGACGTCCAAAGAATCTCCTTTTTGTAGGGCATACAGCTTTGTAAGTTCTGCTAAATTTTCTAAGTAATCAGCCGGCAGAATCAGACGTGTGATATCACTGATTTTGTATATCGTTACATGCCAATGTTCCCTTTTTTGGAACATTGCATTTTTACGCAATCTTGAGGAACCATTTCATGTTATTATTTGAATTTCTTTTATTAACTCATTAAACTTGTCCTTTGCAAGTACGATGGGGAAATTTTTGGGTTGATTTGAATTTTTAGGAATTTTATAGATTTTTTTTTCTTACGTACTGTAAAAATTGTAAAATAAGCCGATTTTAAAAAAAAATTTCTACGCTGAAATATTCATATTTGAAAAATAAATTTTGTCAAAAAATCAACCGTACTTTCTTTAATAAATGGTAATTTTTTCAAACTGACATATATCACAGTTTATTTAAAAAAAATATTAATCATGATGTTCCAAAAAAGGAACATTGGCATGTAAAAGGTTAAGCAAGAATGTTTAATTCTGCTCTTGAGAGAATTAACACCTAGATCCATCGTCTGTAGTCATCTGGTACAATCACCGGGTAGAAACACAATTTTATCGTTTTACAAATCCTTCATATTAGAGTGAAAGTGTATTTGGTTCGTTTATTCTTTTTAATAGTTGAACAGGGGAGATTTCTGCGTACGATGCTTTGTTATTAGCCCTGTAATTAGTGAAAAAGACCCATCTTCACAGAGAAAAATGTCTCGCTTTACAATGATGCCTATTCATGATATCATGTTTGGCACTACGTACGCTTGCGAACAACTTTTTTCAAAGGTGAAGCACACCAAGAGTTAGATCAAAAATTTCTGATGAGCATTTTTAGAACTCACTGCAACCATTTCCATCGAACCGGGCATTGATGCATTAGTTTCACAAAAACGAAGGTCAAATATGCCAGTAATTTAATGTTAATGTTGCCTTCATATTAATGTTATAATAAAAAAAGAGGGCAATGCGTATATAGGTAATAAGTTTTCTTACCTATATACATAATATTTTTTATATGCAGCTCAAGACAATTCCTCTTCTCTCTATGCAGCCCTGGTAAGCCAAAAGATTGGATACCCATGTTCTGTAAGTTCAAAATCTCCCCCCTCCCCCTTCGACATTTAACTTTATCGGGATTGATTCTTTCTTCAAAAACAGCTTTATAGGCGATATAATACCATAGTATCTTATTAGAAACGCAGAAGTATGTAACTGCCTTTTCATTTAACTAAACCTGAACTGATAGGCAAGTTGGCTCTCGGTAGTTGAATTAAGATGAGCTGCTTCCAATGCATTCAATTTTAAAACATTTCCTAAAGTTGCAGTTTCTGTCTGAATTGACGTTAATCAGCCGCACACTATTGAATTTCTACCCCATTTTTCAGCAGAGTTCTTAATTTTGACTAAGGTCAGGGCCTTAACCAGTCAAAGACAACACGGGTGGTTCTCAGTCTTTTGTGGACACGGAAGATCGCTGCCCATAAATGGATTTAACCGTTAATGGCTAAACAGGAGTTTAAACCCTAAAAAATAATAAATATGTTTTTAATGTCAATGAATCCATCAACTTCTAAAAAACTGTAAAATCAGTTCTTAACCATATTCCTACAAAAGTATCAACAGCTTTCTTATGTCAACATTTCTGTGAAATTATAAATATTTCCTTATGGAAATAGAATTAGTCTAAAAGAGGTGAAATGCGAAACATGCTACGGCAGCTTTGAAAAATGGGAAGTAAAAGCAAACGAAGTCTCTGAATGCTGTGGTTTCAGCAGTAATCGAGAAAATTAAAATTCCTTAGATAGGAGTTCTCCCTTAAAAGTATTAGCACTTTGTGGTTTCATTCATAATGCATAGTAATTCCAGAGTGGAGAACTCAAAACATTTAACGATACATTTATGAATAGTTTATCGCTTATATTTCCATTACGTATCACTTTCCTATTCCTGTTAAGTTATTGTTTTGATATTTGTTATATTGAAAAAATAATTTTACTTTCTGATAAAAAATTAAGAGAAGAGCATCGAGTCATAAATCTTGGTAAAGGACGTACTTGCTATTAAGGTTAAATTGATAGAGATTTCATTCCCAGTTTCACTTGAAAAGTTTCGAAAATCTATTAATTAACAATCTTCTATTAGCAAATGGTTATGATTTTTTTAGGCCGACTAACAAAGATTTTTTTAGAGAGAGATTAAAAATTTTAATGGAAATTTATTACATTTAGGTAGTTTATATTTTGAATCCTCTTAGGGGGCTCAGCTTCCTCCCCTCCCCCCTGGTGTGTTATCACCTTGAAATATTCTCGAACAATTAATTTAAAGTTTGCTAGTCTTACGATTTTATCTTCGGTCGTCTGAATTTCAGTTTTCTCGGCAACCGAAATACAACGGTCGTTTCATATGCTTAAAATCAGATATGTGAAGGTTTTTAAAAATCCTCAGCAGTTCTTATTAATTTTTCGGCTCTTTTAGTCTAATTTTGGACAAAGATCTTAACCCCCAAATATTTTATTTTTCGAGTGGGAGATAACCAAGACAGATCCCGTTTTCGGTTTCGTATCGGTGATGAACTGAGTCCATTTGATAGCATTGTCAGTAGGTTATAAATTATTCTTCGTGTTCACTAAGTAATGGCAGCCAGTGATCAACGATCAGCTTTTTTGGTTTCGGTTCCATCAATCGGCAAAACAGAGAAAAGAGATAATGTGTTGGTAGTGAGCACATTTAGAAAATCATATTTTTAGCTCGGCGACATAATACAGCTTGAATTTATTAGTTGCGAGCACTTATTTTAAGGAAAGAATTGAATGTCATTCATCGCAGGTACCAGTTATATTTTGATGGAGGTTATGATACAAGGTCACATTTGAACATAATTCAAAATAGGATTGACTTTGTCATATAGGACCATAGGACCGTAGGAAGCTGTGATGAACTGCGTTCCCTAGGACAACGCCTTCTAGACGTTGTCATATCTAAATACTTTACGATTTATATAGTCATGTTCACATTGCTATCGGGTCGTTGCGTTATGTTACTACGTTGGTTCCGAGTTTGTTGGGATGATCTGTGATTGGTTTCACGTATCAAGTAGTCGATAAATTGAGCTCTGTGACTGGTTAAAATTTTTAACGCTGACGCTACGTAACGCTCCGGATTCAGTGTGAACAGGCCATATCTCTTTTCTCTTTATTGGCATTATCTATATATATAAAACAGTTCCCTCACTGACATACAACGCACAGACCAAACCGCTGGACCTAAAGGACTGAAAGTTTGCATGGCGATTCTTATCTTATAGTGTGTAATATAATGTTCTTCTTATAGTGCACTAAGGGCCTGTTCACATAGGAGTCCGTTGCGTTGCGTTAAGGAAAAGATGACGTTGAGACGAAAATAAACCAATCATAGGCGTTAAAAATTTCATTGCTAATCGTTTGGAGGCATATGATTGGTTTATTTTCGTCTCAACGTCATCTTTTCCTTAACGCAACGCAACGGACTCCTATGTGAACAGGCCCTAAGAAAGATTTTTGAAAAAATCTTCTTAGATTTTTTAAAATTAAATTTAAGCTGTTTTTGTAACTTTTTTTAAGTTTGCATTTAAAATAATAATTTGAGGGTTATAAAATTTATATCACGAGAAAGATCATTAAAATTCCTTTAGAATGAAAATTTTTTTGAAACTTTACCTCCATTTCCTGATTTTTGGTGGAAGATTCATTTTTAGAATTTAATTTATTAAATGTTGATCACGTGATTTCTTTTTCTGGTACTTCAAATTAATTTATTGCCACGTTCATAGCAACGAAATAGATAATTTTTTTTTATTGCTAATGCAGCAGACGATTGGTCATTATCCAAAAAATATTAAAATACGGTTAAAGATATGTTCCTCAAACTGTACTATATTAACTGTACTATATTCTTTAATATATTCTATTAGATTTAATTTGAATATTTTCATCTACATTATTTTGTCTATAAAAATATCCCTTCTGATTTTTTTATAAATATATTTTTTCGTTTTTTTACATCAATTGCATACATTGATCGTTGTATTTATTATAAATATATTTAAACATATTTTTGGCATTAATTGCATACAATTGACCATTGTATTTAATTTGAATGTACTCCGTAGCGAAGTACGGGTTTTCAGCTAGTGTATATATATATGCACACACACGTATAAAGTTAAAATAAAAAGCTTTATTACGCTGTCCAGATATCTTCCTCCCAATACCTAACAAGCGTAGGAGATTGTGGATGGCTATGATTAGCTGGCCAAGCCTACTTTTTGTTTCACCAGCTTCTTAATCTAAATTTTAATTTCCTTTTCACGTCATACTGCAAGGACCCGTGAAATTGGGCAAGCGTTGGTCGTCCCATCTCCTTACAAAGCTAGACTCCACATCTTTCAAGTCTAAATCCTTTAATTCCTTCTTCATTGCTTTAACACTGCAAAAACCTTCCTTTTGGGGAAACCGTTTTTGGCTCCCTGTCCTGCCTATTAATGCCGCCAGTGGTCCAATTCCCAATCTCTTGATTGGAAGCGACCATTCCGTTTCATTTTAGCGAAAGTCATCCTCAAGGTATCTGCTCTTTAGCACACAGTTATCCCCTGTACGTTGCGGGGGGGGGGGGCAACGTCGGCTCTTAGGGTTATATACACTCATGGACAAAAAAATTAGCGCACCAAGAAGGAGTCGTCAAAATGAAACGAAATTTTACATATGTAATGACTACTTTGATATAAGTAAATGATAAGAAAATCAAAGAAAAATGATAATTTATTTCAGAGAAAAAGGCAAAAGAACCGAGGAGTTAATACTCCGTTGGACCCCCTCTAGCGCGAATGCACGATGCGATACGATCGGACATTGAGTCATACAAGTTCTGTATGATGTCTTGAGGCATTTCGTTCTATATTTGTTGTAACCTTGCCTCTAGTTCGTTCAAACTCGTAGGATGCCCAACTCGTCGTCCCAAATGATCCCAGATATGCTCGATTGGAGACAAATCTGGGGATCGGGCAGGCCAAGGAAGGGTAGTAACAGTGCGGAGACAGTCTTGTGACACCCTTGCCGTATGAGGCCGAGCATTGTCTTGTTGAAAAATGGCTCCTGGGAGCCGTTGCATGAGTGGCAACACATGAGGTTGCAGGATTTCATGAACATACCGCTGGGCTGTCATGGTGCCACGGAACAATACTAGGGGTGACCGTGTATTGTACGCAATGACACCCCATACGATCACACCAGCTGTGGGAGCGATGTGTCGCTGTACAGCAAAGGCAGGATTGAAGCGTTCACCATGGTCTCTCCACACACGAACACGATTGTCATCACTGCCGAGATTGAATCTGGATTCGTCACTAAAGACGACCTGGTTCCATTCCGCTGCAGTCCAGTTTCCTCGTGCACGGCAAAACTCCAAACGGAGGCGTCGATGGGTGGGCGTCAAGGGCAGCACACGTAATGGGCGCCGCGATACCAACTGTCCTTCAGCCAGGCGCCTTCGTATGGTTCGAGAAGACACAGAGGCCCCTAGTGACGGTACTACCTGTGCCTGGATGGCGGCCGATGAAGCAGTTGGCTGTACGCGTGCATTTCTTACGATGTGGCGGTCTTCTCGACGACTGGTCTGTCGAGGGCGTCCTGAGCCTGGTCTTCGTGTACATGACATCCCTCGGGTCCACTGGTCCCAACACCTCCTCACAACACAATCAGAGCGGCCTAATTGACGAGCTACTCACCTAGCTGACCACCCAGCTTCCATCATCCCGACGATTCTCCCCCTCTCAAACTGCGACAACTGCTTATATTGTCTTAACACGGCGTAATGGCATGTCTATCTCAGCTCTTCCTTTGTAAATGATTCAGCACACTCAAACAAGCTTTGGTTACCTGTTTTATACTCCACAGAGTACGATGTTCAACGCCCTCTACCGGCTATACGTAATGCGCAATCACGCTGCATTTCTAATCATTTGCATATCTCCCCGACATGTACCTTCATTGCAAGTTTCGTTACGATCCCGCAATTATTTCTTGGTGTGCTAATTTTTTTGTCCATGAGTGTATATATAGCTCGGTCGGTTTAGGTACCCGCTCCCTACAGCAATCATTGTCAGAGAATGGAAACACTAAAAAACAACGAATAAAGGTATTTAAATTTTGTGGTGCAACAATAAATATGTGTCACATTCAATTCAGCGTATACTGTATAAGTCTCGTGACGCCATCTAGCGGACCTGAGCGCAAATAGAATCAAATTTTGCATAAAAAATTGAATCAATTAATTTGAAGTGTGTATAATGTTTTTAAACCATCTTAATATTATTAAGAGAAGTAATACGATTTTAATAAAATTTATTTCTTTTATAATAGAAATGTTTTTTTCGGTGTTTTTAATTGCATAATCACGCTGTGAAAGAAGCACGCTTTGGATCTTTTATTTCTTGTCTTTTATTGCATGACCTAGTCTTGCTTGTCTTTTATTGTATAACCCAGGAAAAACAATCCCTTGTAGAATTATATTTCTTCCATATAATTCTTATATGCATTTAACATTTTAATATTTATTAAACAATTCTGTGATTATTTCAATAGCAGTTCAGTATTAAAAAAAACCTAATGTTTAAGTATTAACTTGTATAACCTAGTTAAATATTTTATCTAATAAAATGACACCAGAGGAAGTCGTTCTTTTCAATTGCTTTATTAGTTTCATTTAATTTCTTAATAAAGCACTCAATTGTAATCAGAACCGAAAGATGGCGCCACGGCCTAAACCCTCCCCTGATGATCTCAAGATTAGAATCGAAATAACTCTAAAACTATTGAAGTAACAGATTAAGTGTACGCAGAAAAAATTATCAGTTTTTAAAGCTCTTTCCAAATATGTAACATTTATGTACTTTCATGAAAAAAAAAATACCATTTTCAAATATTTTTAAATATGGCGGAAAGACGGCTGAGAGGCTCTTCCATTTCTGGACTCACCCTTCAAAAATTGTTGGTTTTTTATTAATTAAAATTAACGGTAATAAAATTTAAAATTCGGGCTTCGAGGTGCACATGTTCAGACTCTTCACTACCTATTTGCTAAATTTCACAGTTGTAAGTTTTATAGATTCGTCCGTAGGCCGCACACACATATACATATACATATACACACACACGGACACTTGCTTTTATACGTATACTAGCTGGTACCCGGTGCGTTGCTACCGCAAAAAAGAACAATTTTGGAAATATCGTTTGAAATTTGAAATAACTATCTTGTTTAATTATGAATAATTGAAAGAATGAATTAGAAAGTTTGATCTTATCGACAATGAATACATTCGTTGAAATTAAATGATATATAAAGGGAAAGTATAAATATTATTTATTCTATTCTTTTGACTTGATCATTCAAGTGCTTTCGGGTGGACAATATTTTTTTGTTTTTCCGTCTTCAGCAAAAACAAATAAATTTCTTGGCTGTCCCATTCGTGAGCATCCAACATACAACTGACCATGTGAAAAACATGGATTTTTTAGGTTCAATCCGTACACTTGTAGTGATTGACCTTGTGCTTTGTTGATGGTCATCGAGAATGCAAGTCGAATGGGGAACTGCAGTAGTTTGAAATCAAAAGGCATGTCGGTGGGAATAATGGGAATTCGTGGAATAAGCACATCTTCTCCCTTCGACTTTCCGTTAAGAATAGTTGCTTCGATGACATTCGGCATTAGTTTTTTTACAGCGAGTCGTGTTCCATTATACAATAGGGGTGGATTAATATTTCGCAAGAGAATAATTGGCACGCCGATTTTGAGTGATAATTTGTGCGGTGGTACATCAGGAAGATCCAACGAATTCAAAAACTCGATTGGATAGTTTACAACTTCGTCCGCATTCATGGCGCTGTCAATCGATTTGTAGGTAACAGAATCGCCTGGAATTTGTTCTTGAATTGCATAGTTGATTGCATTGACGTCGGTGTTTTTTGGTGCCAAAATCGCACGTTCGGAAAGCCATTTATGATTTTTATAATTGGTGATAATTTGCGGAAAAACTTCCTGAATGAGTTGATCAATGGATGACACAATTACGCAAAAGTTCAATGGAAATGAAATACATTTTGTGGTAGCATCAACTGGTACTTTTCCTTCGCCAATGTTCAATAGCTGTTTTGAGAATGTGTCTGCCGACGCACCGTGTTGTAAATGTACACGCATATTGGTTTTTAATGTGAGTTTTCGCACATGTCTCCAAAGATACGATGCTTTGAGGCAAGCATTGAGCTCATCAGCTGGTGTTGATTTAGGAATCACAGGAAGAGTTTGTCGAAAGTCGCCAGATAATAAGATGAGGGCACCTCCGAACGGTTGTGTATTTGTAAATCTTTCAGAGTTCGATCAAGCGTTTCAAGCGATTTCTTATGAGCCATGCTGCATTCGTCCCAGACAATAACCTTGCAAATCTGCAGAACTTTAGCCATGCCATATCCTTTTGAAATGTTACATATTGGAGATTCCGAGAAATGAATATCCAATGGCAATTTGAGCGCCGAATGCGCTGTTCGTCCACCATCTAATAATGTCGCCGCAATACCTGATGAAGCAAGAGCCAAAGCAATTCCATTTTGAGATCGAATGTCGGCCAATAGCAAACCGATGAGAAACGTTTTTCCAGTGCCGCCAGGCGCATCAAGAAAAAACATACCACCTCTGCCATTTAAAATAGCATTTGCAATTGTATCGTTGGCAAATTTTTTGTTCCGCAAGCAAAAGTTGTTTGTTTGCTTTAAAAACTGCACGCAAATCATTAGCATTGTACTGCTGCTCTCTTACTAAATCGCGATCACTAAGTTTAATTGAAGAACGCTGTGGCGCAATAATGCCAAGTTGAATAAATTCTTTGTTACTGATGGTTAAGCATATGTCTTCGATTTCGATCAAAGCTTGATTGAAAATATTGTTCGAAAACTCAATGGAATTGTTATTACTAATAGTACGAACACGATGCAAAATGTCTTCGCTCAAATCCTCATTGAATTTTTCCCACAAATCTTTCGGATTGGATGGCGAACATGTGGCCAAAATAATGGCGAATAATGCTCGAATTTGTCGCGGATGACAGCTGGCACATGCATCCGTCAACGTTGTTTCCCAGTGTTGCTCATTTTCGAGCAAATGAAGCTTTTGGCAAGCTTCTCTGTACGTCTGGCATTCTACGCCATTGACCGTTCTGAAATTTGCAATTGTGCACCCGAAATACTGGCGCTGCTGTCGACTACATAGTTGTGAATTTGTATTTTGATGTTTTAGTTGCCTTTTATGCAAATTCTTGGGTGCTTCGACAACAAGAGCGCCATATCTTTCCCCATCGGCGACTTTTGGAACTAATTTTTGTTTCACCGGAAACTCTTTCCCACGTCGTCTTTAGTCCCTCTATCAATTTTGGTGGAATTCCGACTGATAGATCGCGCTACAGATGGCTCTGAGTAGTGTCAGTTTAAAAAAAAAATCACTCCGTATAAGAAATAAACAACAATTAAAGGTGAATTAAATCTTTCTTGTTAATAATTTATTAATGTTTTCATTTTGATTTTGACATGTGCTTCCAAAACAAATAGGTAGTGTTTTAATTAACATTGAATTTTAAGAAAATAACGGAAAGAACAGCAGATATGGAAAAACTGATAAATCCAAATGATATTAAGAAAAAAAGAAAGGAGTTAGTAATATTTACAAAAAGAAACACCAAAAGTAGCTTGATTGCATTAAAAAATTAATAAAAAATATTTCATTTGTAGTAATACAACAACTGGATAGCAACTAAGCTAAAAATCATGCTGTGATAAACGTTTTATCGCATTATATTAAATAACTTTTATACACGTAAATAAAAATTGAGAAACCCCAAATGTAGACTTACACGAGAAAATCAAGTCACCGGGTTTTGCATTTAGAAAAACGATCAATAATTTTCTCGATGTCAAGATCAACGTCCTTAGGGACGTGTAACATCCTCTCATTTTAAATTTAAACTCATTTAGTATTAGGTATAGGATTATATGATTTTAGGCTATGAAAAAAAATACGCCGAACTTTTTATTTGAGGGGGGGAGGAAATTGCTCCTACTGCCATTGATTCCATAGTGATGGTCAAGTGTGCTTGAGTAGATCTCGGCATGTCCCGTGCTTACACGTCCTTGACGAAATTCACTTAACCATTTGAACACCGTGGCAGAAACTCGTGTCCATACACATCCTTCATTCGACGACAAATTTTGGCTCCACTAACACCTGCTGCCATCAAAAACCGAAAAACTGCTCGCTGAGCCTGTTTGGACGAAACCATATCACGAACGTAACCGTCTTTCTTAAGCACGTGCATTTTTTCCCACGAAATGCATTGTTTCTGCATTATTATTTTTTCTTTTGTGGGTTATTGTACTTACCGTATAACAGAAACACACCAGATTTCGTTCCATTCCGACTTTTGATTTCTGAAATATTATTCCCTTACAAACAGATTATGCATTAAGCTTATTGTTATGACTTTCTTTTGTAGTATTTATACAGAAGACTATCAATGTAATAATATGGCATTTTTATCGTAATATGGTTACTTAACTGCGCATCCTCTGCGGATTTGAGCAGATTGTACAATATTTTAGATTTTAGTGTTTTTCTGTTCTACCACGATTCTTGCACTTCTTTTTGACTCAAGTGATTTTACATTTTCCTACAGATTTATTTTCCTACGATCACACCCTTCCCGCTAATCGTAAACGCCCACGGGCGTGTCTTCTCAGGAGCTAACAATAGTACTCCCACCGCGATACTCTCGTAGCACACTGCTATCGCTCGCGTCTCGGGGCACGCAGGTCGGGGGTTCGACCCCCGTCTGTGCTTCCCGTCATTTTGCAAAATTTCCCTCCTGCTACTTTAGCCTCATTTTCGAAGCTTCGCAATCCTCTCGTTATGTAGTTGTACGACCCTGAAGAGGGCCTTTTTTATTTTCGTTTCCCTAGGCTTTTCTTAATTAATTACTTTCTTAACAATTATTTTAACTTTTTCCGAGCCATTATTCTATTTTAACTTAAATACTTAATTTTTCCTCCTCCTTTAAGATTTAATCTCCTTACCTGTTCTGATTCCTAACTTAATACTTAATTAACTTAAAATTTATTTACTGAGCACACATACCTTGATGACAATTAACTTGCTTACTGAAGATAAAGTCCAAGTGGACCAAGGTACTTCCATTCATACCCCCCCCAACCAGCTTCGAAAAACAGATTTATTTTTTTCTCCAGTTGTACTGACCGTGGAGAACAGTTACCTCCGCGTCATGTTTAAACCTTTGTCATAAAATTTCCCTCCTAAAATTAGGCGCGATTTTCTTCCGTATTAATAATTATAATAATTTGTTATTTATTTATTTTATTTTTTGCTGGTGGTGAGAGAACGAAAGCCTAATGGTTTTACTTTTAGGTCGCATAAAGATGAAGAGTTACAAGTTAAAAATATCAGCGGTTCCTCTGTTATGTTTTGCAGATCTCGATGAAACACGTCGCTCTACGTATGGCAATCTAGATGCTTTCTTTGGAATATATATAGCGTGTTTCTGTTTTTTTTTCCATGATGAAGTTTCTTATTGTAACCGTAACCTTAAAAATGGATGGTGTCTTCGGTGATAAACACCGATGTTTAGAAAAGCGTCTTATCTGATGTTGAGAAATCGATGTTGATTTTCGATAGCCAGTCCTGATGTATTATTTGTTTTCACTTTGTCTGTGATCAGTTTTTAGTGGCAATGACTGGAATGGTGAAATGAACTGATGCTCATAGAGACCGTTGTTCATAATATATTTATTTTACATACATAAACTTTTAAATAAATATAGAGAAAGGTATATATTATTTTCCGTAAAACTGTCATGTACACTGAGAGATTCAGATTAGTAAAGCACAACCACAAGAGGCACCGACTTAAAAAGTTTAAAAATTTTCTTTTGTTGCTCTTGAAATCGCATTGACACAATGGTGGTAACATACCTAAAGTATGGATTGTCATGCAGTATTCACATGTATGGAAAGAGCCTTCCATTGAACCACCGGGTTATATTGTATAAAGTTCACTATAGAAGAACAAGGCTAGCAACGCATGACTTGGCTGGCGTAGTTTCATGCATCTCAAGATCTGCGAGATTTCAGTTCATAAATTTTGTTCACAGAAAGGCGGAAAGATTCCACGTGAAAAGGGCATGCAACGGAAATAATCTTAAGAATTAGTTCGAAGGCGGGGGAAGTGAATCAGTTACAAGTATCATAAAAACCGAATTTTGCAGTCTCGGACCAGAGAGCTTACGTGTAGGAAGAGGGAATGGGTGCTAAAGGTGTAAGATTCACCACCTAGGGCCTCGCTGTTGAAACACGCACCTGGAAAATGATATTAAGAAAACCATTTAAAATCAAGAGGCAAAATTTGAGGTGGAGCACGCGCACAAAGTAGATTCCAACACTATCCCCTTTTTTTCTTTTTTGAAGGTCTCGAGTGAAGCATTTTGTTTTGTTTGGATTGATTATGTTGTTTAATGGGCAAGGTCCTTCCGGTGACAGCCTTGTTTATGTCAAGCTTTTGCAAAAAATGCCTCCATATGTTTCTTCCAGAATTGCCTAGTTCCTTAAATATCGGGTAATCTAAGGTACCAAATTAAGTTTCCTGATGACCAGATTACTACTAGATTTAAAACATGCGGACGAATTATAATTTAACAAAGACGTCCAGTTGTTTTCTATTTTGTACCTTTCTACACTGCTTAGAAGAAGAAAAATTAAAGTTCGAGATGTTAGAAAAAAGGGAAAAACTGCACAAATTAAATCAATGAAAAACAAATTATATTACGAAAAATACTTAACATTTCATATTCAAAACAAAACTTGGAGTATATAAAAATAAATGAAAACGAAGTAAAATACTACCATATTATTTTCGAATTTTATTTAATTTACAAGGTACTATCTATTTATCGATGCAGAACTTGTTTAGCGTCGTAATAGAAAACAGGAGTTTTAGATTGATTCCCCCCCCCCCTTATTTTTATATCTTAAAGAAGAAAATAACTTTGTGCCGTATAAAAGGGAAATTTCAAACATCAATGCAGACTCCTCTCAAGATGTTTTCTCATTTAAAGTGGTAGAATGGTTATTGTCAAGTAGTTAATTTTGTTTCCCTTTGACCATTGACAATTTTATCGTTGTTTAAAAGCGGAAGAGAGTGACTTAACATGTTTTTCAAAAAAATTTTCAAGTGTCGGCAAAATATTGAGGTAATTTCTTGAACAAGCGTCTACCCCATTTAAAAATATACAAAAAAGAGATTATGACAAAGGAAAAAGAGATGTTTCCATTTAGCTAACGGTTCAAGGGTGTTATTGAAAAGAAACGACGGTTAAACTAGTAATTTAGCTTAAATTTTTTTTTCATGTCATGGTGCCACACACTTAAAAATTAAAGAAAAAAATGCAAAGAATAAATAAATAAATTTTAAATTTTGTGATTAAGATTAAATTTGTACTTCGTTGTTTCTATTGGTGGCAACAATTTCGACTCTTCGCTTTTTTCTTTTATTCTAGTGGCAGCATTTATTTATATTGTTAAAATCTTGAGGATTTGGCGAATGGACGCTGCTCCTGGGCTCACAGAGATTTTGACAACAGTGGGTTCTAAGCTTAATCTAAGTCGAGTTCGGTCAGCAAAATTTAATTAGTTCATTCAGACAGGGAAACATAATTCAAGTTTTTACAACCCTGTTCATTACTCTACATAATTAATAAAAATTGCGAAATAATGGAAAGAGAATAAAATTTAATTAATTAAAATAAGAGCTTTTTGATGCAACTTTAGATTGACAGTTTAATTCTTCGTCAAATGGACTCGTGAAAAACAGCGATGAAATTTGTTATTAGCATTTCAGAAATGTGATTACATTAACGATTTTTTTCTTTTTGAAAGCTAGAGTTGGAGATGGAAGTATGATTGATTGGCGTATGAAAAGGGATTGTATCGTTTTGTCATGAATGCCCGAAATGCAAAAGGTCGATGAATTGGATTGAATGGGCTTGTGAAAACCTTATTTTTAGAAATATTGATATTTCTCATTGCTAACATATTTTTCCTACTGGGAAAAAAATTCTTCAAATTGGTTAGCTCAAGATCTTGGACAAGAATTTGCGAAACGCAGCAAAGGGGCAGTGGCCCCCAGAACTGAACCCTCCTCCTGAAAAAGAAATAAAAAAAAGAAAGAAATGTAACTGAATATCATGTTTGCGTAAAATGGATAGCGTTTACAATAAAGTTTCAGTTAATAGCTCAATTTTAAAAATGTATGTGATCTATGGCTCTTTTAAAATTATAGAAACAGCTGTGACTTTAAAATATTGCTTTAAAACTCAACAGAGAAAACTCATTTGGAAGTCATTTTGCAGTTTCTTCAAATGATTCCAAACAGTAGTTTGAACTGCTTTCTAGCCCAATTCTTATACATAAACATTTTCAAATTTCCCGTAAAATGTACTTTTGAAACGAAAAATGATATTTTAAATTTAGATTTTAAGTTTTTAAATTTTTTGTCTTGTGGATGAGAGTTCAGTGGTAAATAAATTTGTAAATTTAATGTGCAACACATGTTTGATAAGGTTGCTTCATCCCTAGTTGAATGCGTTTTACCTTGAGTTACATTAACTTGAGAAAACATCTTGTTGAAATAAATAACAAGAAAAATATCTGAAGTTAAAAAACAGGACACCCCCCCCCCCTCCTTATTGACTCAAATTCTATGAAAATTTCCCGAATTTTATCGAAAACACCGGAAAGTAATTTTCCTCCAATCACAACTGTTAAATCCCCTGAGTTTAAGGAATTATTCCCCCTTCTATACCTAAAAATAGAAGTCATTGATAATTAATTGTCTGCTATCATTAAGTTGGCCTCTAAATCTTTCAGAAGTAATTAAGTTTTTTTTTACCAATTCTCGGCAATTATCATTAAACTAGAAAAAAAAGAGAGCCTTGTTTGCTGCCATTTAATAAACACTTATTGTAAAATCAAGTTTAGAAAAAATGACCTCTGTCAAATCTGTAAAAAAAGATTTAGTTGATTATTCTTATTTCGAAACACGAAAGACAATTATTATTGAATATAATTATGCATATTTGAATTTAAAGTTAAGTAGAATTTTTTTTGGTAAATAAACCTTAATACACGTTGACTAAAAGGGACAACATTTTTTTTCTTAATTTGGCAACAATTATTTATATTTAAAAAAAGAGTCGGATGTTTATTTATAGAGTAATATTTATAGAATAATGTTTCTGCTTCTAAAATTTTTTAAGAGATAATGAATTAAGAAAAGGTGTTGCTTCATAATCAATATACGCAAGTATAAGGATTTACTTAGAGGTCTAAGGACATTTTGAGAAGAGAGACCAGGCGATATGGCTTATACTTTTAGCAGTCTTCCCATGTTTACGCATATAAGTTCCTCCATCTGGTGGTCGACCGCTGAAATTCATGCCCAGGGTACCAAAGCAATGCTGACAACGCAAGCTAAACGTGAAATGAGGATTGAAAGTAACGAACGAGTGAGTTTGACCGCTACTGATCTCCTGTTTCTTTCTATCTATCTCTCTCCCTCTCTCTCTCTTTTTTTTTTTTCAAAATTAAGAGTTACTCAGTATCTGAAATTTGAGTCAAGCAAACATTCTCACGTCTTATGTTTGAAATGTGCCGCACTCATTCGATGGTGGGGGACATGACAAGCTGTCACCACTCGGATATTGAATCGCAGTTAAAGCATGGTTCAATCTATTCTTAGGTTAACCTGTTAGATGCTCCTTAGAATGATAATTTGGCCAACTAAAATCGCGGCGTGCATAGGCATATATAATTCAAGAGATAAGAGCTTGCCATTTTAGGAGAAAAAGATGTGTGTAAATTATTTGTTCTGATTTTAATTTGGCTTCAGATATTTAGATTGACCGACTCTAAATAGGCATTGCATTGATTTTATTACCGTGAAACGGGTGGTTTTTTTTTCTTTCACTCAATGCAAAATGATTTCAGGTTCATGGAAAAAAATTTCACCGGATCACATTTTTACCATTTTGTACGTATTTTACGAATATCTTCATACATAGCTCACGAACTTCGTGTTTCTGTACACTTAAGATACTTGTTTTAGTCGTTTTAAGTTGAGTTTTGTTAATATGTGATTTGAAAGCACAGTTTTAGGGAGATATATATTTTAATTATCATTATAATTAAATTCGTAGGAAAATTTAGAAATAATTCAAATATGATAAAGAAAAGCTAAAATTACTAATTCTGATTCCGTAATGTTGGTTTTTCTATGGAACTTACTTTTTAAATTCCGTTGTGCAAGGACTTTACCACCTTTGGTATGGTTAAGATATGTAGCCCTTACAGCAAATCTATTGAGGGAAATATTTCTATAGAGCTAAAATTGAAAAATAACTGTACAATAGTTTGATAATAAGTAGTTCAAATTAATAAAAACATTGATATTTGGATCATATTAATGTTAACAAATTCGGTGTTAGCTTGACGCACTTCATGTATCCCCCTTTCTTCCAACAGTTATTTTTATCATTGATTTTCATTCAAATTTGTCAGCTAGACAAGTAAATTACAATAAAATATTTCCCCCGAAAGAGAAAATTTAAGCAGTTACAAAACCCATAATTTCCTAGTTTAATATTTTTAAAAACAAATATGTACATCCTTCCATTTTAGAATTCGATTCTTCCCGATTCCTTTCAGCATAGGGATACTCTCGACTCCACTCGTACTCTACGGAAAATGATGTCTTTCCTCTCGTGCGGGTAGTTTTCTAGGAGAATACTTACCAGCGAAACCATGTGTGCTAGTTTCAGTTTCATACACAAATATAAGTTCTAGATTTATAATCAGTAGGTTATCTTGAAGAAGATATTTCATTAACAGGATATGTACTTTCTTTAGTAAAGAACATCACAGCTCGGAAAACGAAACAGGTCAAACTCCAGTTTATGGTACGTTCAGACGTTATTTAATTCATCCATGAAGTGAGAGGATCTCAAGTGAGGACAAAATGAGTTTTACTATTCGCAGGTGAAAGCTCAACGGTTTTTCATTTGGAAATGTCACTGGATTTCATCTCTTCAAAAATTACTCTTCCTTAGTAAGTATTTACAGGTGAGATGCGAGAAACGATTCTCATTTTATTTTCACGTTAGTTGAGGACGAGTCTTAATGGATGATTTTTTTTTGTTTGTTTGATTCTGGATTTTATTTATAGCATTATACTGTTGTTAACATGACCGCTTGTTATCCGCAGCCTTCAGCGTCAAAATTGATTGCGAACGAAACGCATTTTCGATTCTGACCCATCATCGATGTCGAGTGTATTTGAAAAGTAATCCGACGGGCAATAATATTAGGATTCGATAAATAAAGAACATTACTTAGGTTCACAGATTACAAACGAGCAGGTCTATCTCTCTTGTTGGCTACTTTTCTATGGAGGAGTCCTAAAATATCCGAAGTAAATTATTTACTCCTCTACTTTTAGCACCGACTTTGGTCCTTACGTATTAGAACTGAAACTTGGCAGCTTGGCGAGTAATTGTCAAATATACGCGCTAGTCCCGCTCCCATCATTATTTGTTCTTGTTAATAAGTTAACATTTTCAGTTAGGGTGTGGGCTGGTTCCACGGTTTCCGATTACCTTACTCATTTTAATTCACCGAATATTTTTTTTTGTATAGTTCTATTTTGTCTATTGTAAGCAATTTAAACTTATGTCTAAAATCTAAAATTATTTATTTCGAAATCAAAATCTTGTTCTTTATCTTCCTTTATTTTATCACCCACGCGTTTTCCGGATATTTGTGTTTTTTTTTTTACACGTGGCTACTCAAAATTTGGCAACGGTCGCTTTAAAAAAAAAAAAGAAAAAAAAAAAAAAAGAGCGCGCCTTAGTAAAATTAAACGTTGGCGAGCTCATATTGCGCCAAGCTAAAAAAATTGCCAAGTTTCAGTTATAATACGTAAGTGCCCTAACTTTTTTTTTTTACCTTTTTTTGCAGGACACCAAACGGTGTTTTATTTTATATTTTAAATTGTTTGATTTTGGGGGAATATTTTATTCCCGTAGCAAACACCTTCGAAATGGACGCATAATGCACTATTCTCCCACATCAAAAATTGATTCGCATTATGAATATATTTCAATTAAATACAGAGTGACACCTTATACACGCAATACATTTCAACAGCATGCTGTTGGTTTATGCTCGTGGATCGGTCATGTTAACTACGGTATATATCTCTTCTAGGTCTAATGTTCAAAATTATGATAAAAAGACTATTAAACTAATAAAACACACTTATTTGGGCACTACAAAAAACGAAAAACAAAGCAAAATTTTTAAAAACATTATTGCATGTAATATTTGATTCTCGTAGAAGTTTTTTTTTTCGTTTAAAAAAATAATTGTCTGAAATAACTGTACTTATGGTCTAGTAAAAACTCCCATTTCAAGAAAACGTAATTTTAGCTAGTTGGTGGAAACTGAGGTCGTGCCATAACCTGAAGTTTTACCATGGAATGTTTCGACCATCTTGAGAGGTTGTATCTGTAGGTGGGAGGTAGGCTTAGGAACAAGAGGGTGGTTAGACCTCTCTGGAGGCGAAATCACATGCGACTCGAAGTTTAGTTTTTGTTCTAATTTTGCAATTCGTTCTGGCAGGCTGTCCTTAGTTGTTCGTACTGGATTTCAACCATTGTTGCCACATCTGCGTTAAATACTGGATATGTTGAAATTTTAGTAGCGCCCTCTCGCCCACCGAAGAAGGGCATCCGCCAGGACATCTAGGTGCGCTTTCGTCTGGAAAAAAAAATGATAGAAATTAAAATGTCGCCCATGTTAGAAAGCACGCAGAAATATGCACTTGCTAACGCATGCTAGCGATTAGTTCATCTAAAACATATCGAATGAACCAGCTATCTAAAATTTAGTCACTGACTCAGCTTTGCAGCACTGGAATGTCGGTCAAATAATACTCTGAAAAAGGTAAGATAATACAAAGCATGCTGTTGATAGATATTTATTATTCACGATATTACGTTACTTATTATACGTAACATAATATTTCAATTCAAAATGTTTTCCTCTGAACTGAAGCACTGTCATAGATTTTGCTCGTACATTTATTTCACACTGTCCTTTATGTACGAAAAATACCTGAAATGAAAATACACTCATGGACAAAAAAATTAGCGCACCAAGAAGGAGTCGTTAAAATGAAACGAAATTTTACATACGTAATGACTACTTTAATATAAGTAAATGATAAGAAAATCAAAGAAAAAGGATAATTTATTTCAGAGAAAAAGGCAAAAGAACGGAGGAGTTAATACTCCGTTGGACCCCCTCTAGCGCGAATGCACGATGCGATACGATCGGGCATTGAGTCATACAAGTTCTGTATGATGTCTTGAGACATTTCGTTCCATATTTGCTGTAACCTTGCCTCTAGTTCGTTCAAACTCGTGGGATGCCCAACTCGTCGTCCCAAATGATCCCAGATATGCTCGATTGGAGACAAATCTGGGGATCGGGCAGGCCAAGGAAGAGTAGTAACAGTGCGGAGACAGTCTTGTGACACCCTTGCCGTATGAGGCCGAGCATTGTCTTGTTGAAAAATGGCTCCTGGGAGCCGTTGCATGAGTGGCAACACATGTGGTTGCAGGATTTCATGAACATACCGCTGGGCTGTCATGGTGCCACGGAACAATACTAGGGGTGACCGTGTATTGTAGGAAATGGCACCCCATACCATCACACCAGCTGTGGGAGCGATGTGTCGCTGTACAGCAAAGACAGGATTGAAGCGTTTACCACGGGCTCTCCACACACGAACACGATTGTCATCACTGCCGAGATTGAATCTGGATTCGTCGCTAAAGACGACCTGGTTCCATTCCGCTGCAGTCCAGTTTCCTCGTGCGCGGCAAAACTCCAAACGGAGGCGTCGATGGGTGGGCGTCAAGGGCAGAACACGTAATGGGCGCCGCGATACCAACTGTCCTTCAGCCAGGCGCCTTCGTATGGTTCGAGAAGACACAGAGGCCCCTAGTGAAGGTGCTACCTGTGCCTGGATGGCGGCCGATGAAGCAGTTGGCTGTACACGTGCATTTCTTACGATGTGGCGGTCTTCTCGACGACTGGTCTGTCAAGGGCGTCCTGAGCCTGGTCTTCCTGTACCATCTGTCGGGTCCACTGGTCCCAACACCTCCTCACAACACAATCAGAGCGGCCTAATTGACGAGCTACTCGCCTAGCTGACCACCCAGCTTCCATCATCCCGACGATTCTCCCCCTCTCAAACTGCGACAACTGCTTATATTGTCTTCGAACACGGCGTAAATGGCATGTCTATCTCAGCTCTTCCTTTGTAAATGATTCAGCACACTCAAACAAGCTTTGGTTACCTGTTTTATACTCCACAGAGTACGATGTTCAACGCCCTCTACCGGCTATACGTAATGCGCAATCACGCTGCATTTCTAATCATTTGCATATCTCCCCGACATGTACCTTCATTGCAAGTTTCGTTATGATCCCGCAATTATTTCTTGGTGCGCTAATTTTTTTGTCCATGAGTGTAGATTTTCTTTCTAGACTTTTTTAATGCGAATAAAGCCCATATTTAAATTTATTAGAAGGCTAGATAAAACTACGCAAGGAAATTTTTAAAGGCAAACGGACTTGAAAATTGTTAGTGCAAATTTAAAGCTCTGATTCAGTTAGCTTTGAAAATCTTGAAATTCTACGGAGAACTACGAAGAATTTTTTGTGGACTTTTTGGAATGATGCTTTTGCTAAAGCGTTTTCAAATTATTTTTATCACACCCCAAAATGGATGTTTTAGTTCAGGGCAAGATGGGTTTTAAAAATTTTCTGTATTTTTTATTGTCTTAACAAAATGTGAAATATTAACTATGAATTATATCAAGACTCGTAAAAGCACTACCTCTCTATGCCCGGCTATGCTCGGGCCCCACAAAAGAAAAAAAGGCCCTTTTCAGGGCCATACAAATGTATTAAATTCCCGTCAATTTTCATTCCAGTCGTTGCCGACAGATGGCTGCACCATACTGCTTGGAGTGGATTGCTTCTCTGGTGGAGTGCTTTTTTAGAATTGAAATATCTTTAAAACTATTAAAGTAACAGAATAACTGTAAGCAGAAAAAGTTATCAGTTTTCAAAGCTCTTTCCAAATATGTAAGATTTACGTACTTTCATGAGAAAAATAATGCACCGATTTTCGACCAAAACAAAATGGCCGCCAAAATTGCAGTCTCAGGATGAGTGAGACCCAGAGACGTGATGTCACGTGACCCGGCAAAACCCACGACAAATACGTCTGTTACTTTATTTATATATATTTACTTGCCGTATCAAAGTTTCGGCTTATGACGGGAGTTTAAGATTTCACGAGACCTATTGGAACTACATTTTAAGTCTATATAGGATTTCTTCTTGTCTAGACGTTCATAAATTTTAAGGCGACAGAGCACTAAAGTTAAATCTACTGCAACTTAGCAAATCCCAGCTTCTTGGAAAAAGGAACCACTCCGTAGAAGGGGTTAGCTTGCGATCTTCTTGGACACACCTGCATCTTACCACCTAGACTCCACGGGGAGTTCCAGTGTGGGAGGAGAGACTGAAACTGTCTCTCGCTGAGAGAGGTGGACGAGCACCACGCTGTTCGGTTGCGGAGGCGATTCTGGTGTGGGCAGAGCAAGCTGCCCTGGTGATAATTGTCGCGAGTTAATCTGTCAAGTTAAGACTGAAAATCTGGTCTTAGAATCCTATGTATATAAATTGTACATAAAGGTTGTAAATACGTTTCCCGTGTGCTCATTTGACGAGAACGTTACACTAGCGTTACCAACTAGTTTGCTTTGTATGTGTTTACCGAGACAGATGTTGTTGAGAACGTTTCAATCCATGGCTTTAGGAAACAAATAAATCCAGGGACAGGTTGATACTCACCGTTTTGTAGAACATGCATGCCCTCATGTCTTCGTCCTCGGCATTGGGACAGTCGATGAACCCGTCGCACAGTGCGCGGTCTTCGATGCACCGGTACCGGTTCGTCCTGTCGGGGGAGGGACAGGAAAAGCGCTCCGACCCGTCGCGGGCAGGTGGGCACTCTGCAAGAATAACAAAACAAAACAGTTCACCAGTTGTACACGAAATTTACAGAGACGTGTGCAAATTTAAGAGAATTTGGTTCAGTACTTAAAGATTCACCATGCGACTTTGGGTTCTTAGACCGTGCACTCCAGACAAACTAGAAATGATAAAGATAATTTATGATGCTCTCGCATATTCGGGTAGCCGTTTCTGAGGTTTCCAGTAATAATCCGTAAATGAGCTTTCCAGCACGACATTTGTGTGGTCTTAGATATATTTTTACTGACCTAAAATTTTCTTTATGGATTTCTTTCTCAGCTTTTCTTTGACGACATTCCGTCGATATGCTTCTACTGACATTTTTTTTTTAAATAAAGCCAATGATCACACCTTCAAAGATGGTTTTTGATTCGCAAGATGTGGTGAAAAGGACGATAGAGAAGATACCCGAATCGATCCGGCTTTAAAGAGTTCAACTTCGATGGTCGGCTCAAATGCACCTGGCCTGGGGTGAGTTCGCCGAGTAGACAGAGGCTGAGGCGATCAATGTACACTGGTGAAATAAATTAAGAGAATTTGCATATTTTATCGAATTTCATGAAAAGAACTGAACTGAATGTAAAACCACTGCTTCTAGACAAAAATGCAAATCTTTTACGTCAAATACATAAGCGTACACATGTGTGTAGACGGAGTCAGTGGAGAAACAGGCTTTATAAGCGCGCGTAAGTTAAGGCGCATTTCCTTCGCTAGCACACCTCGGCGAATTTCTTGGTGTTATTTTGCAGCAATTGGTTAATTTCAAATTGTAACAGTAAAAACGAGTAACCACCAACGTTTAGATGATGGGATGAGGTGGCGAATTTTGGGGAGGCTAGGAGCAGGCCAATCTCAAGTCCAAATTTGTAGAGAGTTCAATTTAACGCCCAGCGTCGTGTGTAACTTATGGAAACAGTTCCAGGATACCGGATCCATCGAGAGAAAGCCTGGGCGAGGTCGTCCAAGAGCCACGACGGCCAGAGAAGATCGCCATTTGTCTATTATAGCGAGGCGTAACAGGAGTGCTACAGCTTCTCAGCTCTCTCGTGACTTGTATGCAGCCACAAGAACCCGTGTATCAAGGGTGACTGTTTCCAAAAGACTTCATGAGAGAGGGTTGTTTGCAAGAAGACCTGCTGTTTGCGCCCCGCTCACTTCTACTAACAGGAGAATCCGTTTATCATGGTGCAGAGAGCATAGAGATTGCAGTATGGATCAATGGGCGACCGATCTCTTCACTGATGAGTCCCGGTTCAGCTTAAACACCGATTCTCGCCGTACGTTCATATGGAGAGAACCAGGGATCCGCTACCTACCCTCCAATGTCCGCGAAATCGACCATTATGGCGGAGGAGGTTTAATGGTCTGGGCAGGCATCATGTTGGATGGCCGCACACCTCTCCATGTCCTTGAAAGAGGCACTGTGACTGGTGTGAGGTATAGGGATGAGGTCTTGGAGCCCTATGTTCACCTTTTCAGGGGTGCAGTTGGCCCTGAGTTAATTTTAATGGACGATAACGCGAGGCAACATAGAGCTCTTCTGATCGACGAATTTCTAGAGAGTGAGGATATTCGCCGGATGGATTGGCCAGCCAGATCTCCAGACCTTAACCCTATAGAGCATGTCTGGGACGCTCTGGGGAGGGCAATTGAAACTCGCAACCCCCCTCCGAGAACCATCCAGGGAATGAAAACAGCGTTGCTGAACGAGTGGGACCAATTGCCACAGGAAATGATAAAATGCCTTATTTCAAGTATGAAATCACGCTGCGAGACCTGTATATCTGTAAGAGGGGACCCACTATTACCCCCTATTAACCCATCTATTAACCCATTTTTTTTGTTTATTCTGCAACCGCTGTTTCATACCTTCCGACTCCAACGAGTGTTACGCACGATCATGCGTGTGTATTAGAATTATTGAATGGTTATTTGTTTTGTATTGTATCAATGTATGTACATATCAAATTTCATTAAAATATGTACAGTAGTTCTAGAGATAATCGACCAAGTCTGCAAATTCTCTTAATTTCTTACACCAGTGTATCCTGGAGTAGTGAGGACCATTGCTTTTTGAACGTTTACGTATAGATGAATCAGTGCCATATAATCTTGGAAAGTCACCCATATTATGTTTTCTTATTTAAATTGAAGATTACAATAGCGCTTCAATTCCAAATAAATCCATGTCGACGCTGTTAGTCCAGCCTTCATGAAATCCCGAGGTTAGGTTGAAAGCCTAAGCTCTTAGATCAAGGTTCGAGGAAGGTTGGTGGACTGAATACACTGCCCGTATATAAACACGCACGCACGCACACACACATACTTTTCTATGGCGGCCAGTTATAGCTCCAAAAATAAAAGTGGCCATTTTGAGGGGTGGCCGTGGAAAAAGGGGTAAAATAACATTGGCTCTAAGGAGTGTATTGAATCGGTTCTGAACAAAATAGAGCCGTTTAGCGGGGTGGCCGGCTAGTAAAGTTTCACTGTTTATGTATATATATATAACATTAAAAACCCCATACCATTTTAAAATCTAACATTATTCTAAATTCCCTTGGGCGTACGAGCTAAATTTCGCTTTTGATTCTAAACTCTAATAACCTCGAGAGAAAATATTAAATGGCTTCCTTTTTCAAATAGGCGCGGCGTCCCCAATATTTTAGATAAGCTCTGCGCAGATTATATAAAACCACATGTGACTTACCGACAACAGCAAATCCCTAATCGCGATGATGATCACATGACAAAGTTTATATAAACCACATGAAGGGTACATGTAACGCTTTTTTGATTTTGTAACTGTTTTGGAAAGACGTATTCTCCGTCTAATAAAGATGTAATTAAATTAACGTTGTGGTGTTTTATGTGTCCGAGGGTGAGATGAAAAGCGGGAAAGGAAATTAAACATGTGATGCACGGCCGGGCGACAAGTCATCCATCTTTACCTCAAAAAGAAATACCACTCGGGCCTTCCTTCGTCGGCCCGCGCCCGTGCTATTACATATATATATTATTCGACGACCATTTAGCATACCCGTACAAAATGAATTTTACGTAGCGAGCCCTTCGTTTTTTATAAAGGGATTTTGAAGTGTTCGGAACAGATAGTTGATATTTGATACAAACGAGCATATATTTTTAAAAGTCTTGCTAGGCTTTAGCAGACTTGAAGTTGGTAACATAGAGCTAATAGTTTTCTCGCAAATGCTTTAGCTGGTAACCCGATGGCATAAATTTAAATAATTTTATCATTCCATACACAACGCTGTTAGAACAAGCAGCAAGTTTGTGAGTGAACTCTATCGCCTATTCCATGACAGGAGAAAGCATAAACCATAAATACATTACTTCTTAAATTACATCCTTTGGTGTTAGACGATTACCGCTCCAATGGAAAAGAAAAAGGTAAAGTGCAAAAAAGACGACGACCAAAAGTATTTAACGAACATTAGTTATTTTAATCTAGTGTCGAAGCCCTCTTGTTCTAAATACTATTTCTAAATGTTATTAATTACTTGTTTTATTAGTCAGTTATTAAGTAGTCAAAACTTGTACTCGTCGCTGTTTGCAGTTAGGCAAATAGTCCAGATGAAGACTGTATCTTTGCCCGAGGGTCTCAGAATGTATCTCATTGAAGCTGCTCACTTCCGGAGACCCCAAGCGTTGCTTCTTGCGATGATCCGCTACTGTGGTAAACACATCTTTTAAATTCCACAGTGTAGTAAAAGGGGTGACAATGCGTCTCGAACTAATCAGCATACATCATCGTCAGGCCGGGGAGCATTAGGCGTGATTGTCGCTGTGAACCATTCTCAGATGCGAGGATCGCCGAAACTCTTTGATGAAAATACAGAAGATTCAGACGAAACGGCAAGGGAGGTGGCGGGGCGTATCGAAAGCGGAAGGAATACGTATGCAGAGGAAGGCGTTTAACGACCAGCTGACCACGCGTGGGACACACCCGTCAACGAGGCTAACACATGAAGCTGGAAAAATGAGAAAAGGCTCGAAAATAGACGGACTAACGAAAGGGGACTGAGAATTAAAGGAACAAAATGAAAAAAAAAAACAATTGCAGGCAAATATATTTCTAGATAGTAGGTAAAGATAACGTAGACATATCTTGACTCAACCAGAGGAATTATTAAATTGACCTGACGATGAACTGTTGATGAGTTCGAAACATGTAGCATTTTACTGCATTATGGAATTTGTGATTTCCCGTTTACCTGTTTCACAAGTTTCTTATACACCTTTGTACGTAGTTATTCTGCGCGAGCGAAGAGTATAGTATTAAAAAAAATCTGCTCACTGATTTTTATTTTCAGAAACTACTAAAATGAGGTGTATTATGACACAAATCGTTCTAACAGAAACACAATGACATTAAATTAAAAAAATCTTGATGCATTCGAATTTTTGTAGCGAGCATATAGTGTGAATCTCTCTGCGATCCAGTGGTATTTTTATCTGTGCGAAAAAGAATATTTGTCCCTCCCCATAACTGCTGAATTCGATCCATCATGATGTCGTTCAACCGATCCGTTGAGAAAAGGGTGTCCGAGTTTGACAAACAACAGCGTGGAGTCAAGACAGAAGAAAACGCTGAAATCAGCGTTTCCGTCCATTTTTTCTCCTTCAGTGGTCATCGACGTGGATAAAAATAGTTCTCTCAAGACTAATAACTCGATTTAGACGCCGTAATGAAATATCAGCATTCTCCAGCGAGCGCCACTGCACTGGCTCCGAGGGTTTTGTTTCGGGGCGCTTTTAGAGTGCGGGCGACCGAGAAATGTTCCAGGGGTTCCCAACCTGTGGGTCGCGATCACCCCTGGTGTTTTCTGGGGGGGGGGGGGGGGTTGGCTACGGTTTTTTCAATTAAAATAGCTTTTTAGCGAATTTCACTGAAAATATTTGTGAATATTTATTTGTCATGAAACTGTAAGCCAGTGGTGTTTTTTTAAAGGAAAAAGTCTCGTTCAAAGCGCAAACTCAGTTCGTTTGAAATCTACCTCCAGGTTATAAAAAAATCATTATTGGGTGGTCAATGACTGCGCAATGTACATACATTCTGAACGTCAGTTTATCTTTCATCAGTCAGTGTGGTCACTTTAGGCATGACTGTTGTATTTCCGCCAACGGAATAAAGCGATTTTATTGAGGTAAGAGTTTTCCTATTTTTATTGTTATATAATTGGGAATCAATATTATGGTATTACTTTTCTTGTTCTGTACCTACGTTTTACGCTCCTTACTTTTCCTTAATGTTCTCCATTTCTTACAAATTTCGTTTTTATTAAATTGAACATTTAGTTGGAATTTTAATTAAGGAAAATGCATTTTCTTTATGTATTAAAATGCCTTTTTTATACAGGGTGGGAAGGGGAAAGGAGTCGCATCATGTACGGAAACCATTGAAAAAAGGTTTGGAAACACTGGCATATTCAGTTCGTTTCAATTGCTGCCGTATTTGTGCGAGGATTTCTGAAGGGAAAACATTCGTTAGCGTCAGTTTGTTGCTTTGTGTTGCTTTAAGTTGTCATTAATAAAATCCGTGGTGAATCCATGTTTACACGTCGCACAACCGTGCTTATAAAATGTTTTTTTCTATCATAATGCGTGTAAGCACGAGCTCCAGCTCTTATGAAAGAATTTTTCGGTTTAAATGACGTAATGCTTTTGTCTCAATCCTAATTATAAACAAAGCTGAGAGGAACCTATGTTGGTGCTTTTACACTGCTGGCCATTAAATTAAAATTGCAACACCATGAAGGAGGGATGATACAAACGTCAAATTCCCAGGAAAAGAAGATGCTGGGATATGCGAATGATTAGTCGCTTCGCGTTTTAGCGCAATCAAACGACGCAGGAGGGAGAAACGGCATCTCAAACTGTGTATAAACGGAAAGTTACGCAGTGGGTTTCTCATTCGGAAATCACATTTGAATGTTGGTTGTTTGTGAGAAGATCGTGTTATGCACCGTATAAGAAGGAGAAACGGCTACCAGCACGTGTCGAAATTCGATAGCGGCAGGTTCGTGGCCTATCGAGAGTGCGGTTTATCGTACCGCGATAGTGCTACTCGCATTGATCGGAATACAACGACTGCCATGCGAATATGGTATCGATGGGTTCAAAAGGATCATACTGAACTCCATGCAAGATTTCATCAGCCTCCGGCCACTTCCTCCCGAGAGGACAGACATGTTGTCAGGTCGGCCTTGCAGGATCGTACAGCCACATCACGGACCTTGAGTCAGAAAATGGGCTTGTTTGCAGCACGACAAGTATCCGCACGGACAGTGCGACGACGTATGGAGCAGCATGAGCTGTCGGCACGGGGACCATTATTGCGGCTTCCCTTGACACTGCAGCATAGAGACGCGTGGCGACAGTGGTGCGCCCAACGACAAAACTGGATACGAGATTGGCACCACGTCGTGTTTTCAGACGGGTCCCGGTTCTGCATGCAACATCATGATGGACCTATCCGTGTCTGGGGGCACCGAGGAGAACGCAAGTGGCCTGCTTGCATCCGATATCGTCATACGGACCCTATACCTGGTGTGATGGTATCGGCAGCCATTGGGTACACGACACAAACACCTTGCTCGTGTCGTCGGTAATCTGAACAGCCAACGTTACATTTCTCATATCTTAAGGTCGGTGGCCGTGCCCTATCTTCGAGGCCTCGGAGACGTCATCTTTCAACAAGATAACGCAAGACTTCTTGTTGCTCGTCGTGTCCTGACCTACCTCGACACAGAGGTGTTCGACCGTTGCCATGACCAGCACGTTCTCCAGATCTCTCACCCATTGAAAACAACCGGTCATGGGTTGCCGCCACCGCTCTCCAGTCACTACGATTGATGAAGTGTGGCATAGACTTGAAGCAGCATCGAATGACTTGCTCGTATCTGTCATCCAAGCCCAGTTCGACTCGATGCCTAATCGGATTAGAGCCATTTTAACTGCCAGAGGCGGCAGTTGTGTGTACTAATTTCGGACCCTGTATACCCCCAAATTACCTACAAATTTAATCATGTTTTCTTCCTACTATGCTGTATACGTACCATAAGTAAAGTTTTGTTATTTGCTTTCCTTCCTGGTGTTGCAATTTTAATGCCCAGCATTGTACCATGCGCAAATATTCTTTTATTTACATTGTGTTTAAATTACACTTGCATTCTATAATACACATTGTGCTTAAATTATACTAGTATTATCTTATAATTTACATTGTGTTTTAATTATACTGGTATTTTTCTATAATTTATACCGTGTTTACATTGTACTAGTACTAGATGTCAAAGACTGCATGTTGAATTCTTCACTTATATACTTGGAAATACGAAATAACAATAAGGGAAATTGATCTAAACTTGCGTTTTATAGGTAGCGTGTAACATGTAAGACGAATATCTACCAAAATATCTTCATTTATGTTTTATTAACACAGTGTCAGAATTATTGAGCAGATGAAGTAGAATAGACGAACTAAAAATAAGAAAGATTTGGCGTCGAACATCAGTTGGCGAACAGAGAGCAGTTTCTCGCCATCAGTTTTTTTATGCACTGTAGCATGGGTGTCCAACCTTGTTGCTAGCTTGGGGCGCATAGAGCGATGAAAACACGGTGTTTGTCTTGGGCCGCATTTAAAAAATATAATATTATTAATGTATATTATTAAAAAAGTTCCTTTTTTTAAAATTAAAACATTAAAAATAAGAGGGTAACGCAAACATACAACTAGTGAGCTATTTGACCTTTTATGGGAGCTAACTACATCAATGTCTGACATAAACATCAGAGGAATAATACCCTCATCCTACCCTTACAAACTACATGTGGGAACTTTCCACCCTGGAGATTGAACATGCCCATACCCTTCGTGGACACGAAGGCATTCAGTGGTGCTTGTCGGGAACCGAACCACAACTATGTAATTGGTATTAATGTATTATGCGCATTATGTTTTAATATATGTATAGAATTCTCTCATGTGATATTCACACAACAATAATCGATTAAAATTAATACTAATCTTAATAAAAGCTTGACTTTTATCAATTAACTAGCTGAAAACCCGCACTTCGCTACGGAGTACATTGAAATTAAATACAATGGTCAATGTATGCAATTAATGCCTATATATATATATATATATATATATAATAAATACGACAATCAATGTATAGAATTATACATAATATCTTTTATTGTATTTTAATATTTTTTTGGATAATGTCCAATCGTCTGCCGCATTAGCAACAAAAAAAGTTTTTTTTGTCTATTTAGTTGTTATGCACGTGACGATAAATTTATTTAAATTATCAGAAAAAAGAAATCACGTGATCGGCATTTAATAAATTAAATTCTAAAAATTAATCTTTAAAAATTCACCAAAAATCAGAAAATGGAGGTAAAGATTCGAAAAAGATCTCATTTTAAAGGAATTTTTATGATCTTTCTCGTGGTATAAATTTTATAACGCTCAATTTATTATCATAAATGCAAACTTAAAAAAAGTCACCAAAACAGCTTAAAAATTTAATTTAAAAAAATCTAAGAATAATTTTTAAAAAATCTTTCTTAGTGCACCCCTACACTATAAGAAGAATCCCCATGCAATATTTCAGCCCTTTAGGTCCAGCGATTTGGTCTGTGCGTTGTATGTCAGTCAGTAAACGAGTCAGTTACGGAACTGTTTTATATATATAGACAAACTAGCGGGCACGGCAGTGCTTCAAGGAGATTTTTATAAAGCAGTTTGCTGGCGCATAAAAGAAGGGAGACAACAAATTCCGTATTCACATTAAAAACTGGTTATAACCCTATAAGACGCCTCCTGTCCGACATCTGAAATTGAAATTCTGGATAAATGAAAACTTAGTAAAAAGTTCATTTTCGAATAAAATGAGCGGATATGACCGTAATGACGGTCATTTGGAGGAAGCTAATTTGCGAAAAGGGAATCACTACATATGGGTCATTCAAAGTTTTGGATGAATTTAATTTTTTATTCCTGCAAGGTCATTCAGGGATTATGCGTGTTTTCCTATTTTCCGTCATTCAGTGCATTCTCAACGCAGTGTTTGTGGCGCCTAACACTGATTTCGTTTTTATACCTGATACATCAACTGGCTGATGAACATAGACACTAACCAAATGAAACTTCCAAACCAAATTCCCCTTCTTCTTCTGAGACATCTTTTTTTTTTAAATGTCGTCATTACGAATATTAAAACAAAATATAAGAAACGGCAAAATGAATAAGCTGTTGTTATTAAGTAAAATACCATTCGCTTTAGAATGGAGTGGTAATGTGCGGATTTAGAGGTCCTACTCGCCATGGACTTGCAACAGGAGCGATGCATTTAAAAAAGTTATTTCCCGGGGTATACAAATCGTAAATTCACTGAAAAAAAATTTCATTTTAGAGACGGTAAATTGAGCGTGTCATTTCATATAACTTGAACTAATACTACAAACTTTTTTTCCGTGCCCATTAAAAGCTGTTGTTGATTTCTTCATTTCGTGCTCTGTGTTTATGGTGTTATCTATATATATAAAACAGTTCCGTAACTGACTCACTGACTGACGTACAACGCACAGACCAAACCGCTGGACCTAAAGGGCTGAAATTTTGCATGGCGATTCTTCTTATAGTGTAGGGGTGCACTAAGAGAGATTTTTGAAAAATTCTTCTTAGATTTTTTTAAATTAAATTTTTAAGCTGTTTTAGTAACTTTTTTTAAGTTTGCATTTAAAATAATAATTTGAGGGTTATAAAATTTATATCACGAGAAAGATCATAAAAATTCCTTTGAAATGAGATATTTTTTGAATTTTTACCTCTATTTTCTGATTTTTGGGGAATATTTAAAGATTCATGTTTAGAATTTAATTTATTAAATTCTGATCACGTGACTTCTTTTTCTGGTACTTTAAATAAATTTATCGTCACGTGCATAACAACTAAATAGACAAAAAAATATTTTTTTTCTTGCTAATGCGGCAGACGATTGGACATTATTTTGTCTATAAAAATATCACTTACGATTTTTTTATAAATATATATTTTTTTTCCTACATCCATTGTATTTTTTGATCGTCGTATTTATTATAAATATATATATTTCCTTTTTTTTGCACTAATTGCATACATTGACCGCTGTATTTAATTTGAATGTACTCCGTAGCGAAGTGCGGGTTTTCAGCTAGTTAAAAATAAATAAACACAGTGGAAAAATCAAGACACTGGGGTTTTCAAATTTGTCGACCGAATCCCGAAAGATCCTCAAAGTTGCAGCGAGCCAGAAGGAAAAAAAAACTGTTGGTATTCATCCCTTCCACTAGTCTATTTTTTAGTCTCGCGTTTATTTTATGCTTTGGATGCCACTGATAAATTTGGTCGACTAATGAGCTCTGCAAATCGTCTATCCGTTTCGACTTTCTTCTTATTCACTTCCGCGATCCCGACCACGTTTATCAGATGCATTGCGCTATCGATTCTTTTAAGCCATTGGAGAGAAAGCGACCATCTCCGTGATTATTTTTAACGGAGCAGAATAAAAAGCAAGAACTGGGGGTGGGGGTGGTGGAGCTATCGACTTCTTTTCCTTGTAGAGAGCTTTCTGATTATTTGGACCCGTCATCTATAAATAGACGCGAGCCGACTATTTATTTATTTGTTCCGGCCTGAAGAGAAATTTAGAGATGAAAGCTCTCGAATTCAATGATACAGTGTCAATAAAGTACCTCTGGATCTCGTGCTAGGCCGCGAGAAGTTCGAATGAAAAATAAACAGATCGGACTGAAACAGACTTTTTAACAGGTAAACAGCTGAAAATGAGCTATTGTTTTCAGCCACTAATACATGGAAATAATTCGTATGTACGTTTAATTTATGATTATATAGAAAATGATATCTTGCAAGTCTGCGCCAAGTGTCATTACCGAATGTTAAGACACCAGGTTCAAGAGTTAAAAACCGATATGTATGGAGTATTGGATATGTTAAGGCTGCTGTGTACTAACCTTATTGAGTTCGCTCCCCTCAGTGTTAACCTATGGAGAAGTCGAGAATGAATTTCCGAGGCAGATTTGAGTTTTTAGAAGTGGTGTGCCTTGACCAGCTGGTTTTAACTGCTGTCGCAATATAGTATGTAATCAATGTAAATGTGCTCAGTATTAAAAATCATTAAGGTGGTTAAAGTTTAAAGTTACAAGTTACTTAAAGAATAATAATAATTAATTTAAAACCTTCAAGAGTTGAAGGGTAAAATTAATAAAAATTAATATAATTAAGATTAATAACAATAAATTGTTTAAATTAAGTTTAAAGAGTGAAATAATTAATAGGAAGATAATACAGTGAAAAATTTAACGAGTTAGCCCGTCTGCACACGGAGCAACTCAAAAGAAACTGATAACTGACTCAAATCACAAACCAGTCCGTGATGAGTCGCAACCTATGCAATTGAATGGAGCCACGCACACGGCGCAACTGGTTACAAACCCGTCGACGGGTTTGTAACCAGTTGCGCCGTGTGCGTGGCTCCATTCAATTGCATAGGTTGCGACTCATCACGGACTGGTTTGTGATTTGAGTCAGTTATCAGTTTCTTTTGAGTTGCTCCGTGTGCAGACGGCCTTAAGGTAAACAAGATGTTAAGTTTGCAAGCAAAAGAAAAAAAAAGGCCCTGTTAAGGGTCATACAATTCGTAATGTGATGATTGCAGAATTCCACGGGGGAAAAGTGAAAATGACAGCACATAAATAGGTGAACAAAATAGAGAGAGTATCGCGGTAAGGGAGAATGAATTTCAGCATCCCGCCAAGTAAGCACACGCCGATTTCTGATGTCCGGCTGTCGCGATAGTGGCTGCTCTACTTCGGACCCTCATGTCCGGACACCCAACACAACTATCCTCTGGCCAAAATAACCCAGGTTAATATCACTTAAGTCCACTTAATCAAATGCACTCTACCGTTCGCCCCTCACACGCGATACAAACCAGACATCCCAAACGCCACTCCGCGACTGACTATTAAACTTTAATCTTTCTTTACTGCAAATCCATTATATTATCACTCACTAAATGGCAACGCCGACCACAACCCCCATACTCACAATTAGGCATCAAAACTCATCCCTCGCAAGAATTTTTTAACTTCTATAATTACTTATTTTACAAGTAATAATTATGACAGTTCCAAGAGTAACTTAAATTGGGACATTGATTATAAATACCCCCACCCAAACTCATCCAAAGTCTCTTTGAATCAATGCCGAGGCGTTTGGCAGCGGTGATCTCCAACAATGGCGGCTACTCTGGCTACTGATTTTGGCAGGAACCACACTTCACAGAAGTCTATAAATTTAATCATTTGATACTTGGTCAACATGTTATCTACAAAAAATTTTGTTGTGATATCTCTTGTCTTTCTTGGTGTTGCAATTTGGGTGGCCAGCAGTGTATTTTACAAACATGTTTCCATAAGGACTTATACAACTCAAAGTAAATTAACAAAGCAATACTTAATATTAATTAATTAAATTAACATAAAGAAATTATAATTGTAACTACTATCTTAACTAATAAAATTTACCAAAGTGACTTTAATTTGTCTCATTATTATATACTAGCGGCCCGTCCCGACTTTGTACGGGTTGAACAATTATCTATCTTAAGTAGATATTAGGTAGGTATAATTTATTTTAAAACTTTAAAGGTATACCACATTCTTCGTTTTTCTGAGGTTTTAAAATAAATTGATTCTCCGCATTTCCTGACCCAGAGAGACCAACATATAATTTGTCCATGAGTAAAGCAATCTTTCCGCAAGTCAAGTCTAATATATTTGTATGTTTGACCTTGGGATTTGTTGATGGTGATGGCAGAAGAAATTTTTATTGGAAACTGTAACGTCAGGCACTGAATTGTGTTCGGGGCCACCCGCATGCCGATTTTGATACGATTCGGCCCCATAGCCTATCCGCTACAGAGTCCACACACAAAAAAAACACGAAAATAACACACCAAAAATGGCACAAAAATTTAATAAATTTTTTAAAATTAAAAATTTAAAAATCCGGCTACGTCAGGCACTGAATCGTGTCCTGGGCTACCCGCGTGCCGATTTTGGTACGATTCGGCCCATAGTCTCGCTGTCAGCAGTGACAGCCGCGGAAGCTGTCGAAATAAACAACTTTTAGGGGCAAAATCATTAAAACATTAATTAAAAAAACTCCGGGGCCCGATTTTCAAAAAATAATATGCCTATGTTTTAATCTGAACTATCAACTATATCTATACAAAATTTCAGCTCAAATGAAGCAATACTTTTTCACTTACAAAGGTACAAACATAGGCCTATTCGAAATAATCAATAAATTTCACAGTTTCAATGAAACACAATGATTTTTTAATAAAGTTCAATAATTCAAGTTCGATTTTTGCAAATTGTGTATAAAATTGTACATAAATTCAAAAACATAAAGTTTATAAGTTAAATAAAGTTCTGTAATATTATACCAATGAATTTCCAGTTGATATCCAATAAATTGTAAATCTTTTTTTACCTGAAATGTCCAATAAAAAGCGTAGTTCCAAATGTAATTTTCTTCAATAAACACTTAAACGTTGCCAATTTCAAAAATCCTTTTTGTATTTATTAATACCTCCTCCACTTGAATCTTTAAAATATTAAATGTTTTACTGATAATAAATGAAAATGTAGTTTGATGTGTTGCTATGGTTGACAAAGAAAATTCAAATATTAAATTTTTTACTGATAATAAATGAAATATCGTTTGATGTGTTGCTATGGTTACTTGACTATGGTTGACAAAGGAAAAATTGTAAAGGTGAAGCATCAGCCCAACATTTAGGCCCCTAACTTTCTTTCTACTGATCAGATATAAATAACATATAGACCTCTGTCCATCTGGAATAATGTACCTTTCAAATAGTGAAAGAATTTTTCAAATAAGTGCAGTGGTTCCAGGGATTACCCTCCACATACAAAATCCGCTCTCTCTCTTTATATATTAGTATAGATTAATCATTTCTGCATACTTTGTTACTCGGTACCATTTGCTGTATTCGAACTGTTGAACCAAGGATCCGGAAGCTAGAGCGAAAGCTCCACGCCACCCTGTCATGTCTCCTAATCTATTTTCATAAAAGCTAACCTTCGAACTTCATCTTAAACTAATTAGCAAATATTATTTACTATTTTTACAGATAAAGTAACCCCTAGTTCTTTATTATAATTATTTTAACTCATTTATTTATTTAATAATTTTAACTTAACTCTAAATCTATCAACTTTACGGCTGTCTACAAGATGGACTATGGAAAAAATGTGTCTACCATTTACAGCTACATAAATGTTAATTATTCAATAAAAGTGGTATTGTCAGAGAGCCGGAACTTTTCTGCACCTTGCATAGGGATTCATTTTAGAAATTTTATCCACCAAAGAAATTTAGGACCGTTTAATACACACTATGCCAGATTTTTTTTCTCCGAATAATTTAAATTTAAAAATATTATTTTGATTCTTTTTTAAACGAAATATGCCCCAAGGTGTCAAATTTCTTTCTCTATTACGGAGTACAATTTTAAAAAAATCTTTAAATCCAAGTTGGCAGTCCTTGGATACATTTTCTCGATGGGTTAACATGGAGGTGAGCGAATCCAATAGGGTTAGTACATAGCAACCTAAATTAGTAAATCACCAGTAATACTACTGAAAAAATGGACACTATGCCATTCATGAGGAAATTTTTTTTTCAGTGCGGAGTCAGTTTTCTTCAAACATTCGCCTATACTACGCCGCAGTTTACTGTCCATTTTACTATGGGGGCGCCATATAGGCGGACAGCATTACCCCCTATGAAAGGACGTCACAAACGGAGGATTTTTCGGGGCTCAACTACCGGGATTCGATCCGAGCTCCCTCAGCAACGAAAACCATCGCGCTGTACCACAGGGCTGCCATAAGCCCGACGGGAGATATTAAATTTTAGTGAAATGTGTGAGTTCATGCAGGTGGTGGATTCGTTAACAAAGCAATAAGTTTAATCACAGCACAAATAAACTCATTATCACGAGCCACCGTTTTGCCGCTGCAGTTGTTGGGTTACTCTTTTAATATCCCCGATATTTAACATTACGGATGAGTCAATCCGTTACTTTTAATACGGATATGCAATATTTATGGCCTCTCAACTGCAATGATAAATAATTTAGCACCTTTATAGGAGTATACTTTGTCATCTTCTAAATTACCTTTAATAGTCCCAATGCATCAAGCGTACAATGTAGTACTTTTTGTAGCCGCCAAAGAAGGCCTTAGTAAACAAGCGAACAAATGGCTGTATGATCCAAAAAATTTATCGGTGTACGAGGGTTGTCGAAAACGTTTTCAGATGCAAACATTCTATTCCAGAGTTTCTTAAACTGTAGATCGGGGATCGCAAAGTGAAATTGTGGGGGTCGCGAAAATTTAATTCTGATATGACGTCAAATACTGCACCAAGGTTTAATTTGTTATGCAGCTGAAAACAACCACGTTCCTCTCATTAAAACGTGATGTTCTGTCATTAATTTTTGTGTACTTGAAACATGTATCAAAACTACTATTTTTTACATGTATATCGTTAACCAAAGAAATAAATTATTTTTGAGAAAATATTTATCTTATATATTATATCCTTATTTCCTGGGGTCGCGAAAAAATCTCGATAATAAAAAGGGGTCATGAATGAAAAAAGTTTGAGAAACGCTGTTCTATTCGAAACAACCTTCTTATGATTTTACAGCCCTTCAAATGAAGTCTCTTGTGGTTGCATCCAGTTGTCAATCTCCGTGGACTCATTTTCAGATGTCCACTCATCTCTGTGGAGACTGTCAAAGTCTCTCCTCGCAATAAAAGTCTCCCTGGGTCATGAATACCAGTTTTACTTTTGTAAATCCCACCGGGCCTAACCAGGAGAAAGCGCAGGATTTGAAAAAGAAATGTTTGCAGTCCCTTTAAGGTGTCAACTCTCTGCAAACCAGACGTGCAACTAGATGTTCTTTTCTAGAGTGTGTGTTTGCTTACTTATTTTTCGCTTGATTCTTGAGGGTGAGATGACACTGGAGGGTTATGCTTTTCTTTAATCCCTCCTTTTTTCCACCGATACCTCGTGTAAGTGCTTACAGGTCATGGAACCCTAATCTGTTCTGGTCAAGTCTGCGTTCGGTCATACGATGTTCGTCCAGTCTATCGGGTTAAAAGGGTGCACAAAGGAACCATTCTAGTATTTAGGACATGATTCTTCCTCTTTTAAACATTTTTCAACACCCCTGTACTTTACATTTTGAAAACGGTTTGCTATTAGAAAGATCGCTTCATCTTGCGATTCACTTCTCTCTTTTCATACGCTCTCTTGCAGGACAGAGGGCTTTGACTCCAGATTTAGAACTTGTTATGGGGGACCACGAGGGTCGGAGTCAGACCTCTGCCCGGTGCCACAACAATTTAGATCGAGCATCGCCGGGGGCGACATCTGAGGGATCGTATCCTCTCCCCACCCCTACAAAACCTCACGGACTTACTTTCCAGCCAACAGATCTAAACGTGCCCATAACAGGCGTAGGCAGGGGTCGCTTGTCGGGACTTGAACGGAGCTCCCGCAGTACCCAATACCAGCGATTCATTTCATTTCACCGATTTTAATACTTTTTGAGAAAACTTCCGAAGAGAATGTCATCATATAAAACCAACCGGACAGCACAAATTGATTACAGTCGAATTAGAGGAAAAGCATACACTAACAGACAGACTGAACTTCTATTTATTGCTGTTTCTTTATTCATAACGTAAAAAAAATAATCTTTAAAATCCAGCATTTAGCTTTTCTCAGGGGGCAAGAGTCAATGGGCTGAAGAGAAATCATGACAAATGACATGCGAATTTCATATTTTTATTTAATATTTATAACTATTAGAGTACATTCCAGGCGTTTTTCCCCGCGCGTCCGGTGTGTGCAGTATATATACAAGGTGCACCCATAAAGTAACCGGACAATTTTTAATAAATAAGAAGAATATTACTCACCTCCAAATAAATTTATCTCCTTCAAAATAATCGCCAAAGGAGTCTATGCAATTTTTCCAACGTTTCTTCAAGTCATCGAAATACTGTTTATAGGCGTCAGAACTAACCGTTCGCAAAATACGCGTAACATTTGATTTAATATCCGAGACGTTTTCAAATCTCTGTCCTTTCATGACCATCTTAAGCTTCAGAAAAAGGAAAAAATCAGCGATAAGTCGGGAGAATATGGCGGGTGATTTATCACTGTAATTGAATGTTTAGCAAGAAATTGCTGCATGGGGTATAGCATTATCGTGTAAAAGAAATCATTGCCCAGAATCAAACAGTTTCTAACTCACTTTATCCTGTTTCTTAATCGAAAAAGCCCCTCCTTGTAAAAATAATGGTTAATTGTTTGATTTTCGGGAACAAATTCGTGGTGAATAAGTCCTTTGTAATCAAAAAATGCAATCGGCATCACCTTAGTCTTTGATTTCGACATCCGTGCTTTTTTTTTGTATGGGAGAAGACGAGATTTCCACTATGCACTTTGTCTTTTTGTTTCTGGGTCGTATTGTAGACAGCAGGTGTCCTCTCCTGCTAAAATACACTTTAAGATATTGTTGTCCTGTTGCGCAGTAGTCAGCAAATCTTCACAGCAAGGTTTTTTTGTCTTCTTTTTGCTGTTCTGTCAAAATCCGAGGCACAAATCGAGCGCAAACTTTTTTCACATTCAGATTTTCAATTAAAATTAATCTACAGCTTTCTTTGCTTATCCCAAGCATGTCTGAAAGTTGCTGAGTTGTTACTTATCGCCAGCTGATTTTCCCCTTTTTCTGAAGCTTAAGATGGCCATGAAAGGACAGAGATCTGAAAACGTCTTGGATATCAAATCAAATGTTACGTGTATTTTGCGAACGGTTAGTTCCAACGCCTATAAACAGTGTTTCGATGACTTGAAGAAACGTTGGAAAAATTGTATAGACTCCTTTGGCGATTATTTTGAAGATGATAAATTTATTTTAAGGTGAGTAATATTTTTCTTATTTCTGAAAAATTGTCCGGTTACTTTATGGGTGCACCTTGCATTTTGATGTATTTAGAAAATGAAACCATGGTTTTCATTCAACAGACAAGCGAGAATCAGTAGATCAAACTGAATTGACTTGTTTGATTATTTTTGATGAATAAAATTAAGTCACAATAATAAAAAAAGTAAACACTACCAATTATAGAGCAGTGTTGAAAAATGTACGTTTCATACAGGTAACTTTGAAAAGGTTTAGTACCATGTTTACATGCTCAGATTTTTAATCCATTTTACCATAAGGAGGTGGATGATAGACATCAACGGTCTGATAGACTTCCGTTCGTAGACTGTGATTGGAGAGAATATCGTCGTGTTTCATTTCGTCGTATAATGTTTAGGATTCGTTACTTCTCCTTCTTCGATCTAGGTAATTATCCTAGTGTTGTCCATTAGAAATAACGGCCTGTTGAATTATTCCTTGTTTTTCCTCTCCGTTTTTGTAAGTAGTCTCAGTTGTTGGTCAGTAGGAAGTTTTGAAACACTTTACAAACATTTGGTAGCAACTCTTTGCGGCAAAACTGTAACATTTAAACCGTTTTCTTTTTTTCAAACGCTTTGTTTCGCAATGGAATTTTTGGTTTCCGATATTGTTTCTTTTAAATTCAGCTTCTTTTAATTTATAAATATTATGGTTCACTGAGTTTATTCTCGACTCCCGGTGGTGTAGTGGTTAAAAGCTTCAAGTTGCCCCACCACAAGTTCAGGGTTCAATCCTGCGACTGGGCAAGGTCGACTCAGCCTTTCATCCCTTGAGTGGGTCGATAAAATGAGGACTAAGCATGCTTGAGAACAAACTCTGGGGATCTCGCGTCAGGTTGACCACCTGACCGAAACATATGCCCTATGGCACCCCAAGCCCACAGTCAAGAAAGCGGAGATAGGCACCACCGGCCTTGGTCCACGCGGACTGTTGTGCCTTGATTTTAGTTAGTTTTTTTAGTTTATTCTCATCGATTTTATCTCAATCTTATAGATTCTTTCTACGTCAAACGTCTAAATACTGTATTACCTATAGTAAAGTTTTACTTGAAATTTAGTTACTGAAAATTATGTTTAATATGAAAAACATGATACAATCGCCCACTGCAACGATATGGTGCCAAATGGTGTTTCTAAAGTAAATTTCGTAAAACGTAGCGTAAAAATAAAATGACACGACTGTCGACGATTTAACAGCATTTGAAAAGAAATAGCTCCTTACTCTTAAATTTTAATATGAAGTCAAAGTGAGCTACAGATGCGATGGGGGATAGATCACCCGCTTTTTCGAGGTGAGAATTTTGCTCAATATAAGTCATGCAGCCGAGATATATACAGAATATCTGATTTTGTCTATCACAGCAGTAACACCGGCCCACATTAGCACCCTTTCATAAGGTTACGACATCTCCGAAATAAATAGAATGAGATTAAAACAAGTTTGGTTGAAATTGGGCAGTGGGTTACCTAATTATAGATAATTTTTATAGTATTTCGAAGTATATTAGAAATGTTTCCGAAGTTTAGACAAAAGATGCCATCATTCCTAGATCTTTGTCACCCTCTGCCGACTGAACCGTTTGAAGCAAAAAGCGAGTTCGCTTTTCCGAAAAAGGCAAGCCACTTTAAATTTGGGGCGTCAAGATTTAAAACAGATCGTAATAGCTCTTGGCAACAGGGGACCTGTGAATGTTTGTCGTTTAGGCCGTCTGCACACGGGGCAACTCAAAAGAAACTGATAACTGATTCAAATCATAAACCAGTCCGTGATGAGTCGCAACCTATGTAATTGAATGGAGCCACGCACACGGCGCAACTGGTTACAAACCCGTCGGACAGGTTGCGACTCATCACGGACTAGTTTGTGTTTTGAGTCAGTTATCAGTTTCTTTTGAGTTGCCCCGTGTGCAGACGGCCTTAGAGATATTCCCTACTCCGTTTACTGGCCAACCGCGCAACCCATATCCATTTCTCCTTGTGTATAGGTTAAAATGAAGAATTTCAACCGTAACTGGACCGTTCTAACCTGCATCGGAGAACGGTCAGTATCCACTGTTGCATCACCGAGTCACGTGACTTTTAAAATATTTAACAGACAGAAAACGTTACCATAGTATAAGGCTAGGGAAAACTATTTTTTTTTCGACAATCAAAACAGAATGAAACTTCGTAATTGTGTACCGTCCGCGATCGCACGCAATTGCCTATTTAGTCTTCATTCCTGACCTACACGACGGCTCTATTTTTATCCCTCCCGAGTCCAAGGCGGTTGACCATTGATTTCCCTCTCTGGGAACCCAACGAAAAACAACACAATGCCTCAGCATTATTTTTAGATTGGAGGGATGTGCTCGCTTCTCCTCCTGCCCACTTTAGCCGCTAGCCCTTTTTGGCTTCGGAAAGGACCTCCGTTTATTTCTATCTTAAGGGGATGCGCTCAAAAAAAAAAATAATCGTTTGTCTTTTCAGCCAAATATACAAAACTGAAGTGTAAGGGATTGTTTTAAGTTTTAGATCGACGTCTTCGTTGTTTGGTGTCAGTAATATTATCCGATATAAAACAGAGTCACTAAAGGCACTGGATGAGAACTGCTGCAGATAGACAAGACAGCACACCGACAATTTAACAAACACTCGATTTTTCTATTTTTCAAAATAACTTCTTAGTGGTTTGTACGTAGGAATTTGGCACCGAGGATGCTTTGTTCGAATCTCGACAAGCGCCACTGAAAGTCCTTGTGTCTAATCCGGGTATGGGCACTTTCAGTCTGTAGGCCGGAATATCCCTCCGTGGGGGTTTGTAGGGTTTTAGAGGAGGGTCACCTATATGATGCTTCCATGAAAAGCAACCAACGATTCCACGATGGGTGTTCCATTTTATTTACCTAGAGCGGAGTTGTGTCATGTGACCAACGCACTTGATGAGCTCCCCCATGAAAGACATGTTAGTTGAACGTTGGATTCGGCCACGAGTGGCAATGAAAATGATGTGTTCATTCGAATAACATTTCGATGTTGTAAATATGTACGTAATTTATGTATGATAGAATAAAAGAAGAAAATGTTTTTGCGGACGTTATTGAACCAAAACAAGACTGGATACACTATCGTTACAGCGGGAAATGGGTGGATGACGAAAGCTCGCCGAGTTAGCAAACAGCATCATTTTTCAAAATATCTCGATAAAATAATGGGATGACTCGAGCAGAAGTTTCTTCAGTATTTCTTTACTTCAGTAATCTATATATATAAAACAGTTCCGTAACTGACTCACTGACATACAACGCACAGACCAAACCGCTGGACCTAGAGGGCTGAAATTTTGCATGGCGATTCTTCTTATGGTGTAGGGGTGCACTAAGAGAGATTTTTGAAAAATTCTTCTTAGATTTTTTGAAATTAAATTTTTAAGCTGTTTTTGTAACTTTTTTTAAGTTTGCATTTAAAATAATAATTTGGAAGTTATAAAATTTATATCACGAGAAAGATCGTAAAAATTCCTTTAAAATGAGATCTTTTTCGAATCTTTGCCTCCATTTTCTGACTTTTGGTGAATTTTTAAAGATTAATTTTTAGAATTTAATTTATTAAATGCTGATCACGTGATTTCTTTTTCTGGTACAATAAATAAATTTATCGTCACGTGCATAACAACTAAATAGACAAAAAAATTTTTTTTTTCATGCTAATGCGGCAGACGATTGGACATTATCCAAAAAAATATTAAAATACAGTAAAAGATATTATGTCCCTCAAACTGTAGTATATTAACTGTACTATATTCTTGAATACAGTTGGCTCTCTGTTTAACGACGCTCTACTTAACGGCGATCTTTAAGGACGATATTTCCCAGTACGGGCCCCTCCAACGTTATGCGAAATGTTACTTTTTCACAAATTCTGTTTAAGGGCGATCTCTACTAAGGACGATTTTTCACGGTCCCTTGAAAGTCGTTAAACAGAGAGCCAACTGTATTTGCTATTACATTTAATTTGAATATTTTCTTCTACATTATTTTGTCTATAAAAATATCTCTTGCGATTTTTTTATAAATATATATTTTTGGTTTTTTTTTTACATCAATTGTATACATTGATCATCGTATTTATTATATATATATATATATATATATATATATATATATATATATATATATATATATATTTATTTGGCATAATTGCATACATTGACCGTTGTATTTAATTTGAATGTACTCCGTAGCGAAGTACGGGTTTTCAGCTGGTATATAATAAATTTGAAATCATTTGACATTATTTATAAATTAAGGTTTTTGTTCTCCGAAGGATGCAAGGGATAGTGTCAATCTCGGAGGTATTTGCTGACATTATTTTGTGGTGGCCTTTCTTACGCTGGTTACTCAGAAAAAAAAATGATTTTTTTCTTCTCTAACTAACCAGTATTTTAGTATAATTTTATTTCCAGTGTCTGGCAAGATGTCACACTGAAGGAAAGAAAACCATAAAAGAAGACAAGGAACAAATTGTATAATAAATAATGTTAGCCCAGTTGGCCTCTACTCTCCCGGTACATGTCCCTCTAAAGGAGGATGTCAACGCCTCTCGGTATGATATCGATGGTTATAGGATCAAAGTTTCATGTCACTTTTAACGTAAGATTACGTTCCTCCATAACGGTCCTGCGGAGAGAAAAAAATTGTCCGGCGTCGCGAGTTATAACTTTGGCAGCATGCCAAACCCAGTAGCAGTAAATAGTTAAACAGAAAAATACCAAAATGCGTTTATAAAAAAAATTTAAAAAGTATTCCTTACTACTCTATCGATTACTTTCAGAACACAGCTGGGCGATGGCCAAAGTCTGTAGGTTCGAGTCCCACTGTTGGTATGGTTATCTGTAGCCGCCCGGGTTCGGTTTTAAGCAGTAGGTCCCAGTCCGATGAGCCCTCGTGTAGCAAAAGATGACCTCTCAACTCACTAACGTCATAAAGAAGTAAGACATTTGGGCGTGGTTTATAATGAGAAGTTGTTATCGATCCTTGCTTTGAAGAAATGAGGCATAAAAAGATAAAAAAATTTGAATTAAACTCATATTATTATCGTATACTGTTTGGGAAGCGGAAACACGTGCTCACAGCTGTTCCTTACGTGGTATAATGGTGATTAGATATCGCATGAAATTTCAGTGGAATGCGAAGTTAAGAAGTAATAAATTTGAATTTAATTTCGTATCATTAAAAAAACATTATGGAAAAATATGTGTTTATATATTTATTGATTCATCGGGCTAATGGAGGCCGCATTTGAAACTGCGTACGGGTCTGAATGGAACAAGAGGCAGTTTGTCGAGGGAATAGAGAAGAAAACAAAACTTTTCTTTGGTAAGGAATTCAGATGGCACGATTGAAGATTAAAAAAAAATGAAAGGAACAGAATAATATTGCAAAAATGAGGAAAATAGTTTAGGTTTGTGCATTATTTTGTACACTGATAGCATAATAAGTGGTTAAAAAAAGGAAGCTATTTATAGAACGTAATTTTCAACACATAATAGATTTTAGATATGGAAATTATCGTTTTTTTACTACGGTTTTTTTATTCGGGGAGTGCATTTACGTGCAAAAAGATGAAAACTCCCCACACATACGGACGCGCATAGTTTTTATAGGAAAAAAAAACTTTAATGTTTGGTTTATCGAACATCGTTAAAATGTCTGCTGTGTCACGAAAATAAAGATTTTTTTCACCTCATTTAAGAGTATTTTTTCTTCTCCTAAAGGAGTGAAGCTTTTTTTCCCCCCAACAGTCTTAAACAAAGTTCCTTAATTGAAGCAAATTCGATTTGGTGAAGCTATTTTTAAACGCATGTTATGGTTGGGATCTTTTTTGTTTTTTTTTGTTGTTTCCGAGAGACTTGGGACAAAAGTATTACAGAGGAGGCAAATAGCATCCGTGGCGATCACTCGAGGAGCAGAAACGGCCATCAACTGTTCTTTTTTTCGTTTTATGAAGGAGGAATATATCTTCTGTCGTAGAGGTAGTGGTGTCGTCTCGTTAGTGCAAAAACCAGGCATGCTGAATTAAAATTTTATCGTATTAAGGGGACAAGGGACCTTCAACATCGTTTTTTTAAATTGTCAATCTTTTACTCTCTATACAAAACTAGCTGAAAACCCGCACTTTGCTACGGAGTACATTCAAATTAAATACAACGGTCAATGTATGCAATTAATGCCAAAAAAATAAATATATATATTTATAATAAATACGACGATCAATATATACAACTGATGTAGAAAAAAAATTATATATATTTATAAAAAAATCATAAGGGATATTTTTATAGACAAAATAATGTCTAATCGTCTGCCGCATTAGCAAGAAATTTTTTTTTTTTTTTGTCTATTTAGTTGTTATGCACGTGACGATAAATTTATTTAAAGTACCAGAAAAAGAAATCACGTGATCGGCATTTAATAAATTAAATTCTAAAAATTAATCTTTAAAAATTCACCAAAAATCAGGAAATGGAGGTAAAAATTCGAAGAAAATTTCATTTTGAAGGAATTTTTATGATCTTTCTCGTGATATAAATTTTATAACCCTCAATGTATTATTTTAAATGCAAACGTAAAAAAAGTTTAAAAAACAGCTTAAAAATTTAATTTAAAAAAATCTAATAAAATTTTTTGAAAAATCTTTCTTAGTGCACCCCTACACTATTAGAAGAATCGCCATGCAAAATGTCAGCCCTTTAGGTCCAGCGGTTTGGTCTGTGCGTTGTATGTCAGTCAGTGAATGAATGAATCAGTCAGTTACGGAACTGTTTTATATATATAGACTAGCTGAAAACCCGCGCTTCGCTACGGAGTACATTGAAATTAAATACAACGGTCAATGTATGCAATTAATTAAAAAAAAATATATATATATATATTTATAATAAATACGACGATCAATGTATACAATTGATGTAAAAAAAACATATTTATAAAAAAATCGTAAGGGATATTTTTATAGACAAAATAAAGTCCAATCGTCTGCCGCATTAGCAAGAAAAAAATATTTTTTTGTCTTTTTTTTTTGCACGTGACGATAAATTTATTTAAAGTACCAGAAAAAGAAATCACGTGATCCGCATTTAATAAATTAAATTCTAAAAATTAATCTTTAAAAATTCACCAAAAATCAGGAAATGGAGGTAAAAATTCGAAAAAAATTTCATTTTGAAGGAAATTTTATGATCTTTCTCGTGATATAAATTTTATAACCCTCAATATATTATTTTAAATGCAAACGTAAAAAAAGTTTAAAAAACAGCTTAAAAATTTAATTTAAAAAAATCTAAGAAGAATTTTTGAAAAATCTTTCTTAGTGCACCCCTACACTATTAGAAGAATCGCCATGCAAAATTTCAGCCCTTTAGGTCCAGCGGTTTGGTCTGTGCGTTGTATGTCAGTCAGTCAGTGAATGAATGAATGAATGAATGAGTCAGTTACGGAACTGTTTTATATATATAGATGAGAATAACTAATATTATTTCTTTATTACATTAAAGACACTTAGAATTCCCAAATAAGTATTTTTTGGAAGAATAAGAACCCTTTTTAAAAAAAGTATTCAAAAATTCTAGACATTTTCAAAATGTTCCAAGAGCATTGATTTGTTTCTGGTTTCTTCTAAATATCTCAGGATTGTCAATCGAAGTGTTTTACATAAAACTGTGCATCATTCCTTGAAACCGCAAATATTTTTCAAATATTTTTCAAATATAGACTGACTAATGAAGCGAAAACATGCAGAAACATAAAAAAAAATAACAGGCATATTTTTCAAAAAGATTATTTATAGCTTTAGATTGATACAAAAAGAATTCAATGCACAATTATGTTTATATATATACTAGAAGGTAACCCGTCATTTTGACGCCATAATACTAATAATGACGTCATAATGGAAAAAGTATATGAAAGTTAAAAAATATCCCGAATTATCTAACAATATTGCATTTAATCCACACCTTGTAAAAACAAACCCTTTCATTATTTTTTATTTAGTTAGTTTTTCATGCGATTGGAGTAGTAGACTGCCATCCAGTTTTTTACAGCTCACTACGCGATATAAATACTTGAGCTACTTGATTCATTCACATTCAAGTTCGTTTACTTTCAGAATTCATCGCAAAAGTAAACCCGTCCGACAAACCCGTCCGACGGGTTTGTAACCAGTTGCGCCGTGTGCGTGGCTCCATTCAATTACATAGGTTGCGACTCATCACGGACTGATTTGTGATTGGAGTCAGTTATCAGTTTCTTTTGAGTTGCCCCGTGTGCAGACGGCCTTAGATTTTTTGGTTCTTCAGTACGGACAAACTGTCCGGGTGAAATTCAGAGCAACTCCGAAGGAGAGTGAGATTTCTCAGTTATAGACCTCGGCTAGTCTTAATTAAGCTATTATGTGAATCAGTTATTACAATTATTACCAAATTTCGCTTAAAAAGCCATTTATCACCGAGTTTTCGCCAAAAAGTAGTAACGAAATAATTTTGGCATTCATTCGTTCATATCGGCAAATTTCGCATTTATTCGCATCTATTTCGTGAATACGAAAATGACTCCCTTGATATTAGCAATATTCCGACTCCAAGGAAAAAAAAAGTTAATTTTTTTACCCTTTTAATTTGATCTCCCTTTTGTGTTTCATTTTAGGATCCTGTCTGTTTTTGGCATCCATTGAAACACCGAAGATTTATATAAAACACCGGAACCCACTTTCTTGTCTCAAAATGTTCCATTTCTTTCACAATAATAACTTATTTTTCTCTCTTTTTCAATTCCTACTATTAGTTCACACTCTCTCTATATATATCTTGTTCAAATTTTCAATCGTTAATAAAAGTACTTTTTATTCATCCACTCAAGTTCAAATACATTTTTTAAAACTTGTAGTGGATGACACTTGATGTTAATACAGTTTTTTCAAATATTAATTCATTAATTAAATTTGATTAATCAATTTTAGTTTTAAGACCTAGAGCGTCTCTTGCTCTTGAATAGTTTCCCTCTTGTTACTGTGTAAACGGTAGCACTGCGGTATCGCGGGCTTATCCCGTCCTGTAGGTTGCGAAATCGAATCCCCAACCTGACAAACTTTTTCTCTCTCTTTCCCCCCTCCTAATCTCGCACAGTAGGCAAGGTTCTGGCAGGCAATCCTTTTTTTCAATTCCTACTATTAGTTCACACTCAAATTTTTCTTTGTTGACCTAAGTAGGAATTGACTTTAAATTTTTTTTTTTATATATTACTTGTTTTACTTTAAATTTCCTACGCCAGACACGAAACCTTTTAGCCATTCATTTGCCTCTCACAGCCCGATAAATATTTGAGTCAGCAATCTAACTATAAAACTTTTCCACAGAATTGAGTGCCGCAACTCACTCGAAATAATTCGTTAAAGTAGTAAGAGCCTGTTCACATAGGAGTCCGTTGCGTAGCGTTAAGGGAAAGATGACGTTGAGACGAAAATAAACCAATCATAGGAGTTAAAAATTTCATTGCTAATCGTTTGGAGGCCTACGATTGGTTTATTTTCGTCTCAACGTCATCTTTTCCTTAACGCAACGCAACGGACTCCTATGTGAACAGGCCCTTAAGGGTCGTGAGTCTCGGAGACTAAGCGAGGTGCGATCCAGCCAAGTCTGCATAAATACCGTAATTTCGTCGTATGGTTATTAGCGTAGCAATCAGTGTTGCTGAATAATAGTCTTGCAGCAACAATTGTTGGTGCAAAATTATTTCGTCGCATAAACGAAACATTTCGTCGCATAAACTGCCGTTTTAACGTAGGATTACGTTCCTCAATAACGGTCCCGCGGAGAGAAAAAAAATGTCCGGCGTCGCCAGTTATAATTTTGGCAGCGCGCCAAACCCAGTAGCAGTAAACAGTTAAAGAGAAAAGTACCAAAATGCGTAAAAAAAAGACGGTAAATAGCGATAAGTAATCCTACGTTAATAACCCTCGGTAGTTTCGTTAGAAGAGACTACCTGAAATATTTTTTTCATATTATTTTTTTTCTTAAGGCTGCTGTGTACTAACCCTATTGGATTCGCTCACTTCAATGTTAACCTATGGAGAAAATGTGTCCACTATTGACAGCTAGATAAATGCTGATAATCCAATAAAAATGGTATTTTCTGCACCTTGCAACAGGACTCATTTTATAAATTTCATCCGCCAAAGGAAGTGATGAGCGTTTAAAACACACTCTACCAGATTTTTCCCCCGAATAACTTAAATTTAAAATCATTATTTCCGTTTTTTTTTTAAAACGAAAAATATCCCATGACATAGAATTTTTTTCTCTGTTACGGAGTACAATTTAAAAAAAATCTTTAAATCCAAATGGGCAATCCTTGGACACATTTTGTCCAAGGGCTAACATTGATGTGAGTGAATTCAATAGGGTTAGTACATAGCAGCCTTAAATGTTGATAATATACAAAATTTACAAATGTAATTTTCAATGAGATGCCTTCAATGGTAACTACTCTCACACGACCGAAAAGCCACAACTAGTTCGGTTTTTCATTTACTGTAGTCAGTATTTAGAGCTGTCAAGAAATATTAAGGCGACAATGGACCATGAAAAACTTTTTTTTTATTAATTAACCAATTGCTATGAAATTTTGTATACTTATACAGTGTTATTTAGAGATGGAAATTCGAAATTTAAAAAAAATCAGAATGTAATTAATTAAGATACTAATTAAAATCAGTTTGTTCATTAATTACTCTATTTAAAAATGCTCCATGCACATTAATTTTTGTCTCAGATACCTAATTTTCTCTCTTAAGCTAGCTATATATAGTTATAGTAAAAGTTAGTTGCAATATTTGATTTACAGTCATATTTATAAAAACTAGAAAAGAAATCGATAAAATAGGTCATTTTATGCAAAATTTTATCAAAAAAATTTTTTTACTGTAAAAATTTTAAGTTGTTTTAAAATAGTATAATGAATTGATTACAAAGTTTTATTCTAACATAAATAAATAATCATTTTATGAAATTTTATGAAAATTCAAGAAAAATTATGACGCATGGAACATTTTGAACTTACCGAAACGACATGAAAACTTGTTTTGAGAAAATGGCATTTAAAGTTTTAATTTGACTAACATTTCCATTGTTTACGTTTGGAAAAAATACTTATAACTTGGTTAATAATGATCGGATCAACACATTTTTTTAAAAATCTAAAGCTGATGAGTTGCAGAATCATTTTCTGAAAGAAAAGAAAAATCGTTTTGGGGACATATTTTTGTCAATCTGAAGGTCCATTGTCGCCTTAAAAGCAAACGAAACTGTTTAAAATTCAAAAAATGTCAAATGCACTTACGAATATTTCTCAGAAACAAAAATACAAAAACAACGGCTCAGTAAAAATATTCAACTAAAGCCCTCCCTTAAAAGTATCTATTAATTTTTTTCGAAGAAATTATGTAAAAATAGGCTCGGACGAAATATTAGAATCGAATTATAAGCGTTGAACACATGAAATATGTTTTATATTCAGTAATTTGTTAATCAAGCAGATAAAAAATGGGAAATAATATAAGGGTTTATCTTGTACGAATACTTGTAGGCATTTTCTTCTAAACAAAATACCAATTTCAAAATTTACTATTCATATATGTAAAAAAAAAAAATCAATATCAGTTTTAATAAAATAATGATGGGAATTTAAAAGAAAAGAGACAGGAACTAAAAAAGATAATTTTGCAGTCCATTTTTTTTATTGCGACTGTGAAAAGTATTTTGATAACAATTCTCGAAGTTCCGAAACTCTGAATTCTTTTATAACAAGACTTTTTAATAGCATATTCCTTAGCAAAATGTTCCCGTTCATTCGAGAAATGAAAATCAAAACTGCCGATAATAATAGTGGGCTTTGAAGTTAAAGTTTTAGTTTCGAACTTTTATACATCCTCCAAACTTCTTTTTCAGCTGTAATAAGTTTTCGCGAGGGAAGATGGAACGTTATTGCTTAAAAAAGAAAGCTTTAAATAATTGAAAGCAATGTTCCGTTAAAAAATATTCAAACTTCTACAAAGGATCATTTGCGAAGGCATTATTTTGTGTTCTTCCGGCATATACTTTTTCAGTAAAAATTTAATAAATCGCATACTCGCCTGAAAGGCCTTCGAGCACTACTCTCTCGGTGTTTTCTTCAACTTGTAACGGCTCCCTGTAGTACAGCTGAACACTGCTCGCCCAAGAACAGTGCCCTCTGGTGGCAAGCCAGAGAAAAACTTCAGTAGAAGCCAAGATGGCGACCCTAATGCTTGGTCTTGCGTTATTGTCCCATGTTTTTCCTAAAATTTTTGTGTGTACCGTGTGTAACGTACTTTGTTAGTTAATAAATAATTGTTACACTATGTGACACTCTTTCTGAACCATTAACACTCTCCACAATTGGCGCCCAACCACCAGAGGGCACTGTTCTTGGGCGAGCAGTGTTCAGCTGTACTACAGGGAGCCGTTACAAACTCTTAATAAAATGCAGTTGTAAATGTGAGCGATGTACCGAGGTTTTCTACACGATAAAAATGATTTATCTTTAACAGATCTCAAGCTAGTTCATGAAAACACTCCTATGACGATGAGGATGTAAGCTCACATATTTAAAAATCCTAAAACAGAGGATTTCCAGAAATCTCAGAAATACTGCATCTAAATTTTCACCGATATCTTACCCTAAATGTTCAACTGGGTATAGTTCATCTGGATTAAGCGAATTAACCCCCTTCCTTCTCGCTCCCTTCAAAATTACTGGGTTAGGTTTCGCCTTCTATTTTTCGTGCCCGTGATATTACCGGGATGGAGTGTTTAAAAGTAACGCACCAAAAAGATTAAAACAACCCATTTCATTTAGCCTGAAAAATTATTATTTCTTATTTTACATACCAGATGGCAGCACCGGACTATATATAATGTTATTGGAGATGGTTTTCTTAAAACTAGATGTGGCAGATCAAGAAATAAATGGAATCCTCCGGAAAAAATAGGCACTTTTATTACCGTTTTCTTGAAAATTATGCGATCGTTAAGGGGTTTTAACAGAGATGCAGTCGTATATTTGAGTCCTTTTATGTATCTATATTCCTACCTGCTCAGGTCGAATCCCATTCGCACCACACACAGAAAGTGAAGATAACGAATATTAAAGTAAAAAAATATTTCAGGTTGTGTCCTCTAACGAAACTACTGAGGGTCATCAACGTAGGATTACTTATCGTTTGCTTACAACTTTTTTTTTTAATGCATTTTGGTATTTTTCTGTTTAACTCTTTTACTGCTACTGGGTTTGTCGCGCTGCCAAAATTATAACTCGCGATGCAGGACAATTTTTTCCCCCGAAGGACCGTTATTGAGGAACGTAATCCTACATTAAAATCACGAATAATATTAAAACTAATCCTAATGGATGGACTTGGTGCGCTTCTATCATTGTATGAATGTTCGGCTCTGTTTTCGTCAACGGCATTTTTAAATCGTCGCGATTAGATATTTGTAGAGGTCTCTGCTTTTAGTAAGCGGATGTGTGACTACACTGAACTCACCGTTCCACTCAATTAGATAAAAAAAAATGCAATTCAGATCTTTTGTATTATAATCCAGCATAAAGTATCGGTACCTGTTTTTGCAGCCAGAATTGTTGGTAGCTGAGTTCGAATTTAAATTGGCCGCTCCCCTGGATCGCCGGCTTTGGGAAACCCAACTCTAATGTTGCCGGAAAAAAATAATATTAGGAACAGAGATTATGCGCCGGAAAACAGCAAGGAATAGATTCTTGCGATCTTAATTTGCTTACAAAGTACATCAGTAGTGCTTAAGGCTGCTGTGTACCAGCCCTATTGGATTCGCTCACCTCAATGTTAACATATGGAGAAAATGTGTCCAAGGAATGCCGACTTGGATTGAAAGATTTTTTTTTAAAAAATTGTACTCCGTAATAGAGAAAGAAATTTCACACCTGGGGCATGTTTCGTTTAAAAAAAATGCAAGTAATATTTTAAAATTTAAATAATTCTGAGAAAAAAATCTGGTCTAGCGTGTTATAAACGCTCATCAATTCCTTTGAGGGACGACATTTTTACAATGAGTCCTGTTGCGAGGTGCAGAAAAATTTCAGTGTAACGTCATGAATCCATCTTTCCTGATAAGTAATCGTCCCGAACCAAAAGTTCTATTTTGGGAGGCATGGTTCTGAGAAGCGTAGGGGGCCCACATTTAATTACCAGGGGAAAACGAAAGCCTGTGGTGTAAATTGGCTTTCATATACCGGGTGGGCAAAAATTCCGTAGAAACTTTAAAAATTCATAAAAACAAGAAAAATAGCCAAAATTAAAAAAAAAAACGTTTGCAGGGTTAGCTAGGCCACGGGAATTTTTTTAAGACAGGAACCCCCCTCCCCCTCAAAAAACAGCCGACAGGTGGCGCTGACGTACACAAGTAAAAAAAAGATACGCAAATAACGAAAAGAATGCTTCTAAATCGTTTATTAGAGCAGTAGGTGTTCCACATGACCCCCAATACAGGGGATAAGGCATTGCAGGCGAGACACAAATCCAGCAACGGCAGAGTGCAGCAAGTCCGAATATATACATGACACCTCTCGGCGGATCGCATCTTTCAGTTCCAACAGATTGGAGGATGGACCAGATAGATACACCCGGGATGATACACACCTTTGACTTGTGTACTTCAGCGCCACATGTCGGCTGTTTTTGAGTTATTTTTTTTCCTGTCTTAAAAAAATTCCCGTGACCTAGCGATGCTAACCCTGCAAACATTTTTTTATTTTGGTTATTTTTCCGGTTTTTATGAATTTTTAAAGTTTCTATGGACTTTTTGCCCACCCGGTATCTGGCTGAAACCAACTGACGCCTCGACAGGTGGCGTAAGACACTGTAGTCCCCAGATCTGTAGTGGTAAGTATAATATTTGAGGAAACAGACTTATTCGACTCCAATCTTGTTTATTTTTCAAGATTTAAAAATAAAAACAAAATTTGCATTCTAACTATTCGTTAAAACGGAAATTAAAACATAATAAACTTATTCAAAGTATTTAGACATGCGGCCAAGAAAACTGCCGGCACGAGTACGGCGCGCAAAAAGCGGGGAAGTAGCTGAGCTGGTGTGGACTGCGGCTGCTAGCTTATATTACCTTTGAGTATGTGTGACGTCGAATGAGCGGCGTTACAAATTTGGATAAAGAGCAAACCCTCAGCGCCCCAACACCATGCCGTGCGTCTCTGTCTTTTCGAGAGGCAGGTCACAAAACGCGAGACTGGTCGGCGTTAGCATCCTAGGTTTCCGAAAGAAGCGCGAGACCGGACGGCGCTTGCCCCACCGAGTGAAGTCGAACTCCCGTGAGGAAGCCTATATATATATATATATATATATATATATATATATACATACACAGCTAGTTATCAAAATAATGAAAACACTAAGAAACATCATCAAAACCTTTGTTAATTCGGCGCAGGAGCACCTTTGTCATGTAATACCACCTGATTCACCTTGGAGTTGGATTATTCAAGTCATAAATAGTGGTTAAGTATATATTATACCATTCTTCAGGTTAAAAATAATGAAAGTTCCTGTAGAGGGGCTGTGGTGGATATCGATACCTGGCTATATCCGCTTATACAGATCACGGTGGTTGGATGATATATAGTCGAGGGGATTGTACAGGGCAAGATAAGATATTTGACTTCTTTTTCATGCTCTTCAAACCAATACTTGATAGATTTAGCTGTATGCATAGGGGGATTATCATCCTGGAGAACGCCATCTCCTGAAAGAAACAATGTTTGCACCATAGGACGGACTAGTGTGCTAAAATTTCGACATAGTCTTTCCCATTCAATCTCTCTTTTAGGGTTACAATAGGGCCTAAAGAAAACCATGAGATGCCATCCTAACCCCTGATAGATCTACATGATTGACAGTTGAAACAGCCTGAATCTTACGCATGTGTAGGTTTCTCCAGACATACGCATGTCCTATTCCGAGGAACAATGTGAACAATGATTCGTCGGACCAAATGCCGTTTTTTGACATATTACTCGACCAGGATTTGCGCTCGTGGCACCATTGTGGACGATATTTTGTATTGGCATCTATTACAAGTAGCTTGGGAATAGCTACTCTTCCGTAAATGCTTTGGTTGTGAAGTTCCCTTCTACCTCTAGCGGTTGATACCGGAACACGGAGATGCAGATTGAGCTCTTCGGTCATTTTGGTTGCAATTGTTTTCTTTCTTTATGTCACAATCCGCTTCAATACCTCGTCCGTCTCTTTCACTCAGGTGTCCCTTTTGTCCACTATTCTGTTTGGCAAAGGATGTTTTCCCATGCACTGTATGCTATCATGACTTTCGATACTATAGCTCGAAAAGCACCCATTAGCCTGGGGGTTGCAGTAACTTATACTCCAATTTAATCGCGCTCCAACAATTTGCCCTTTTATCAAGGTCTGCAAGATTTGACATTTTACGATGTTCCTCCCAAAAGCACGATGCCCTTAGCTTCATTACTGCAACCTGACAGTAGAATAATACGTACACTATATTACACTGCTGGCCACCCAAATTGCAACACCAAGAAAGACAAGAGATATCACAACAAAATTTATTTTGTAGATAACATGTTGACCAAGTATCAAATGATTAAATTTATAGACTTCTGTGAAGTGTGGTTCCTGCCAAAATCAGTAGCCAGAGTAGCCGCCATTGTTGGAGATCATCGCTGCCACACCCCTCGGCATTGATTCAAAGAGACTTTGGATGAGTTCTTGGGGTACAGCAGACCAAGCAGCTTCCACACGTTGCCAAAGTTGATCTGCTGTGGCAGCTGGGGATGGAATCTGGGTCAATCGTAGAGCAACCATGGACCACATGTTTTCTATCGGCGAACGATCCGGAGAGCGAGGCGGCCAGGGAAGCAATTCAATCTGGCGATTGACGAAGAACCGCTGGACAATGCGTGCCACGTGTGGTCGCGCATTATCCTGTTGAAATATGGCTGTGGGCAAGCCCTGAAGGTAAGGAAGGACAACTGGCTCCAACACCTCGGAGATGTAGCGCTGGCTGTTTAAAGTACCGGCAATGCGTACTAGAGGTGTGGGAGAGTGATATCCAATACCGCCCCATACCATAATACCCTGTGCAGGTCCAGTGTGGAGGTGCATAACGCAGTTGTTCACCATCCTCTCTTCACGGTGTCTCCAGACTCGAATGCGACCATCGTGGTGTTGCAGACAGTAGCGTGACTCGTCAGTAAACACAATTTCATTCCATTCTACCGTCCACATCCTTCTGTCATCGCACCATTGGCGGCGGAGACGTCTGTGGTTCTGCGTCAAGGGTAGACAAAGCAATGGACGTCTTGCGGACAGACCACTCTGCTGTAAACGGCGTCGAATGGTACGCGAAGACACTGGATGATGCGTTACAGACTGCATGTGCTGTGCTATGGTTCGTGATGTGACTGAGCGATCCGTCACTGCCATGCGCACAATTTGCCTGTCATCACGTGAAGTGGTGCGCTGAGGTGGATGCGATCGAACACGCCGGACCGTCGTACCCTCCTGCATCCAACGATCACATATCCGCATTACAGTTGTTTGGTTTCGTCCAACACGTTTACCGATTTCCCTGAAAGATAATCCACAATCTCGGTAGGCCACTATCCTTCCTGTGTCGAACTCGGATACTTGATCTAAATATGATCGCTGTTTTCGACGAGGCATAATTGATCGTTTTTTTAAAAAAACCACAAGAAAAACACAATTGCCGAACTTGAAATCGTCGAAATCTCCAAGCCTTAAATAGCTCTTTGAAGTGGCGCCACAGGCGCGCGTGATGTGCGTCTGCGCTGAAATTCTAATCATTTGCATATCTCACCTCCGCTAATGCATGTTGTAAATTTCATGTTATTTGCATGATTCCTTCAGTGTGTTGCATTTACAGTGGCCAGCAGTGTATATAAAAAAATACCGGTTGCCAGACTCATTTTTTAAGGACTACGAAGCACATTCATAAACACCACTAATATTGATAGGTGTTACCATTATTTTGATAACCACCTGTATATGTATATATATATATATATATATATATATATATATATATATATATATATATATATATATATATATATAAGACATAGTTGAAAGAGAAAAACCAGTTTGAGCACTAAAACGACTTGCAGCCAGGAACTAAAAACATGAAAAGATAAGAATGAAAGAGGTTTTTGACAGCATCTCTTCATCAGCGGTGTCGATACTGTCTAAAAAACAATGGATTGTTTCTGATAAGTATGATCTAAACAATAAACATACTCAGACACCGTACAATCCATGAGAAACTGCAGAATTGAATAAAGAGTTACTTATCCATAGAACACCAAGCCTGGCGCTAGAAAGAGTGGAAGTTAAAAATAGGTAACCGCAAGATGACTGACGTCACAAAACTTACAACCAAGGAGCAAAGGAAACACAGAAACTGACCTACTATGGAGACTGTGTTTTAGGACAATTAAACCTAAATTAAATTAGTTTTTTATTATTATTACTAAGAGTAATTTATTATTATTTTATTTTTATTTTATTTTTACTTAAGGTATTAATTTTATTTATTTATTTTATTTTTAGTCGTTATTCACTCTAATTATACTTATTATTATGATTTACTTATTAATTGCAACAGAACAAACTATTCATTAAATCTAAAACAACCAATTATGTTCTTAGAAAGACTATCGGGGTAATAATTACGTGTTAGCACAGCTATTAAGTCTAAAATATGCTTATTCCTATTGTATTTAGAACAAAGCCCATTTATACGTACTAACTGATTTACAATAATGTTATTAAAAACAGATTTATGTAAACAGGTTAGGTAATTTTGAAACTTAACAATATTAAAATCATAGTCTGATCTTTTGTCATATAAGTCAAAAGTAAATTTGCTATGAGAATTTAATTTAATGTTAATATCTAAAAAGTTTACATTAATATTATTTTGGCTACTTTTTATTAGTTCCAGATTAGGAGGATAAAAATTTAAGTCTATATGATTATTACTTTTATTAATTACTATTATATCATCTATATATCTAAATATATTGTAATTGCTATTATCTATATTATTAAGTTCAAAATAATGTAAGTATAAATTGGCTAGCATATTTGAAGCATTTCCACCTTGTGGTACACCTTTGGTCTGTAAGTAAATACTATTATTATGTACTATATATTTATGTTTAGTTACTAAATCTAGGAGCCTATTGAAACGAGTAAGATTGATTTCGTTGCTTAAGTATTGATTATTATTTTGTACTAACTTTATAATTATTCTATTTAAATCAATTATATTGATATTATTGAATAAATCTTCAAAATCATAAGTTACTATTGTATCACAATCATCTAATGTTTGTAGTTTTTTAATTAGACTAAAGCTATTATCAATTATACCACAAACACCAGAAGTTATTGTTTTATAGATTAATTTAAGGTAATTTAATAATATTACACTTGCTTTAGTAGCATAAGTGTTGTGTCCACAGGTTATATATATGAGGGCCTGACAACAGAACCGCAGAGCCGCGGAGTGAGAGGAGAGAGAGGGACGAGCCTCTGTCAACGGGACAGAGAAAGATTTGGGACTGAGCAGTCCTAGGTGCTGACCGGTTCGGTTCGTCTCTCGGTTAAAGACTAAAAGAGTCTTTGTAAATTCTCCATTGAATGTCACTCGGATGCAGACGAGAATAGTCACTCTGCTAGTATACTTATTTGTACATAGTTTTTTTTAAATACAAGCTGTAGATTTTAATTAATTCTGTCTCTCGTGTGCTTATTTTAATTACGGGGACGTTACATCAGACTATCGGAAAATACCATTTTTATTGGATTATCAACATTTATGTAGCTGTCAACAGTAGACCCATTTTCTCCATAAGTTAACATTGAGGTGAACGAATCCAATAGGGTTTGTACACGGCAGCCTTAACCGGTGGTCCGGAAGAACTCAAGAAGTAGTACTCGAAAGATTAAAAAAAAATGGTGTTATCGTTTCAAAACGAAAAATTTTATGTAAATGGGAACGCAAATTATTTTTTATGATACGAATTTATTATTCGAATTCTAAAAAAATCCCGTATTTCTTCCGTTTTCTTATGTTTCTAGTAAAAAAAAACCCCTGCTTAAGAAATGCCTCCTATAATTTCTGTGATGCAGAGTAGCAGCAATTTTACAGCTAGTAAAGCAAGTGTAAGCTCAAAAATCTCATTAAGACTTAAATTTTAATAGGCTTTTATGTTTTTACTTTTACGTGATTTTACTTTTAAGTGTATTTTTTATTGTTATTCAGTTTATTTGTAACGTTTATTAAAATTTCTTATCACGGACGGTTTGTTTATTCAGAAAATGAAACCCATTTTTGCCTCTTAAAGGGCTGGTTAGGAGAGAGTCCCCGACGAATTTTTTCCCCTGATCAACAAAAGCTTAGGAACCACTGAACTAGATGGATCGAAATATTTATTTAACCCTTCTGTGGGAACATCTGCCTCTGATGTAGCTATGTTTTCTTCATTCAATGCCCCCTCCCCCCCCCCTCGACCTTGGGTATTGTGAGTCTACACATGCTTCAGTCAAAATCTTATCTTCAGTGTGGAAGGGTGATTCGTGACGCCAGCCTTCTACGGTTCAGGTAAAAATTCGATTAATCAGAGCAAAAATTAAAAATCCCAACCCAATCACTCGTTCGACTAAATGCATCTACAAAGCGAATCGTAATATAACCAATGATAATTGGTTCTGCTCAATAGAAGCTGGTCAAGAATTAAGAAGGAATAGGTTTGACGATTGTGGTTACCATGAAATGTGATAAACCACAAATATCCTCTGAATTTCTAGTTAGGAAAGAGATAATCCATCTACGGGGTGGTCATAAGAAAACTTTGCCGATATATGGACCTCTAGCGGCTGTTCCATTCAACCGATCGAGATGAGATTTCAGATACAGTTACAGGTAGCCCTCCTACTGCACGGTATCATACAACAGGGTTTCGCTTTAACACGATAGGATAAATTGTGGGAACCCTCGTATAACACTGCAACCTGTAACAGGGTTTCGCTCTAACACGGTAAAAAAAAATTGCGAAACCCTTTGTACAACACTGTACTTCTACAGCACTCGATAACATGATTTTCGTTTAACACATTTAAAAACTAAATTATCTTAAAATAATGACGGGAAGGAATAATGAACTATAGTAGCTTTACATAAAAATGTATAAACAAATTATAAATTATTCATTTATAACTCTATAAAATTACAAGAAGGCCTACGCTTAGCCGAAAATCATCCGTTCCCCTTGAGGTAACTGATTTGGTTAGGCTCCCTGATGACGAGACCTGTCGGTTACCTCTATGTTGTTTTATGGTTCAGTTCCGGCACTTATACAGAATCTTGCCGTTGGTGCGTGGATGCCCAGAGTGCTTGATTTCTGTTTGTTTTTTGTCTATATTCGTATTATTTTTATCTATCTCTGTTAGATTATTTATCCAAAAATCTTGAATCATATTTCTTGAATGCAGACCCTTCCGCTGAAAGAAGCCAAAAATTCAAAAGGAAGCTGCAAAATTGTCTATGTCCGTACCGTGAAATCTACAATGACCTCGTAAGAACCAGCAAACAAACCAAAATTACAGATTTTTTAGAGGGTAGAAGGTGCAAAAACTCTAAATGACGAAAAAAGGTTCTGAAAGGGAAGGTGATATCGTTCAACCGAAAAAACGTTCTCGTTTGATTGTACTGCGCAGTGATGAGGAAGAAATTTATTAAATTAAGGTCGCATTAAATGAAATAATATTTTTTGTTTCTTTTCGTTTTGTATTATACATACATTTATATTTTTAATAAAAAATAAGTTGCTTATATGGAATTTATAAAAAAAGTTTTTTTTAATAAGTTTTCGGAACGTAAACCCCCCTTTTTGTACTGGCTCTGGGTCTCATACAACACGGTTTAACACAACACGGCATTTTCTGGGAACCTATCTACCATGTTATAGGAGGGTTACCTGTATTCAGGGCTATGAGCTCGGGATTCTGTGAAAGGCAACAAAGTGGCGCTCACGGTTACGGTTATAGGTATAGAAACTCGAAATTTTCGATTGGCAACGCCCACTTTCCCCCGTCGCAAAATGCTCAGCGCATGCGAAAACCCCAAAGAGCGTTGGAACGGTAAGTGTATCACAAAAAACGAACGCGTTACGCACGCACAAAAACAAGCTCTACGAACGGCCAACAAAAACACGACGATGGCACCCATGTGGAAAATGTGTAATCCAAATAAAAGTTTATATACATATATACATACATATATACATACACAAGAGGTAAGCAACGACAAGTAATCCTACGTTAATAACCCGCGGTAGTTTCGTTAGAAGAGACTACCTGAATTTTTTTTTAATGATATTTCATAGCACATATATTATTTGTAAGATTTTTTAGGGGAATTCTGGTGAGTGAAAGATTTGTTATTTGTACCAAAGCTGTTTTATTTTCAGAATAGCCCTATATTGGTAATGTGACGTTTAAGAGATCTAATCTCAGGTAAATGAAAAGATGGCTAAAAGTATTAAAAAAATGCATTGTCATCGTGTTCTGGGCTATTCTAAAAGTTTCAAATGTCTAGCTAGTCTGGAAGTTAGTTAAAAATCGATTGCAAGATTTGTACTAGACAAACACACATACACAAACACACACACAAACACACACACTAGAAAGCAAGTTAATAAAAACATGGTGATAAAAATATATAACAATTATTATTATATCAGTTTAGTTATTGTATAAATTTATATAAATTATAAAGTTAATATTAATTTATGATTTATATAAATTATAAGTTATTAGTATCAAATTATTTTAATTTTGTATAAATTGCAAATATAAATTTCCTTATTACGTAAATTAATAGATTAATAATTATTATATAATTTTTAAAATTATCGCCACTCATTAAAAATAGTCCAATTCAATCCGATAAGCATAGCGAGCAGATAAATTTTAATGGTATGGTTTTAGATCAAACTTCGTAACAAATCATGATGAAGATTAAAAAAAAAAAACTCTCAGTTGATTAACCTATTTATAAAAAGTTATTTATTCAAGGAGTTAAAAAAATACCAGCCTGCGCTCACAATTTATTACCTTCCATCAAGGTTTCGAGAGTATATTTTTATTAGCTTTTAATTAAGAGCGTTTACCTTTAATAAATACTCGGTTAAATTCTCCGTACTAATTTAGTTACGCGGGGGAAAAAAATATGTCACCGGAAGAAAAATTATCCCCGGTATCTAATTATTCTTCTGATGCGCGTGACTCGCGAATATAATTTGAAACAACGATACGCTCGTCAGAGAACGAGTTAGAGAGCGCAGCCTCCAACCTCCCACCCACCACACCCCGATTATTTCCGGTTGCTTTTTTTGGCATTATTATTTTTATTTTTCTCCCGATGTACGGCAATGATTTTCGAAATCCAAACTGGCGAAAGCGATCATCAGAAGCGATTCCGGTTTAATTAACTGATACGAAAATGTTCCTTTGAAACGAAAGAGGAAGCAAGTTTTTCAGCAGAATTCTTCGCCCGTAATGTAATGCTCCACGAAATAATAATTTTGAAGCATATTTTTCGAGAGGAGAGGGTCGGGGTTATGTCAGAAAACATATCGATCTTTTTTTTTTTCAACGGGATCTCCAAATTTGATATTATATTATGACACTTTAAGGCAGATTTTTTAGAATACTTGTAATTTTAACATTCTGTTTTCGTGGCTAATTCAGGAAAAGAATCGACGTTAGAAATTCATAACCTAGCTCTTCATTTAAATTTAGGAAAACGAAAATTTACTGGGAAAATTGTTAAAATAGGTACTTTAAGGCGCTCTTCACATTGCTTTCAGAGCGGACCGTCAGCAATAAAAACTTGGACCTATCACACAGCCGAACGCAATGGTCACGCGATGAGTCAAACCAATCACAAGTCATGCGAGCAATCTCGGTGAGGAACACTACGGTCCGCCCCGAAAATGATTCTAACAAGGCTTTAGACCAGGGGTGTCAAACTCGCGGCCCTCGACGAACATTTTTGCGGTCCGGCTAATATATTGGCACACAATAATATATAATAAAATAACCGATGCAGAATTGTAATAAGATAGGAAGAATTCGCTAAATGTTTTTTAATGATACTCTTTTTTTGCTATTATTAAACAAAATGCATATATTTATGTTGAATATACTGTAATTAGGTAAATAAACCTACGTTTCTATTAATATTGATTTTTTTTTGCGGCCCACCTGTAGTTAAACCTCGTTTGTTTGGCCCAAGGTAGCCTTTGAGTTTGACACCCCTGCTTTAGACATTCAACAGTTTTTGCTATAATTAAATGTTATGCAAACATCCAATTATTCATAACAAAAGATGGGTTCTTATAAAAGATTGGTTGGTCAAAATTGAGGTGGCACCACAGGGGATGCTGACTCACCTGTAGGGTGTTCCCAGATCATTGGCGGCCAAGGGGGGGGGGCAATAGGGGCAATTCCCCTCCCAAAAAAGCCCGGCGAATTTTGTTTTCATAGCCTAAAATTATATAATCGTAGACCGAATACTAAACGAGTTTAAATTTAAAACGAGACGATGTTTATATATATATATATATATATATATATATATATATATATATATATATATATATATATATATATATATATATATATATATATATTATATATATATATATATATATATATATATTATATATATATATATATATATATATTATATATATATATATATATTATATATATATATATTATATATATATATATATATATATATACCCCCCAAAAAAGTTGCCCTCCTGACGTTGCCCCCCCCCCCCCCCAAAAAAAAAAAAAAAAAAAAAAAAACTGGGCAGGAGCCGCCCCTGTCCCAAATAAGAAGAAGTCAACAATTTCCGCGGTATACTGTGCAAATGTCTCTTGTCAAGTGCCTCCACATTTAAAAAAAATCGTTGTATAATAACTTTCTATTTTAGTAAACCAGTATATTTCGTTGAGAAGTCTTAAAACCCTAGAATTTTGTCTCCTCTAAGTGTGTAGATAAAATATCCCATCCATCATACTAACTGCGCTGTTCATTTTGTACGACGATCAGCCTCATTTACCATAACGTTGTGGGCAAGGGTTCAGATACCGACTGACGCATGAATATGCCCGTTCTGCATCGTCAGGGAGACGAATGTGGGCTCACCTACTAGGTGCTCTCAATATAGTATGTCCTCAGGATAAGGTGTCCGATGCGCTTTTGAAACACCAGGTTCAACTGTGAGCTAATTAACTTTAGTAAAAAGTAAACATCAGAATTAAAATCTCCACCAAGGACACTCCGAGCACATCTCATATTATAATTCATATTCATCAGACATATCATAGAATATTTCATAAACCGAGATACACTCTATAATTGAAACTACTGCAATAATGATGCTTTGACAAGTCATCTGCTGTAAAATACACAAATCCAAAGAGGTTTAAACTCCGTAACTTTTGTAATTAAAAGGGTTACACAATCTGAGCTTCTTGAAACACCTCGAAAGTGTTCTTTAGGAAATGGAGTAAGAAATAAAGGCAAAAACGGATATATTCCAAGCATTTCCACAGCTTTGGAGAGAGCAAACTACTCTTCTGTCCATCTTCCCACAGTCCCTGGAACCGAAAGCCGTCGCCCTAGCCATGTTACCACAAACAGGAAATCGAACGTAAATAAAGCACAAATAGCAGTAAGGTGTAAATTTGCATACGGCCGTTTCGAAACTGCAAAGGAGCTTCTTCATCAGTGCAAAGAACTTAGTGGCAGCTCAAAAAGCCGAAAACTAAGCTACCAGACATCGTGCCGCACGATGTCTGGTCGCTTAGTTTTCGGCTTTTTGAGCTGCCACTAAGTTCTTTGCACTGATGAAGAAGCTCCTTTGCAGTTTCGAAACGGCCGTATGCAAATTTACACCTTACTGCTATTTGTCCTTTATTTACGTTGGATTTCCTTTTAATTCTCGAGCACAAAGGTTTTGTCTTTCCTTTTCATGTGACCATAGTCCTGCCGTTTTCCTTTTGAACGATGACCTTATATCCAACTATAGGCTTATTGCGACACTTCTTGGAAAAGTTTCAGATCGGATTAAGTAATCCTTCGACTACCCGAGTGAAGACAATGCTTTTGCATGGTACTGGGAGATAAGTAGCATCGATTGGAAACTGATTGACTGACCTCAAACCAGCTGTAGTAAAAGCACTCGCGTTGAAAGGATCAGCCGTCGATTCGGTAAGATGTCTAGGAATGAGACAAGTCATCACTGGCAATATGTCAAAATAAAGAGATGTGCTAGCTCGGATGTTTTATGTGATAGCATGGCAATTCTAATCACAGACCAAAGGGATCGGTTTATCATAGAATAAAATGCTACTTGGTGTTCTCCATGAAGTTGAAGCCATCTACTTCTGTTTGAAGTGCATTTATAGATATATTTAGGTACACGGTCATGCGCATATATACATATCTGTGTATACTACATGGTACTGTATAAACTCTTTAAAATTTCATTTCCTTTTTAATCGTGCTGTTTCTGAATCATTTACTTTTGTTTCATGTGTATTGAGACCAAAAAGTATTTAACAGCGATTATTAGCCTTTTTTTTGTACCTGGACAAGAAATGAGTCCACTGACATAGATATTTAATTATTGAGCGTGTAAACAGGAGCTACCACTAAGTTCTTTGCACTGATGAAGAAGCTCCTTTGCAGGTTCGAAACGGCCGCATGAAAAATTGCACCTAACTGCTATTTGTGCTTTATTTACGTTGGATTTCCTGTTTATTCCTCGAGCACAATGGTTTTGTCTTTGCTTTTTAAAATATTGTGCGTGTACCTTCTGAGCCAATGAGAAGTGCAACCCAGCATTACATGGCCTGATTCATTAAGTTGACATAAACATCGCCCATACTCCTCGTCTCTTCTTTTAGATATTTCTACGTGTCTATTTCTCGGTGCGATATGTGCATAACTGCAAATGAACGCTCATATTGGACTCGAAGTCGATTCTGCGATGGGAAATGCCATGACTAGAACTTCGATTTAAGTCAGTAATTTTACAGATGTTACAAAAGTCTGGTGCCTTGGACAAGCGTTTTTATTATGTTCATGGTAGTCATTGCATTTTACTTATTGGCCACGCTGCACTGGTTTTGCTTGGATGTATTACATTTCCTGCCAGTAGAATTTTCAAATAGTTTCTAAAACTTTAGATATATGATTAAGAGATACAGTCAGATAAAGAATCAAGAAATCAGGTATCTCATCATACAATGCGTTGATTTCACCTTTTTTAAAACCATTGCAGAAATTTCTGAAGATCAGAATGAAGGTGAAGTAAGCACGACTCGCACTTTTAGAAATTTAAATACTAAGAAAATATCGTATTTTAAATACGATTTTAAATACTAAGAGGAAAAAATGATAAAAGTACCCCTTTTTAAGGCCCATACTACACATGGCCCCTTTAATATTATAGGAAAAAGCATGTGTAGAGTTTGGGTTATCCTGGTATTTCCAAAACCAATTCTCATATCTCTCTGATATTATTGGACAGATATATTCCAAAATAATAATTACGTAATTGCATTGTGAAGTTTGCAAGATAAAAAAAAATACCTCATCAGAAAAAATTTTGGTAGTTAGAATTTCTTTGTATTTCTATATGTGAATATCTGCGTGAACGTTTTGACTCGTACCTTTATATGTGGCCAAAGGGCTAGATTAAAAGCTTTATTTCCTTCCCCTCAGCTATTCATATAAATATAAACATGTAAATACATGCTCGCATTCATATATGCATGAATGGCTTCCACATACTTACATACATGAACACGAATGTACTAGCCCACAGGACTAAACTCAATGCACCTTTTTACTCTCCATATTCAGTCAAGTACATATATATATATATATATATATATGAAATGACCCGAATAGGGTCATCTCTTGAAGTAACACAATTGAGGCCGAAATTAAATGCAATTCCAAATCCCAAGAACAACTGAAGTTTATTCCATGAAAACAGCAACATGTTACTCACATCGAAGCCAACCCGCGTCTATCGTAAAAGCGCCAAAATACAATTAGCTCAGAGAGGTTTCCAGAATTGGCGGCGGAAGTTAATATGTGGAAAGGCGAGGCGTTGTCACCAAAGAGTAGAAAAAGGGGTTACCAGAACAGAGATAAAGTTCAGAATGGGCGATTATAGGTTGTTAGTAATATTATCACACACACACACACACACACACATATATATATATATATATATATACACGGTCAAATCCGGTTAATTGGACCACCGGTTAATAGGACCAGCTGCTTATTCGGACCGAATCCCAAAGAGCGGAAACAAATCCTATTCCATAAGCCTAATAGGGCATGTTCCTGTAATCGGAACAGCCGGTTATTAGGACCAAAATGATCGCGTCCCGATGTGGTCCGATTAACCGGAATTCTACTGTATATATATATATATATATATATATATATATATATATATATATATATATATATATATATATATATATATATATATATATATATATGTATATATATGATCGCACATATACACACGACTGAAAGTAGTGAATTAAAATCTGCTTTAAGTATGTACATGAGACAGATAGACTATATTCTATGTAAGCTGCGTATACATAGATTCAAAGTTTTTTCGCCATCAGAAAGACTACATATATCCAAGAGTTCCCGACACTCCGCTTTCTTGACAGCAGTGGCGTTGCGAGAGGGGGCAAGGGGGGGGTCTATCATGCCCCGGGTGACACTCGCAGAGGGGCGCCAAATGGTCGTTCTTTTTAACTAATTCTACATATTGTATTACTATATGTTTTTCGAGGGGCGCCAAAAAGGCATCGTGCCCCGGGCGCCAATTATGCTCGCTACGTCACTGCTTGACAGTTCGTAATCTGGCCGATATTTCACTAATTCACGATACTCAGCGATCGAAAATGTCGGTACGCGGCTCACAAAGCACCGTTGGATCTGTGTCATCTGTCTGGAAATAAGATTAACAATTCGTTCCGCAATCAAAATAATTTCGGAGATGACACACCCGGGACCGGGTCCACCGATCTTCCCGATTCCCAAAATGTCGCTTAGCTCCAGTTTGGCATTCCGATTCCACGATATGACGTCACGTATGACGTCAGAGGGAGAGCCTCTACCGTCATTTGGGGCAACGGGACGTCAAATATAGAAACTCGTTATAAAACTCAATAAAAGCGACTGTTCCGTGCTACCGTGGGAGACAGAGGTTTAGGGGTAAAAACAAAAAAAAAAACATTAGTAGAAGAGGAAAACAATTAGAAAAAAAAACTGTAGTTACTACGCACACCGCTTGAAACAGAGCCCGATTATCGAGGTGTTTTTGATTTTCATTCAGAAAATGTGTTATTTTTAGCTCGAGATTTGAATTCCGGCTTTTAATAGTTTAACAGCGTTTGTTACCGCTCTCTTTTCTTTTTGATTTTGCTTTCGAGCGGAATTCTAGAAGAATTAATGCAATTTGTGTTAGAGGGGGTAGGAAAATTGTATCACACGTTCTCGATATAAATGACTCGCATATTTCAATGAAAGAAGGGGATTGCTTTCAACAATCGTTGTTGACGGTATCAAAATATTTTTGATACTTCCGTTATTCAAAACTTGGTAGCAATCTGTTTCTAAAAGTCACACACACACACACACACACACACACACATATATATATATATATATATATATATATATATATATATATATATATATATATATATATATATATATATATATATATATATATACATACAGTGGAATCTCGATCGATCGTTTTTGGATCCATCGTTTTTTCGTATGTGTCGTTCATTTTATCCAGTCCCAACGATCATATTGCTTTGTTATGTTTCCGCATCTATCGTTTTCCCGCATTTATCGTTCATTTCAATCGGTCCCTTGAAAAACGATCGATCGAGATTCCACTGTATATATATATATACTTCGTTTTTCGTACAGCATGAAAATAAAAAATATATATACCGTGTCAATTATTTAAAACTAAATTGCTGATGTTAAATTTTATATTTATCAGAGGCAAGCCTGGGATTGGGTGTTAATATCACTATTACAGGTAAAATTAAAAAAAAATCTGCTTAAAAATACCAGCGTTGATGGGATTTTAACGGACGCGGTGACAAAAGTGAGCTTGCTTAATGCAGCGTCCCTGAATTTTAGCGAGGTGTCATTGTGGGGTGTTACATCAGTTTACGGAGCTGAGAGATATATAAGTTACTTTATCAGATACTATAACAGATAGGGTTATGCAAAGAGAAAACTATTTCGGAGAACTAACTCACAGAGGGCTTTTGGAAGAACGTCTCGAGCAAACCATGAAGTACTTTTCTGCCCTCTTTAGTCAAAATGTCCCATGGGAAAAATTGTCTTCTTTCATTTTTTTTAAATGTTTTCATTTCATATATTTTTTGTCTTTCTCTCTAAATTAGACTGTCCTATCAGTTGAGGGAGGCTCATAAATCTATCTAACATATTTGTCCTAACTGCGCTTCATCCTACGTCATATTTTTCTCAAAAAATTAAAAATGTTAGTCAGGGCACTTTAACTGAGGTGGTCAGTATTGTTGGCCGTCACACAAACCGTGCGTGAAGATTTCTTTTGAGTTCAAGTTCTGTACGCAGGACATTGTGTACAGCAGTCGCGAAGAAGTTCCCAAGTCACTGATCACTGGAAGTCGAATGACTGATGCAGGAAGTCGAATGACAGGTGTCAGTACGCACTTAGAAATCAATTATATCGACAAATGAGTCAACGGTATTATTCCCTAGTCCGGAAGTCTTACCTGTGAGAAGCGAATGTTGCAGGAAAGTGTCTTGTTATATCATTCCAAAAGGAAAGTTTGGTTGGGTCATGGTTTGGCCTGTGACATTGTCGCAATTACTACACGAATTAGTATTTATATAAGCATGTGATGCCCCGTTCCTACCCCTCAAATTGTCATCTATCGGCGAACTGTTGATCTGGGCGGTCTCATAAACTCTAGGATAAGAGGCCATAAAGTTCTTGTAATGTGCGGTTCTGACGTTATAGAACGCATAAATCCCAGAGTGGTTCGAGGGATCTCCAGAATTTTGACACTATTCTGACAGTTAGAATCCCATAAACTTTGAACACTTACAAGCACTTCAAACGCCGGAGAAAGTCTTTGAATTCGCCGACAGTATAAAAGAAGACCCCAATAGTCCACGAAAAAGAGATCTGTTTTTGAGTGTGAGAGAGACGCTCTCCTGGTCCGAGAGGCCCTCTGTAGGCAAGCGCTGTGGGTGAACCCGAAGCCGTCCTGACTATCTAACTGTATATATTCTGACTCGCTGTACATACTTGCTTTAACTGTTGTAGTTGTAGTATGTTTAACGTATCGTAGTAAAGTAATTGAAGCGAAAGGCTTGTCGTATTATTGAGTACGGTACAGGCCTTTTTAATAAGTCTCAATATCAACAAAATCATGCGGGTTACGTAGTACCTGTACATCCTGGATCACGCTGAATTGCTATTTCTGCTAGTGTACTCTGGGACAAGTACTCGGTAAAACACCAGGAAGACAACGTACCATGTCATGCATTCGGGACTGTCGTCGTGGACCTCCCCTCAAAACGTCTTTTAAAATTTGTTGATGCCTCTGTTGGCATGTACGTCCGATAGTTTGGTTGTGCTGCAGCAAACTAAACGCAGAACGTCTCTATGATCTTTCATTGAACACGTAACAGGTCTTGTTTCCCAAAAGTATCTCGAAGAAAAAAAAAGAACCATTAGAAAATTGTGTAGTAAAATCGCACCTCACGATGACTTTCAGTGAATATAGAGAAACGTTAGGTCTGTAGACCAGAAAGTCCTTGAAAGTCAGAGAGAGAGGGAGAAGGTACGAGCGTACCAAATGTCGCCCTTGGGGATGATCGGGCTAAATTGGGGTGGCCGCCTATTCACCAGCAGAGATTCAAAGACAGCAAAGTCTTCGTTGCTGTGTCGGTCCCTGTCTGGTACATTGGAAATTGGAATAATGCGAATCGGTACGCCGAGCGTATCAGCGATGGTGCACCTATTGTACAATTTCATCTACGTTTTTAGCGACTACAGTAGCAAAGGGTTTTCCCCCCATGCTATCAAATTCGTATGATCAAATTTTCTTAATCGAATCAGCCGTCGTCAAGGTCAAGGTCAAGGCACTGTTGGTTTACAGAGTACCTAGTACGCGCGTACTTTAAGCTCCGAACAAATATAGGATTAATTTAAACATGTAGTGGATTTGTACTTCCCCTTTTTCCCCCTCAATCACCGAAATGCTCCTGGTTTCTTTCCAAACTGCGCTAAGTTTGGAAGAGATCTGCCAGTTATTTTTCTCTACCAGCATCTGAAGAGGTTATTTTGCACTTAAAACACCATGTATACCTCGATATTCAGTCCAAAATTTTAATCCTCTAGAGCAGTGATTCTCAACCACTGTGCCGTGGCACTTTTGTGTGCCGCCAAATTCTTAAAGTGCGCCGCCAAATTTTAAAAATGTATATAGTAAAAATTATAATGTTTTTTTTTTTATTGCGAGTAAAGTTTGTTTAAATTAAAGAAAAGTACACTTTAAAAGAAAACTGTTGTTTTTACAGTTAAATGCCATATTTTTAACTGTTTTTATTCTTTTAAGTAAACAACTTTTAAACTTATCTTTTTCTTTGTGTGCCGCCAAATTTGGAAATCGTTAAAAGTGTGCCGCGACAAATAAAAAAAAAAAAAGGTTGAGAATCACTGCTCTAGAGACTTAATACTATCCACATAAAATTTCATAGGTCTATTCAATAGTGCATGCCTATGTTTGGTACATGTTTTTCGGTTTAATGGAAGTAAACTGCTTGAAATGCATTACTCCGGTCCCGAGGTAGCCTAGTGGTAGCGCATCTGCTTTAGTTGCCGAGGGTGATCGGATCGAATCTTGACAAGCGCCGTTAAATACCTTCGTGTTTAGGCCGGATATGGGCATGTTCAATCCGTAGACCGGAAAGCCCTTCTATGAGGTCAGTGGATGGGAGAAAGTACGATCCCCCAGATGTCCCCACTGGGGGTGTTCGGTCAAAATTGTGGGGGTACCTGTCCAAACAGGCCTTCGACCCTTGTAGTGTTATTGCAAACCGGACCCGTACTACTCAGCCCGCAAAGCCTATATGGACATGGTCTGGAACTTTCGGCCAGGGGACATTAGGAACATCAACAAATGCATTACTGCACTTTTAAAACTTGAATCCGAAGCGGCGTACCTTTGATTTTATCACTGAAGTAAACCATAATACAGAGGCTGTTCGCACATTTTTTAGACGATTTTGGTAAGCGGTAATAAAAAATCGTTTGCTGCAAAAGAAATAATTGCAATTGTACTATGTTTTTAAAAGTCAAAATTATCGTCTGCGGCTTGAAAGTTTTGTTTTTATTCAAAATGGCGTTTTTAACAAAGCAGTGGTTCGAAGGCTACATTTATGCTCTTTCCGAAGAGAAATATGCATACTCCGTTATCCAAAAACGATGTGAGAGTCATGGTTTTGTGATATCTAAAGCGTCGATAGGTAATATCGTCAACCAGAAAAGAAAAAAATGTCAAATTGGAGCCTCAAGTGGGACAAAAATTCCAAACAAGTATCCAAGGAAAAAACGGACATCTTCGACTATTGCAAAGGTACGTTGTTTAATGTTAAAAGAAAAGCTCCCTAGTCAAAGGACAGTTGCAAAATCATTAAAATGCTCGGTGTCCACTGTAAACAAAATGATAAACGTTGATTTAAATCTTAAGAAAGCGAAAAAACGCAATGTGCATCGTCTTCTTCCAAATCATATCGCTGAACGCAGGACACGCTGCAGAATTCTATATGAGAAACACTTATCCAAAGAAAAATGGAAAACAATTGTCACAATAGATGAATCATGGGTGTATTTAAATGATTGTAACAAAAAAAGAGCCATTTATTATCATAAAAGGGGAGAAAAAAATTTAAGTACATGGTTCAAAGAATCGAAAGAAAGTTTTTCTAAGGGATTCATGATTGTTGCTGGTTTTTCTTATAATGGCAAGTTAAAAATAAAGAGAGTGGAAAAAATGTCAAGATTAACTCCAAATACTATCAGGAACATATTTTATCGCCAATTTTTCTGAATGAAATACCATCGCTTTACCCACAGTGCCATCAATCTGTGAGACTCCATCAGGACAAAGCTAGCAGTCACAGATCAAAATCCACTGTAAATTTCCTAAAAGAAATGGAACAAAAAACTGGTATCAAGGCCATACCCTTCACTGATATCCCTACTAAATCTCCCGATGTATCACCTATGGATTTTTGTGCTTTCGGACTTTTAAAATCTGCATTATGCAAACGTTGTCCCAAAACCCTTACAGGACTCCGGAAAGCTGTTCAGGAGGAATGGGATAGAATACCTCTTCTGACACTTCAAAAGGCATTATTATCCTGGAAATTGCGGTGTCGAAAGATATTTCAGAATAAGGGATGTCAAATATAACATTTAAAACACAAGAATTTTATGTAATTTAGTTTTGTGAATACAATATACATCGTCTAAAAAATGCGTGAACAGCCTCTGTATTGTACGCGTAACATGCATCACTCTAAAACCTTTGTGAGAGAGCAATCGAAGTAATTTCACCCCTTGTAATCAGTTCTCGTGTGTTTGCTACCTTCCCCCTTTGATTTCGTGTTTTCAATTTCATGAGTAATATATCACGTTGAAGTGATAGGAAGTTTCGTCGTATAATGCTAAGCATATCGAGATTCCACAAATTCCTGAAAGGCTTCTACCAGGAATTCGAAGACTCATTTCGAATTCCTTTATGTGGCACTGACGTTCCTGTGCTTTCCCCTCATAGGGATCAAGGTTGGTTTACTTACATGGTGCTCCCATAATAAAGTAGCCAACAGAATCGTACTGTGTGTGGGCAAAATACAATGGTTTACACGGCGATACAATGGTTTTTATGTACCCGAGATCAAAACAATTGTATATATTCTTTTATACAAACAACAGACGATGCGGTTGTATATTTAAAGAATAGTTTCATTGTATTATTCAGAATTTTCAGAGACAAAGTTTTTCACCGAAAAGTAAACTTTTGGACGTACCTCTTATAAAAATACCTTATTGTATTCGTAAATTATTACCGTATTGTATTGTATTCGTAAAAGTACAATAGTGTATAGAGTTTCTATACTCACTTCTACCCAGACTTGGGTGTATATAATTTGAAGTGGCACTCTATTTGAATTTGAAGCAAACACAGTTTATACATGAAACAATGTTTATTGAATTCGTTGCACATATAATTGGCTTTTACAGCAATAAGCATGCGTACTACTTGTACGGAATGTATAAACACAGCTTTCAAGAACAATATATTTTTATACTCACGAACAGTAAGTCAAACCAGCAGTACTGCCACGTAAACTTCTGGCCCGCTAAGCACTAGCGCAGGATAACACCTTTTCAACCTTAACAACCTCCCCCTTCTTCATTAATGACGCTGCGTGGTATTTTTACTAAGCGCGTATGCCGAAATTAGCATATCTAAAGCAGCTTCTTTAATTCACTTAAAAGTTCGATTCTTGTGTATACCTTACAAGTGCCAGACGCGTTGGAAAAAAAAAAAAAACACTAAACAAATGTAGTCCTAATGCAATGTATTCAAATTTTTGATATCTTACTCATTTTCAAAGTAATATTATCTAAGCAGTCAATCATCTAATACATAAGTCAATATTTTTATCGTCGAGGCTTCTGTGTAGTAGACATTGAATTCGCTCAGTTCCATGTTAACCTATGTAATAAAATGCTTGCAATAATTACCGACCTGGATTTAAATTTTTTTTAAATTACACTTCGGAATAGAGAAAGAAATTGTACACCTTGGGGCATTTTTCTTTTTTGAAAAAAATGCAAATATTTTAAAATTTAAATGATTCGGGGAAAAAAATCCGGTACAATGTGTTTTAAAGGCTCATAAATTCCTTTGGTGGGCGAAATTTATAAAAATAAGTTATGTTTCAAGGCGCAGAAAAGTTCAGGCTATCTGAAAATACCATTTTTACCATGTTTTTATTAACTCGCATTCTTGTTTGTGTGTGTGTTTGTGCACTACAAATCTTGATGCACAAACAATCTGAGCAATCGATTCCTGTTCTGAGCAATCGATTTTTAACTAACTTCCCGACTAGCTAGACATTTGAAACTTTTCGAATACCTCAGAACACGATGACAATTCATTATTTTAATACTTTTAGCCATCTTTAAGCAGAATTGAATTCATTTTCAGTTAATTTTGTTTTGTAGACTGGTGCAGCCATCTATCGGCCGGCGCGGAAACGAAAAGTTAAACGCAAGTTAACTTCCAATTAACTTCATTTTCTTACAAGTTGATGAGATAATTCATCAGAAAATTTTTAAAAAAGTATTTAGTAATACATAGAATTGTCAAGTTTATATGATTCAACAGAAAATTTAAAAACATGGTATATAAAAAGTTCTTTTTATCTTGTAATTGTTATTGGATTATCGGCATTTATGTAGCTGACAATAGTAGACACATTTTCTCCTTATTTAAAAATTGAGGTGAGCGAATCCAATAGGGTTATACACAGGAGCCTTAATGAAGTAAAGGGAATTTATATTAAAATAGCATTACTTTGGGAGTACATAAACGTTTCCTTAAAATGTACGGATTTATTCACAAAAATTTGTCCAAGCTGCTTTGAAAATTCCTCAACCATATTATATGTTCCTTGTCTAGTAAATATTATGCACTTCAAATTTTCGAAAAATATTATACAGAAATAGAGCGATTTAGAAAATACTGTACGAACGTATTTTTGAATGTCACAGTTACACGGCGATACAATGGTTTTTATGAACCCGAAATCAAAACAATTGTACATATTCTTTTATACAAACAACAAAAGATGCGGTTGTATATTTAAAGAAAAGTTTCATTGTATTATTCAGAATTTTCAGAGACAAAGTTTTTCACCGGAAAGTAAACTTTTGGATGTACCTCTTATAAAAATACCGTATTGTATTCGTAAAGAAAACTCGACGGTAGTTGATATTGTAGTGAAATATGAGAATATAGCATTATACGAAATATGGGCGTAACATCCAGACATGTTATGAAACGAGAAACAAGTTTTAGTCTAAGTTATGGCTAAAAGTCGATTACGAGTCTCTTGTTAGACGAGTTGCTATATTCATGTCTTGAAAAAGTTTGTTTGGGTACAACCCCAGACATTCCATTTTTCATGCACTCGCAACATGGGAAAAGTTGCATCATTTATTGAATTTTACAGACGCTTAAAAGGAAAAACGCATTCTTCAGCTCAATACTGAGTGATAAACAAGAAATTTGGACTTGTGCATGACGATAAATGAAGAGGAATCTTTTTTTTATCAGCTAAATTATAAAAAACTCCCTGGAAATTCGGGGCCCAAACTCTTGCTTTTATTATCACTGTCATTTTTACTTTGCTATATTGTGATAGCGTCAAGTTTTAAAAAATTCCTCCTTGTTTACTTCGAGACAACTTTTGACTCATATTTAAACATATTAAATTTTGTGTTTGTTCCTCTACATTGCAGTGGGTGCAAATTTAAAATCGACAAGTTTTTTATTTTCCTTTTAAATTCAGTGAGTTCAAAATATTTAACGAGATGCATGCAAAATGGATTGATGAGGTTCTCCATTACATGACTCGGATATTTCTAAAACTCATGTCATTTAAATATTTCTAGACTATTAAGGAATGCTAGTGCTCAAGTAGCCAAACAACATTTGGAGATAGCTTTTAAAAATTAATATTTTAAGAAAAAAAATTCACAAAAAAACATTCTGGTACAAAAAATGAATTCTGAAATTTGTTTGAAAAATTCTTCAGTCATTAATGAATTTTTGTCTGATGCCTAGCAGCCTAATGGATTCTATCAACTCAATGTTAACCCATGGAGAAAATGTTTCCGCTGACAGACGGCTTGGATTCAAGGGTTTTAGTAAAATTTTATCCCGCCACAGAGAAAGCTTACTTTGCTACCTTATTTCTTTTAGAAATGGGGTCCATCCAAGGTAATGATGTGCGTTTGAAACACAGTAGACCGAATTTTTTCCCGAAACATAAAAATTTAAACATATTATTTACATTTTGTCAAAGAATGAAAAAGATACCCCAGTCAAAAATGTCTTAGCGGAGTACAATTACAAAAAAAAAAAAAAAAAAATTAAAAATTTTTTTAAAAAATTCAATCGAAGTCGAACATTTCGTTTGCTCATTCAATGATATTTTTCAAGTTTCATCTTCCACTTTCTACGCAGTTTTGTTGTAGATGCCTTTTACGATACTTGTACCTTTCGTTCAGTACAGCAGTTTGAAATTTGAATTATACCTCATTTCGTTTTCGTTACCTATGTCCGATGACATCTCGATTTCATTCGTTCCCGGATCGCTACTAAATAGACAAGCTTTTCTTTCAATATACATAGAGACTGGAAACCGATTAATCGTATTTCAAGGACCTCTTAATTAACCTCTGCCAAAATCGACAGCCTGAAGGCCAGCGAAATTCTGTTGCATGCCACTTCTGCCACATATATGGTTTGGGTTCACAAACTATGACGAAGACATGCATCTTTTCCCTTAGCGTCGGTTGCTTCTCTATGAATAATTTTACTTATCACCCTTCTACAGTATCAGAGAAAATGGACTTGTAGAGAAGCACCCACACCGACAAATCACATTGGAAAACTTCCTGAAATACAGGGTGTCCGGGCTAAAAGTATCCAAAAGTTATGGCTTATTTTTACGGAACTACCCATTAGAATTTACAAAAAACATTTATCTAAAGAGAAAGAACAACTCATCAAGTTTTAATATAAATAATAGATTTTGATCATAGTATCATAGATTTGGATGTGTGCACCTTTTGTAGCACGACAAACGTCTAAATTAAATGGTAATCCAGTTCTCTCCAAGTGTTTCGTAGCATTTCAGGGGTTATTACACGAATTGCTTGAATGATACGCTTCTCCAACTCATCCACAGTTTCAATTTTTTGTTTATACACAACGAATTTAATGAATCTTCGAGCAAAAAAGTGTAATAACTCCTGATAGGCTACGAAACACTTGAAGAAAGCTGGATTACCATTTAGACGTTAGTCGTGCTACAAAAGTTGCACACATCGAAATCGATGATACTATGATCGAAATATATGATTGATATTAAAACTTAGTGAGATTTTCTTTCTATTTAAATAATTTTTTAAAAATTCTAATGGGTAGTTCCGTAAAAATAAATCATAACTTTTGGATACTTTTAGCCCGAACACCCTGTATATCTATCGCGGTCTTCCAATGCAATACAGTTGCGCTTGACTCATTCACATATAAGTTCTAGACTACCTGCAGCCTCGCTAAGGGCGATGGTCGAATGGCTGGATAAAATGGTGAACCTTCGTATTTGAAGCCATGGGTGCATGTAGTGAACTGGAAGTTAATGGCTGGTTTAATGGCTCGAGTTTACTGGCTGGGGCACTTCCCAACCCACTTTTATCCGACATGTGAGGACATGCAAAAGACGCATATTTGCCTTATTTGAGCCCATTTTGAGTGTCTCGTGCATGCTATGCCTCGGCCCAACAGGTTGAATTGCTCTTCAGTGTCAGATATATTATTTAAAAAGAGTAAAAAGAGATACTAAATTCTTCGACTTCCGAAAAATGAAGATTCATTAAGACTAAGCCCGTCTGCACACGGACCAACTCAAAAGAAACTGATAACTGACTCAAATCACAAACCCGTCGGACGGGTTTGTAACCAGTTGCGCCGTGTGCGTGGCTCCATTCAATTACATAGGTTGCGACTCATCAAGGACTGGTTTGTGATTTGAGTCAGTTATCAGTTTCTTTTGAGTCGCTCCGTGTGCGGACGGCCTAACTAACGATGAAAAAACGGAAGGTTCTTACATTCATACGACATCTAATTGGGCTAAAGCAGTGGTTGCCAACCGGTGGTCCGCGAGAGCCTCGGGAATGGTCCGGCACCACATATAAAAAAGTTGCCAAATAAATAAATGGGGATTTTGAGAGAAATGTTCGCTGAACCAGATGGGCTGAATATATCTGATGACTATCAGGCGTTGTAGTAAAATTTCTTAAAAGTTTAACATAATTATTTTATTATTAGAATATGATACGTTAGAATGTGAATTCGTTAATCCCGTATCCCTTTTGCCTGTGGGATATTCTATACCCCTCAACCCCCCCCCTCAAGTCGGAGGGGGATGGTGGTGGTCCGCACATGATTAAATTTCTGGCTTAGTGGTCCGCAGGCTTCTACGGGTTGAGAACCACTGGTATCAGAAATGAGGCCTCTCTCGTACATTTCCCTTTGCCTGTCAGCAATAGTCGCCAGAATGTTTTATGTATGTTTATGTAGGGGGCGACGCAGTGCTTGCTGGGAAGGCGCAGAGTGAGTTTCAATCCCGCTTCTGTCTGTGGTCTATGTAACATGTATGTGTGTGGTGCGTCTAGTGAAGTGATAAAATGTGTTTCTGTGTAGATTCGTCGCTTTCTTGAGTTTTTGGCCTCGACCCTTCAATTTAGAACGATGCGTAATATCGGGTAGAAATTACGGTCGTATTTGTGAAAACTGGGCTAAAGATTCTAGGAAGGGAAAAAGAAACCGCTCCGCGAATGCTGTTTAAGTACGAGAAATACAACGAAGTGAGTGTCATTTCAGACTTGCACCGACTCGTCGCTGAGGCTGGCGGGATCATCGCTCCATTGTGAACTAAAATACTCATACTTATGCTGCACAGTCTCATTCATTACGGCATTTTTCGTGAATGTTTTAGCGTGCCTATTATGTCCATTGTCCTCCAGAAAATTTCTGTAACATCCATTTACCACAATTGCTTGTTATCTCGCTAGTTGTGTTTAAGTTTTTGCTCATCCAACAAAAATCCGAGTAGGATGTGAGGTATTAAAGAAAAAATGATATTAAAAAAATACATTAGTAGGCCTATTACAGCGTCTGTTGCAGAATTAAAATCTGTCATGAAAAGGCACAGGCAGGTTTCACCTTTTCTCGCCAAAAGAAGAGAATTTATTATTTTCATCGCCAGCAATATATATCCATAAAACTTATAGAGCACAACACATATAAACACAATTTACGTGGCTGCAAAAAAGTTGCGGGGGCAAGTTCAACGTTTCCTCTTAATACGATAGAAGAATTGCCAAGATTCCAGGAGAAATTTTCTTTTCCTTCGAGAATAGTTATGAAGCAGACGTGTAAATCTCGCCGATAAAGGAGAGTATAACAGAGGGGATGCCAGCTTTCAGTATCCATATATATATATAAACATATAAACACACAAACACTGCTCGCCCACGCTATCGAAATCTTAAATACTTATTTTAGATAAATATTTTCCTGCGTTATAGGTTATTGCGAGTTCGAAATAATACTATAGAAAAGCTGTGGAATAGAAGCAGCCTGCAAAAAAAAAAATATATATATAAGGTGGGCGGTATCGTCGGTTTCATAGTGGTACAAGCATCAAAGATAACGGTAAGAGGTTGTTTTTAACGATATATATATATATATATATATATATATATATTATACTGGTTTATCTTGTCTTCATGATTATCTTATCTGATAATGAAATTATCCGGAAAAAGTTTGAAGTAAAAGAAAATAATTGCAATTACATGTTATAAATGATAAATACGAGTAAGTATGAATGAAAATGGCAGAAACTCAGCTATATTATTTGAATTTTATTATCATTTCCAGTATTCATAGCACATTTTGCTAGTCTTGCGATAAAAACATACTTCAGTTTGGAACTTATTGAATAAAGCCTTGTAGGAACTTGGATTGGTCTGTTTTTTTTTTAAAATTAAGTTTCCTATAACTAGAACGTAAACTGTCTGTACTGCGGCATGCCGATGCTTGCATTTGTCTGGAGCAGTACCACAAGCCCCCCTGTGAGTTAGGGTTACTTGGCAGTTAATCTACGGTTCGCTGAGGAAATAGTCTTACCTTAACTTGAATGTTTAAAAATATGCATACGAACCCATTTTATTTCGAAAAAATATTCATGATGTAAATAATTTGACCATTTCTGAGCAGGGCAAGTTTACTAGGTTAAAAATAGCACAAAACAATCCCCTAGATATTTGGTAGTCCGAAAACATTTATTATTGCTATTTCGGTATTGACTTCCTTTTGTGGTATTTGGTGGGTAGGCTTTCTACAACGCATTAAATATGCTAAAGATAGTTAGAAGGAATGATAAAACCGATGGAATGTGCATCGAGGTTCAACGTGGCATTAGTTTTTCCATGGCATAAGGCACTTTTCCTAATGACATTTTCCCCATACACACATCAATTTCTCTACCAACTGTAAGAGAGGAACATGCTGTAAGTGACTCCGTAAGAAGGGGACAACTAAAGATCATCCATGAAGATTTGTCCTCACGTGTGGAGCCAATGTAGTTTGCACTTGCAAAATATTAAACCTAACATACAGAATACTGCAGCAAAAAAAGTGTCTTTAACTTTTGCGGGACTACCGAAGGAGAATAATATATTATAAATTCATATACACCTCGATAACTATTTTTCAAGCGACTGATAGATTTTGATACTGTGATAAAAATAGTGTGCTATGATGGGAATGAAAACTTTGTCAACCCCTGGGATGAACAATCCCAGGGGTTGAAAAAATTTCATAAAATTAAAAAATTGAAAATTTTTTATGCGACGTTGATGGCCCCGTGTCACCATCATTTCATTGTCAAAATGGTGGTAGCACCAGGCAAAAAGTCGGCCTCCGACCCTTGGGGTGTTCAATAGCCATGAGTTAATCAGGAGTGTTCAGGATCTCTTCACCCTTCAGCCTTCGAAGGACTTTGCTAAGATTTATCTGGCCAAGGGGCTTTAGTAACCACAACATCAAGTTTTCAAAGATAAAAAGCCGCGTAATATTATTGTAGTTTCAATTATTACTGGGTAAATACTAACAACAAAGGGGGCTTACCGAAATATTTCTAAATTATAGAAAGGCTTTCAAAGTTTTGGAGTCACTACTCTAAGAAATCTTTCGAGGCAGTTATTATAAAATTTTATTAAAATGAATGATCCAAAGATATATTTATTCAATTACACTGTACAACTTGAAAAATGTCCTTCACATGAAAATGCGTGTTTCTTGTATGTTTTTGGCTGAAAATAATGAATTTGTAATTATTTTTTGTTTACCACGCACCATTTTTCCCCAAATCCCCATTTTAGCAATGGAAATCTATACTGTAGCGCCAAGCGCCGCTACACAAAATAAGTTTATTTAGAAGACGACAAAGTGATTTTGTAAACTATTTTGCGGAGAAAGAAGACATCGTATATTGCTGTGACGTGAATGGCCTATTTCAGGCATTGGGACATGAACATAATCCAGCAGAGGGGCGCCTGTTTATTGACTCGTCCAAACGTACTCTCAAAGTATAGAGGCTGTTCGCACATTTTTTAGACGATTTTGGTAAGCGGTAATAAAAAAGCGTTTGCCGCAAAAGAAATAATTGCAATTGTACTATATTTTTAAAAGTCAAAATTATCGTCTGCGGCTTGAAAGTTTTGTTTTTATTCAAAATGGAGTTCTTAACAAAGCAGTGGTTCGAAGGCTACATTTATGCTCTTTCCGAAGAGAAATATGCATACTCCGTTATCCAAAAACGATGTGAGAGTCATGGTTTTGTGATATCTAAAGCGTCGATAGGTAATATCGTCAACAAGAAAGGAAAAAAACGTCAAATTGGAGCCTCAAGTGGGACAAAAATTCCAAACAAATATCCAAGGAAAAAACGGACATCATCGACTATTGCAAAGGTACGTTGTTTAATCTTAAAAGAAAATCCCCCTAGTCAAAGGACAGTTGCAAAATCATTAAAATGCTCGGTGTCCACTGTAAACAAAATGATAAACGTTGATTTAAATCTTAAGAAAGTGAAAAAACGCAATGTGCATCGTCTTCTTCCAAATCATATCGCTGAACGCAGGACACGCTGCAGAATTCTATATGAGAAACACTTATCCAAAGAAAAATGGAAAACAATTGTCACAATAGATGAATCATGGGTGTATTTAAATGATTGCAACAAAAAAAGAGCTGTTTATTATCATAAAAGAGGAGAAAAAAATTTAAGTACATGGTTCAAAGAATCGAAAGAAAGTTTTTCTAAGGGATTCATGATTGTTGCTGGTTTTTCTTAAAATGGCAAGTTAAAAATAAAGAGAGTGGAAAAAATGTCAATATTAACTCCAAATACTATCAGGAACATATTTTATCGCCAATTTTTCTGAATGAAATACCATCGCTTTACCCACAGTGCCATCAATCTGTGAGACTCCATCAGGACAAAGCTAGCAGTCACACATCAAAATCCACTGTAAATTTCCTAAAAGAAATGGAACAAAAAACTGGTATCAAGGCCATACCCTTCACTGATATCCCTACTAAATCTCCCGATGTATCACGTATGGATTTTTGTGCTTTCGGACTTTTAAAATCTGCATTATCCAAACGTCGTCCCAAAACTCTTACAGGACTCTGGAAAACTGTTCATCAGGAATGGGATAGAATACCTCTTCTGACACTTCAAAAGGCATTATTATCCTGAAAATTGCGGTGTCGAAAGATAGTTCAGAATAAGGGATGTCAAACAGAACATTTAAAACACAAGAATTTTATGTAATTTAGTTTTGTGAATACAATATACATCGTCTAAAAAATGTGTGAACAGCCTCTGTAGTGTTCCTCCATATAGACAATGTTTGTCTATCTGTTCCTGTAGCATATTCTACAAATACAGAGGAAAATTATGAATTTATGAGTGCTATACTGAAGTTAATCGAGTACACTATATTCAAATGGCACATTTGGGGAGATTCGAAAGTCATTGGAATATTAACAGGCATGCAACAGGGATACATTAAATTCTGCTGCTTTGTGTGCGAATGGGACAGCCGTGACAGAAAAAGTCACTACATCCGTAAACGGTGGCCTCCAAGAAAAAACTTCATTCCTGGTACCCAAAACATATCACATGAACCACTTGTGAATCCGCAATGTGTCTTTCTTCCACCAGTGCAAATTAAACTCAGTTTGATGAAAATCTTTGTAAAAGCTCTGGACAGAGAAGAGGTGGATTTCTTGCATCTCAGGAACAAATTAAAAAATTTAAGCGAGGCAAAGGTAAAAGAAGGGATTTTCATTGGCCCACAAATTAAAGTAGTCTTTCATGATGAAGAGTTTGAAAATAAACTGTCACAAGCAGAAAAAGAAGCCTGGCTGGCATTCAAATCAGTGCGCTCACGTTTTCTTGGAAATGAGAAAGCTGAAAACTATGAACATCTTGTGTGGTGACATGGTGAAATGCTTTCGCGTTATCGGTTGCAATATGTCTTTAAAACTTCACTTTTTGGATTCACATCTGGACTTCTTTCTTCAAAACCTTGGTGTAATTAGTGATGATCATGGGGAAAGGTTTCACCAGGACATCTCTATGTTTGAAAAGCTTTTCAGTGGTCGATGGAATGTAAATATGCTAGCTGAATATTGGTGGTCTGTTATCAGGGACACACCAACAGATTTCTACAAGAGGAAACGGCCAAAAAAACATTTTAGTGTTTGTGTTTTCTATAATCAAGCCTCTGTTACATTTCTCTGTAACTAGGCTTGATTATAGAAATTCTTGATTATAGAATTCTTGATTATCAATTCTTGATTATAGAATTGCAACAGATAACACTGTACAATAAATTTGGACTTTTCTTTATTTTTTCCTTCAAAAACGGTACGTGATTGACCATTTGGGTTTTGATATATGAATCAAGCACCTTTTGTTTATACAGAATCACATAGTTTCATCTAAAGGACAGAAGAAAAGTCCAAATTTATTGTACAGTGTTATCTGTTGCAATTCTTTGTAGTAAAATCCACAACTGGCACAATCTTAGTGTATTTATGATATGTCAGCAAACGCCCTGAAATAAGCAAAATTACCTCTTTTGCAGCGTAGCAATCAGCAGATATTTGGTGGCTATAAATTGATTTTCCAAAAATCTCGAAAATTATAAATGTTAAAGCATTTTAAAATATCTGTTTTTTTACGTTTATTTTTTCTATACATAACTTTCAAATTACTTTAAGGTTAAGACTTAATATTGTGAGTATGTAATTCTGTTCGAAACAAATTTTAAACTTTTATCTATCAAAATATTTATATGAAATAAAAATTATTTTATCTCGGAAGTTATTAAAACTGTTTAGGAATATTATAAACAATGCGAAGTTTATACAGCATGTATGGTAAAATATTGCATCAGAAATTATTTGATAAAACACCCCTAAAAGTATTTAGTTTACTTCACGGTATCAGATGGTATAGGAAATGGATTATGAAAAGTCGTATAGGTCCGAGACAATTGAAATATATACTAAACTATTTGAAATTTTCTTTTGTAAACTCGTGTGAAAACATATTTTCGAGCAATAATCCATATCTTTAACATTCGCTAAACAAATTAAATGATCATAAGAAAAATAATCCAGAGTATTTTCATTGATTTACAAAAGTTAAAAGAAGTCGAAATGTTTAGAAGGGGGGCTGACAACACCATTGGGCGTGTGGAGAAAGATAGATTATTTTGGGAATTTTAGATATATTTAAAATAAAATAAAGCTGTACGTACGAGTGTAAATCCAAGAGAGTCTAATGTCTCCAGCAAAACCTTTATAAACTACTATCATCTTGTAAACCATCATCTTGTAAACCCTTTTAGGATAGCCGAATGGCCAGGCCACTGGCATTTGGAACCCCTGTTGGCATGGATGTTTGTAGCCGTTCGGAATCGTCTCTAAATTGCAAGTCGCAGTGTAATGAGCCCTTGTATTGCAAAGGTTGACCATACAACCAACCAACCAACCTAAAACTTTTAGTTCTAAAAATATAATCATTCGAAGAAGGATCGACGTCTCTGATAAGCCACTGGTGTAACAATGAACAGTATTAAGAAAGGAATTAACTTTTTTTGTTTGTTTGAGCTACTCCGTTCTCTCATCTAACTTCTGAGATGTTCAATAAAAATAAAGTTCTTCATAGAATACAACTCATTTCTATGAATAAAGCTTTCTCTCGTTTCTGAAATAAATGTTGAATCTCATTTGATATCAATTGCGGTAAACACTAGAGCGGCACTTTAAAAATTTATTACTTATATTGATCCAACACTCGTTTCGTAGCATACAGCGAGGTTATAAAGTTTGAGAAACACATTGCCTGCCTTCTCACATTGCACCGAGTGAGATATTTTAGCTTTATCAAATAAGTTCTTGGAGTGATATTTTGCCATACGTATAGCATAAACTCCGCATTGTTATAGTTGTTCGTTATGAGTTTTTATCGCACAAGCGGAGAATATAGAAATTGTGTCTCGCGGAACAAAAATCGAATTTTACGATACAATATTTCCTTAAGCCCTAAAAGAGGAGAAAATGGGAGGAAATACGCACAGAATGGAGAAAACGTGCCTTCAAACTAGAAAAAGTGTTCAAAATGTTTATGGGGAGAACGTAGTAAGAACCAGGGCATATTCCCTCTCCCTCGTTTACGCAGAGATGGAATTATGAATATTACAAAAGTATTTTCAACAAACGTCATTTGAAAGGAAACATTTAGCTACATATTCTTTTTGACAGGTAAAAGAAAACTAACGATTTCTTATCTGAAAGGCGTTTGTATTAAACGTTTTCTGTGAAGTGGTTAGAACCTCATCTCTTGTGGGCCGGTTCTTAACAAAAGCAATGGATAGGTCGAGAGGAAAAACATCCTCTATTTATGAGCTCATTTGTTTGTTTAGGCTCGAGCCTAGTGGTCAGCGCGTCCGGATTCGTTGCAGAGGGAACTCGGATCGAATCCTGACAAGCACCACCGAATGCTCTCCTGTCTACGCTGGGTATAGCACGTCCAGTCTGTAAGCCCCCGTCAGATTTGTAGGGTGGGAAGAGGATATGTCCTTCTGGTGCCAAATGGCAAGTGCTAAAAACGGAGCCGCATCCCTCTAGCCTGCAAGGGGCATACGACAGGAAAGAGATGATATTTTTTTATTCTAGGTGTTTTTTCTGTGGATATAGCTTTTGTGGAAACTTTCCATCAAGGGACACTATATCATCTTTAATTTCACCCGCGTTAGACAGACTAAGAATTTAACACGCACTTACAAGGGTCAAAAGTCCGAGCTCGGATCGTCAAGCATCGATACAGACATTTTATCAAAATAGTTGCCGCGGCAGGGCGAAGGAGGATTATTTTCAATGTCTTCCCCTCTCACTCAAAGGCCAGCGACACCAGATGCTGGCCTGTACATATTTAAATTAGATTCTTTCTAGGGAATGAATCTTTTTTTTTTTTAAATTGAATCATCCGATGACGCTTTTTTAAATTTCTACGATGAATATTCGTATGAATGCCTTTTCCAGCTGTCAAGACACTGCCGTAACGACCAGTTGTCGCAAATTGCGGTTGAATCTCCTGAACTATCCCAGGAAGACAGTAAGTGCTGCTTTTATTAACCTCCCTTACAAGAGCTCAGGAAGTTTTACACGTAATGACGCTGTTCTGACAATAATCAATTCTCTGCTTCCATAGATCAATATAGAAATAATTGCCCGAAATGAAAACCTTATTTGTGAGATCATGGCATCCCCGAATTGGGGCGATCTATAATCTATATATATAAAACAGTTCCGTAACTGACTCATTCATTCATTCATTCATTCATTCACTGACTGACTGACATACAACGCACAGACCAAACCGCTGGACCTAAAGGGCTGAAATTTTGCATGGCGATTCTTCTTATAGTGTAGGGGTGCACTAAGAAAGATTTTTCAAAAATTCTTCTTAGATTTTTTTAAATTAAATTTTTAAGCTGTTTTTTAAACTTTTTTTACGTTTGCATTTAAAATAATAATTTGAGGGTTATAAAATTTATATCACAAGAAAGATCATAAAAATTCCTTTAAAATGAAATTTTTTTCGAATCTTTACCTCCAGTTCCTGATTTTTGGTGAATTTTTAAAGATTAATTTTTAGAATTTAATTTATTAAATGCTGATCACGTGACTTCCTTTTCTGGTACTTTAAATAAATTTATCGTCACGTGCATAAAAACTAAATAGACAAAAAATAATTTTTTTTTTCTTGCTAATGCGGCAGACGATTGGACATTATCCAAAAAAATATTAAAATACAGTAAAAGAAATGTTCTAGAAACTGTACTATATTAACTGTACTATATTCTTTAGTATTCTTTATATTAGATTTAATTTGAATGTCTTCTTCTACATTATTTTGTCTATAAAAATATCCCTTACAATTTTTTTATAAATATATATATATTTTACATCAATTATATACATTGATCGTCGTATTTATTATATATATATTGGCATTAATTGCATACATTGACCGATGTTTTTACTTTGAATGTACTCCGTAGCGAAGTGCGGGTTTTCAGCTAGTCTATATATATAAAACAGTTCCGTAACTGACTCACTGACTGACATACAACGCACAGACCAAACCGCTAGACCTAAAGGGCTGAAATTTTGCATGGCGATTCTTCTTATGGTGTAGGGGTGCACTAAGAAAGATTTTTGAAAAATTCTTCTTAGATTTTTTAAAATTAAATTTTTAAGCCGTTTTTGTATCTTTTTTTAAGTTTGCATTTAAAATAATAATTCGAGGGTTATAAAATTTATATCACGAGAAAGATCATAAAAATTCCTTTAAAATTAAATATTTTTCGAATCTTTACTTCCATTTTCTGATTTTTGGTGAATTTTTAATTATTAATGTTTAGACTTTAATTTATTAAATGCTGATCACGTGATTTCTTTTTCGGGTACTTTAAATTAATTTATCGTCACGTTCATAGCAACAAATTGACAAAAAGATATTTTTTTCTTGCTGATGCGGCAGACGATTGGAAATTATCAAAAAATTATTAAAATATAGTAAAAGGTATTATGTTCCTCAAACTGTACTATATTAACTATACTATATTCTTTAGTATGTTGTATTAGAATTAATTTGAATATTTTCTTCTACATTATTTTGTCCATAAAAATATCCCTTCCGATTTTTTATAAATATATTTTTTCGTTTTTTTTACATCAAATGCATACATTGATCGTTGCATTTATTATAAATATATTTAAACATACTTTTGGCATTAATTGCATACATTGACCGTTGTACTTAATTTGAATGTACTCCGTAGCGAAGGACGGGTTTTCAGCTAGTCTATATATGCACTGCTGGCCATTGTAAATGCAACACCCTGAAGGAAACATGCAAATAACATGAAATTTACAACATGCATTAGCGGAGGTGAGTTATGCAAATGATTAGAATTTCAGCGCAGACGCACATCACGCGCGCCTGTGGCGCCACTTCAAAGCGCTATTTAAGGCTTGGAGATTTCCACGATTTCAAGTTCGGCAATTGTGTTTTTCTTGTGGTTTTTTCAAAAAGACGATTAATTATGCCTCGTCGAAAACAGCGATCATCTTTTGATCAAGTATCCGAGTTCGACAGAGGAAGGATAGTGGGCTACCGAGATTGTGGATTATCTTTCAGGGAAATCGGTAGTCGTGTTGGACGAAACCAAACAACTGTAATGCGGATATGTGATCGTTGGATGCAGGAGGGTACGACGGACCGGCGTGTTCGATCGCATCCACCTCAGCGCACCACTTCACGTGATGACAGGCAAATTGTGCGCATGGCAGTGACGGATCGCTCAGTCACATCACGAACCATAGCACAGCACATGCAGTCTGTAACGCATCATCCAGTGTCTGCGCGTACCATTCGACGCCGTTTACAGCTGAGTGGTCTGTCCGCAAGACGTCCATTGCTTTGTCTACCCTTGACGCAGAACCACAGACGTCTCCGCCACCAATGGTGCGATGACAGAAGGATGTGGACGGCAGAATGGAAGGAAATTGTCTTTACTGACGAGTCACGCTTCCGTCTGCTACACCACGATGGTCGCATTCGAGTCTGGAGACACCGTGAAGAGAGGATGTTTCCAGTACCATGCAGTTTAAGAGATATCGCTAAAGAAAACTATTATGCCCTCATTTGTTTTCTTCACCATTTTAATGTGGGGCTAAAAGTTGCATGAAATTGCATAGCATAACATCTGAGATTAGCGAACCGGTTCATTAAGTAGGATACTTTAGTTGAAGATGAAAACATCTTTAATCGGAAATAATATATATATATATATATATATATATATATATATATATATATATATATATATATGCATATACAGGGTGGTCATAAAGAAACTTTGCCGATATATGGACATCTAGCGGCTGTTCCGTTCAACCGATCGAGATAAGATTTCAGATATAGTTATTCAGAGGTATGAGCTCGGGATTCTGTGAACGGCAACCAAGTGGCGCTCACGGTTACGGTTATAGGTACAGAAACTCGAAATTTTCAAATGGCAACACCTATTTTTTCCCGTCGCAAAATACTCAGCGCATGCGAAAACCCTAAAAAGCGTTGGAATGGTACGTGTATCACAAAAACACGCACAAAAAAACATGCACACAAAAAATAAAAAACAGCTCTGCGAATGGCTAACAAAAACACGATCAGAGAGCTTTTTATCGGTTTTCTAAGCTGAATATATGGCGAACGGCGTTCTGTGATTGGTTTCTAGCCTCTGTCATATGCAAATTTCCTCCGCGCCCCGATCGTGTTTTTGTTGGCCGTTTGCAGAGCTGTTTTTTGTGCGTGCATGACGCGTCAGTTTTTGTATATATGTGTATATATATATATATGTATATATATATATATATATATTATATATATATATATATATATATATATATATATATATATATATATATATATATATATATATATATATATATATATATATATATATATATATATATATATATATATATATATATATATATATATATATATGGGGGGTCAGGAGCTTTGGCGTTCCAGTTTTCATGTGATCCATAAGCCCCTTGCGAGTGCTATTTCATCACGTATGGTAATTAGCACACAGAAGCCCAAAGAAATGAATCAGAAAATTCGACTTTTCTGTAGAGGAATCATGACAGTAATATAATCCCAAATAAACATTCTCTGAGAGCAAACAAGGATATGAGTAAAAAAAATAGCTCAGGTACTTTTGTTTGCTCCCGAAATTCGAGTTGCACGCGGCCGCTTTCTATTTAAACTAATCTCATGTTTAGCCTCAGAATATATGAAGCCTCAGTTTTAAAGAATCGGAATTTATATCGCTGTATGATTTCTTTGAGGAAGAATACTGCTCACAACACCGTGATGAGTGTCCGTTGATGAATTCTTTTCAGTCGCCAGTACAGTGGCTATAAGGATGATGATGCATGGGGTTTGGTATTTGAATATACACACACACATATATATATATATATTCATTCTGAACCCGGTACTTTCTCCTAAGGACACTGACTGAATTTGTAGTATTCTTTGTTATGGGAGCCCTCTACAGGCGAGCCAACACCACTCCGTATAAGGGGACAACACAGAAACATCCATGCCGTATCCGGGATCTGATCCTGGGCCTACACAGTAGAAGCTCGAGACGCTGACGATGTGAATATAAAATCAACTGTAACATCGCTTGGTGGTCATATATTACGGCGGAACGGGAATAGAAATAAGTCTAACAGTTATGTCACGACTGAAATTTAAAATTTCTCCGGTTTGCTCTTAACATTTCACTCTCGCGTAGGTCAGCTTGCGAAATAGATTTCGCGATACATACGAGCCCGTGTTATCTTCGACAGCATGCACGTGAGATCTAACACGAGAAGCGATTGAACGCCGTTCCGCAATTAGCAGGGACCAGCCAATTAAAACGAGTCATAAAGCAAAAGCTCTCGAATCGAGGAAATTCTCTCTACGTCGTCCGCAGACACTGAGCCCGAACGAAAGTGGAAAAAAAGGATGGAGAGCGGGAAAACGGAAAGGGAGAGAGATAAAAAAAGAAAAAAAGGAAAGGTAAAGAAATGAGAGAGAGCAGAGAGAGAGAGAGAGAGAGAGGTACCCCGGCGCTTTTGTCGCACCCCGCAAAAACAATGGGGGAGCGCCGCAGCCAAATGTCAAGGGTTGTGACGTGGAAGAGGCCCCGCGATCGGGACCTTCTGGCGAGGCGTCTTCAAAACGCCCCCGCAAATTTTCGGGCTGCGCAAAACGGGGACCCGGCCGGGGGCCCTTCTGCGCAGGAAGCGCAGCCTCGCTATGAACGTCGGGAATCACGCTCCCCCCCCCCCCACGCTTTACCCATTTCATTTTATTTCAAATTTTTTTTTCCATCCATTCTCTTCTTTACCTGCGTAAGGGAAATGTATGGGAGAGAAATTGTTTTCTCTGATGAGGGGAAGACGCCCGATCGGGATAACAAATATCAGATACCAGTACACATCTGTCTCTGTACTCGGGCGCATGCGCTTTCATCTGCGAAATAGGGAGCGAAGGGAGAGAATAGGTCAGAATTTTACATTTCTAATACATTTATACCCGAGTATGAGACAAAGACTACTGTCCTAAATGTACACAGTGTAGCATACACATACAAATACGCACATATACTTGCATGCCCATGTGCGAATAATTCACATTCATACATACTTTCATATATACATACACATGTACGAATGGGTTTCTTTATGCTTTATCTCTAATTTATTTGAATACTCTTCTACCTAGAGAGGCAAGAGAAAAAAGTTTCAGTTTAGGTTACAGTACTGGGGACTATTATAAAGCCTTTTCCTTCTACATTTATACGCAGACGTACAGCGAACCAGAGATTACAGCACTTAGAGGCAGCGTACGTACTCACTCGAATAACATGACGTCCTAGGTCAAGACAACCGTGTCTAAGCATTTTACTGAAATGTAAAATTTAACTTGAAATGCAGTCAGGTTTAGTGAATAAAAAAGCTTCCGCAATTTCCATCGCTTTGCATAACTACCACTATGAGAAGGAAGATGCAGCATCGTAGAAATGACTATGATATCTAAGCAATGTTCGTCCATTTGAGCGATAAAGCTATCCAGTCACATCTACTTCAAACTAGATAGACTTCACTCCTCTAAGATGCAGTCACTCCAACAGCGTCTGATGAAGAGCTCTCTGTCGTATGGTCCATGCTCTGAATGGGTGATGCTTTTAACACATGCTGTCGGGCACAAGGATCCGAGTTCCACTTCTGTACTAATGCCACCCCAATTTAGATCGGGCATCCCCAAGGGAGACATTCGGTGGACTCGTATCCTCATCCCACCCCTACAAACCATGCGGAGAGACTCTCCAGCTTACAGATGTTTTCGCGTCCATACCCGGCGTAGACACGAGAGTGTTCAGTGGCTCTTGTCGGGACTCGAGCCAATCACATTCAGTGTCGAATTCCTACGCACTGACCGCTAAGATAAAGATTTATTACTCGTTATCAGTTCGAGGCAAGTAGCCAGACTTTTAGTTTTATTGTGGATATTATGAAACTGTGTGTTCCTGTTATTTGTTTTCCTCAAGTTTCTGGTAAATCACAATGATACACCAAAGAACGATTGCTCAGAATGCCAAGATATTATAAAGAGTGACCTACTTTTGAACGTGGGAGATAATGTGCCTTTTATGGAAAAAAAATGCATTTATAACATTTTTTCATTCAGTTTATCATTATTTCGATTAAAATTAACGTGTAAGGAAGCAAATATCATATTCTTCTACATATTTATACTCTTTCTATACTCGAGGAGAAATCAAAGCAGCTGACATTTGTAGCTGTTTCAAAGAAATTCCACGTGTTTGGTTACCGTGTATTTGTAGGAAGATTTCTCTCCATATAACAACAGATTGTCGCAGTGCCATAAGATATTCAAGTCTTGTGAAAAAAGGCTACTCCGATTGAACAATTTTAATATTAATGGAAGAGCATGTGGATGAAAGCTTTCACAGGTTCTATCTAGTTTTATTAATTCTCTGAAATCTTTTTTCCCCCAATGCGGCAGACGGTTTTATGGACAATATCTTTACCGCCATAATATACCGCAGTTTTGCTAACCATTTTATTATGGAGGCACCCGTATAGGTGGACTAGCATTACCCCCTATGAAGGGACGACACAACCGAGGGTGTTTAGTTGGGATTCGATCCGATCACCCTCAGCACCGAAAACCAGCGCGCCGAACTACAGGGCCGCCACAAACCCTTCTCTGAAATCTTTCCCATCCAGGATGTCACGAGACGAAAATTTACTAATTGATTTAGGGTAAACATCTTACGACGGAAGTCATTGAATAACACTTCCATTCGTTGCCTGGATAGTTCAGTTGGCGAAGCATATGAGATTGGAAGACCTGTGGTTCAACCCCTGGTTCACGCGACCGACAGTTATAACCTATTTCCGACATAGAATTTCACCCCCCCCCCCCCCAAAAAAAAAGGTTTCAGATGTGGCTACCGGAAAGAGGTGTCTTCCATAACATTGGCCCAATATATATATATATACACTAGCTGAAAACCCGCACTTCGCTACGGAGTACTTTCAAATTAAATACAACGGTCAATGTATGCAATTAATGCCAAATATATATATATATATATATATATATATATATATATATATATATATATATATATATATATATATATATAATAAATACGACGATCAATATATACAGTTGAGGTAAAAAAACAACAAAAAAATATAAAAAATCGGAAGGGATATTTTTATAGACAAAATAATGTAGAAGAAAATATTCAAATTCAATCTAATAGGACATACTAAAGAATATAGTACAGTTAATATAGTACAGTTTGAGAAACATAATACACTGCTGGCCACCCAAATTGCAACACCGAGAAAGACAAGAGATATCACAACAAAATTTATTTTGTAGATAACATGTTGACCAAGTATCAAATGATTAAATTTATAGACTTCTGTGAAGTGTGGTTCCTGCCAAAATCAGTAGCCAGAGTAGCCGCCAGTGTTGGAGATCACCGCTGCCACACGCCTCGGCATTGATTCAAAGAGACTTTGGATGAGTTCTTGGGGTACAGCAGACCAAGCAGCTTCCACACGTTGCCAAAGTTGATCTGCTGTGGCAGCTGGGGATGGAATCCGGGTCAATCGTAGAGCAACCATGGACCACATGTTTTCTATCGGCGAAAGATCCGGAGAGCGAGGCGGCCAGGGAAGCAATTCAATCTGGCAATTGACGAAGAACCGTTGGACAATGCGTGCCACGTGCGCATTATCCTGTTGAAATATGGCTGTGGGCAAGCCCTGAAGGTAAGGAAGGACAACTGGATCCAACACCTCGGAGATGTAGCGCTGGCTGTTTCAAGTACCGGCAATGCGTACTAGAGGTGTGCGAGAGTGATATCCAATACCGCCCCATACCATAATACCCGGTGCAGGACCAGTGTGGCGGTGCATAACGCAGCTGTTCAGCATCCTCTCTTCACGGTGTCTCCAGACTCGAATGCGACCATCGTGGTGTTGCAGACAGAAGCGTGACTCGTCAGTAAAGACAATTTCATTCCATTCTGCCGTCCACATCCTTCTGTCATCGCACCATTTGCGGCGGAGACGTCTGTGGTTCTGCGTCAAGGGTAGACAAAGCAATGGACGTCTTGCGGACAGACCACTCTGCTGTAAACGGCGTCGAATGGTACGCGCAGACACTGGATGATGCGTTACAGACTGCATGTGCTGTGCTATGGTTCGTGATGTGACTGAGCGATCCGTCACTGCCATGCGCACAATTTGCCTGTCATCACGTGAAGTGGTGCGCTGAGGTGGATGCGATCGAACACGCCGGTCCGTGGTACCCTCCTGCATCCAACGATCACATATCCGCATTACAGTTGTTTGGTTTCGTCCAACACGACTACCGATTTCCCTGAAAGATAATCCACAATCTCGGTAGGCTACTATCCTTCCTCTGTCGAACTCGGATACTTGATCAAAAGATGATCGCTGTTTTCGACGAGGCATAATTGATCGTTTTTTTGAAAAACCACAAGAAAAACACAATTGCCGAACTTGAAATCGTCGAAATCTCCAAGCCTTAAATAGCGCTTTGAAGTGGCGCCACAGGCGCGCGTGATGTGCGTCTGCGCTGAAATTCTAATCATTTGCATATCTCACCTCCGCTAATGCATGTTGTAAATTTCATGTTATTTGCATGTTTCCTTCAGGGTGTTGCATTTACAGTGTCCAGCAGTGTACTTTCAATGCTCATTAAGAAATTAAAAGAATTTTGAAATACACACACACACATATATGTATAATATATATAATATAAAAATGAATATCTGTCTGTCTGTAATTGTATAGAAATATACAGATTAGAAGAGACGATCAGGAAATTATACATACAGGCGTCGTTAAACACAGCGGAGGCAACTAAAAACTTCCAGAATCGAAATTAACTACCGTTAAGTTTTAATTAATAAAAATCAACAATTTTTGAAGGGTGAATTCAGAAAATGTAAGAGCCTCACGCTCTTACATTTTCTCGACTCACTCCTCTGGATTCAAAGCCCTCTACCAACTTTCAGCCTAAAATCAAGTTTCAAGTCATATATTAAACCCAAATAATAAATAACCAAAATAAAACAAATTGAAGTCAGATTTTGTACTATAAAATTTATAATTTAACACATTTCGGTTACCGCCGTTGTTTGTAAACGAACGTTCTTTGTTGCCATATTCATTTCAGAAATTTCTTATTGATACGATGTTCAGCAAATGCGAGTTTTCAAAAGTGAAATATACGATGTGCTGTAAATGGCCCGAAAATATTTTCTTACTAGAGATTCAGACGGTTTAAAGAATTTAAATAAAAGTTTGTACAATTTATACATTTGTGTGTGTTTCGTTATTTAAATTAATAGATTTATATTTTTTAAACGTTTTATTCTTGTATTCTTTTGAGTTTATAGAGTTGCAGAGTGTAGCGACACCGGCGTGTGGTTTTCAAACGATTGTAATTTTTTTTCTTAAAGTTAGCGGAACGTTAGCTTCCAAAACAAAAATCGTCAGGATATTTTTTCTTTATATTATTACTAGCTGAAAACCCGTACTTCGCTACGGAATACATTCAAATTAAATACAACGGTCAATGTATACAATTAATGCCAAAAATATGTATAAATATATTTGTAATAAATATAACGCATCAATGTATGTAATTGATGTAAAAAAAACGAAAAGATATATTTATAAAAAAATCGTAAGGAATATTTTTATAGACAAAATAATGAAGAAGGAAATATTCAAACTAAATCTAATAGAACATACTAAAGAATATAGTACAGTTTGAGGAACATATCTTTTACTGTATTTTAATATTTTTTTGGATAATGTCCAATCGTCTGCCGCATTAGCAAGGTAAAAATATTTGTTTTGCCTATTTCGTTGCTATGCACGTGACAATAAATTTATTTAAAGTAACAGAAAAAGAAATCACGTGATCAGCATTTGATAAATTAAATTGTAAAAATTAATCTTTAAAAATTCACCAAAAAAAAAAACAGAAAATGGAGGTAAATATTCGAAAAAGATTTCATTTTAAAGTAATTTTTATGATCTTTCTCGTGATATAAATTTTATAACGCTCAAATTATTATTTTAAATGCAAACAAAAAAAGTTACTAAATCAGCTTAAAAATTTAATTAAAAAAATCTAAGAAGAATTTTTCAAAAATCCTTCTTAGTGCACCCCTACACTATCAGAAGAATCGCCATGCAAAATTTCAGCCCTATAGGTCCAGCGGTTTGGTCTGTGCGTTTTCTGTCAGTCAGTCAGTCAGTCAGTTACGGAACTGTTTTATATATATAGATTAGCTTAAATATCATTATCTTTATATTATCTGTATAGTATATATTATTACCTTTATATCGTCTGCGGAACGTTCGCTTCATGAGCGATTGTTATTTTCCTATGGATTTTCATTTACGCAAAAAATGGAAAAACTAAAATGCCTCCAAAAATATACGGGCTAGATTTCGTGGAGATAAAAGCAATTCGCCAAGGATTAAAATATTATCGGCCAATCAACAAAATTCTCGGAATGTGGAATCTGAAGAACACAGATTTCGAAGACTGGAAGCTGATCGCATAGCTCTTGCTGTTGCGAGAGCGAATCTCAAGAAGAGAATAGTTACAAGATAAAAAGAACTTTTTATATACCATGTTTTTAAATTTTTTGTTGAATCATATAAACTTGACAATTCTATGTATTAATAAATACTGTTTAAAAATTTTTTGATGAATTATCCCATCAACTTCAAAGAAAATGAAGTTAATTGGAAGTTAACTTGCGTTTAACTTTTCGTTCCCGTCCTGGTTGATAGATGGCTGCACCAGTCTACTAAACAAATTTATCTGAAAAAGGATTCAATTCTGCTTACAGATAGCTAAAAGTATTAAAATAATACATTGTCATCGTGTTCTCAGCTATTCTAAAAGTTTCAAATGTCTAGCTAGTCGGGAAGTTAGTTAAAAATCGATTACAATGTTTGTACTGGACAAACACACACACATACAAGAAAGCGAGTTAATAAAAACATGGTAAAAATGCAAGGTTGGAAGCTGATAGCACAGCTCATGCTGTTAAGATAGCTTAAAGAACAGGACATGGGGCGCAGTGGCCCAGTTGGCAAGGGCAGCGGGCTAGTGATCTGAAAGTCACTAGCCCGCTGAAATGTGATCTGAATTCTCATTGTGAATCTGTTCGTGTGTGCCCGCATCGAACTGTGATCTGAAAGTCACTAGTTCGATGCTCGTCGCTGACAAATTCACTGCCGTGTACACTAATGGCGGCTGGTGCACGTAAAATCTGTCATGGCTGCAATGTCCTCCAAGTTCTCAAAATTACCTCTGGAGATGCTGGGTCAAGAGTTCTGGTTTCATCTTTTGACTCATTTAAAAATTACGGGACTGGCCCTTTGGCCAAGTCCGACCCTTGTGGTGCCAGTCAAAACAGGAGCCACACCTTCATCGCCCATAGCCTTCGGGCTTGATCTGATGCTGCTGTCGGTCAAGTGGCATAAGCAACAACAAAGAAGAAGACAACTTGTGAAGTCTACCAGATCAGAAATTACAAGGTGCAGTTTTTGTTTATAATTCAGTAAGTGCTGAGAATCATTTCATGGTTCTATGGGTAAATTCTGCTAAACCTGTAACTTCAGCTATTTTTGCTGCAGTAATGACATAGAGCACATTTGGAACGTGATGGGAAGGCGATTGCAACTCTTCCGGAATGATGCCGATTTAGACCGACAGCTGGGCACAGTTTGGCAAGAAATCTCGCATATCACCATTCGGGAGATTTATCAGTCTATGACCTGCCGTGTGGCAGCTTGCATCCAGGCCAGATATGGACCAACGCCATATCGATTTCCTCACTTTGTAACGATCAAATTCTGGAATAAATCATTTAATTGGACTGAAATTTTAATCGTTTTTTTCTGTGAATGTTCTTCGTATCCACCAATTTTTCATCGCAATCGGACAACTCCTTGGTGCGTCTATTGTTTTGTTGTAGAGTATAACCAACAGTTTTCACAGGAATCTTCCTGCTTAACGCAAAATACATTTTATTAGTATTTTATGCTTTTACTAAGTGTTATGTTGAATAAGGTTTTTGCATATGTGTTTATGATGTTAATATAATCAATGATAAAAAACCCATATCTATTTAAATGCAGACTGATTTCAATTTTAGTAATGCTATCACTAGAACTATCGAAAATTCATACCTACCAAATATAAGTCATGGCTTGGTAGTTGCTTTGTTAAATAAATTATGAAACTATTTCAAGAATTATAATGCTTTTCTGAAGATCATATAATGTTCTGTGAGCAGTTGAAGATATAAAAACAAAGAATTTTTCTCTCTTCAATGCTCAGATTTATCAGGCAAAAAAGAGAAAAAAATAGACTCTATGAGATGCTGCATAATTTTCATAAGCATTTTTTTTAATGCAATGCTATTTTCCAATTGCTATGTAGCTAACGAGAACAATAGGAATTTGAGTTCTAGTCAAGGTATGTTCATTAAGCTGAAGACCTCTCTTGTTTTACATGAACGTAAAAACAACGTTAGCCGAGGAAATATTTGGAATCTTAGGAATTCCGAGTCATTAATTTCTAAATGATTATGGAGGTTAAAAAAAGGAAAGATTTTGCATTTTTTTTCTTCCGCTAACGCTAAAATTTGGGAACTAAAAGCCAGGTAACTTTCTCTTTACAATTATTAAAAGAAATATTTTCTTTTGACGTTTTTTCCCGTGAATGCTCTTAGTTTGGCCTTTTAAATTTTGGTATGCAGCTCAGAGATTTTAGCAGAATAGACATGTTTTTCATTCTATCACCAGTAAAAAATTCCGGAAAAATCCGGAATTCGCCAAATTAAGTATTTTTAGTTCAAGTGCTATATTTTTTGATAATTTTCTTTTAAAGTAATATTATAAGAGTTTAATGAAAAATCATCAAAACTGAATGCTACTAAAGTGGCTATATCGCATCGTCCCGTTCTCGTCTCTTTCTCCAGCACCCCTCCAGTCTCCTGATTTTAATCTCATGGATCACTAAGGCCGTCTGCACACGGGGCAACTCAAAAGAAACTGATAACTGACTCAAATCACAAACCAGTCCGTGATGAGTCGCAACCTATGTAACCCGTCCGACGGGTTTGTAACCAGTTGCGTCGTGTGCGTGGCTCCATTCAGTTACATAGGTTGCGACTCATCACGGTCTGGTTTGTGATTTGAGTTAGTTATCAGTTTCTTTTGAGTTGCTCCGTGTGCAGACGGCCTTATAGAAAACATCTGATGTCAGGGAACATGAGATATCAAACCTAGGCCATTGGGAAAGACATCTTATTAATGAATTGTGTAGAAAACCACACAAAAATGAGAGCGTTCGGTGCTGTTATAAAGAACCAGAGGATCACTTCAAATATTAATTCAAGTTTTTGAGGTGAAGCTTTTTTAGCCCCGGTAACTTAGGTTTGTTCGTGTTAGGAAAAAAAAGTGAAACGCTTCTCCGAGCACGAGTAGAGATAGGAGGAAACATTCAAATTCTCTCTGCTTTTGTTTTAAATAGTGAATAACAAAACCCATGGTGATCCCATGTTCATACGTCGCGTGCCGTGCTTATTTTAATCTCATGCGAGTATTCATGAGTTCCAGATCTTATAAACCAAGTTTTATGGGTAAATAACGTAACTTTTTGGTCTCGGTCATAATTACTTACAAAGCTAAAGTGAACTTATGTTTGCACTTTTACCATGATCAAACATTCTTTAAATTTATATTGTATTTAAATTATGCTAGTATTATTGAGCTCCAGAAGTGCAAGATTTCTCGTTGAATTCTTTACTATTCTTTTTCTTTTTGTCTCAATCTGAAACAATCTATACTAATATATAAAGAGAGAGGGGATTTTGTACGTGGAGGGTAATCTTCAGAACCACTGTACCTATTTGAAAAATTCTTTCACTGTTTGAAAGGTCCATTATTCCAGATGGACATAGGCTATATATTATGTATATCTAATCAGTAGAAATAAAGTTAGGGGCTTAATCCTAACAATCTCCATTGTTACCGCTACTGTCCTCTACCGCTTTTTGTGCCGAAGTCTTCAAAGATCCTTAGCGTGGTGCTATCTATACTAATATATAAAGAGAGAGGGGATTTTGTACGTGGAGGGTAATCTTCAGAACCACTGTACCTATTTGAAAAATTCTTTCACTGTTTGAAAGGTACATTATTCCAGATGGACAAAGGCTATATATTATGTATATCTGATCAGAAGAAATAAAGTTAGGAGCTTAATCCTAACAATCTCCATTGTTTCAGCTACTGTCTTCTACCGCTTTTTGTGCCGAAGATTTCAACGATCCTTATCGTGGTGCTATCGCGGTGGGCTTCTGTTCTGACGCTAGCGGTTCGAACCTAGCCGTTCTCCGGCACGCCTTTTACTTTTAAAAAAATTATTTTAATTATTAACTAACATAAAATTAATTTAATGTATTATTTAGGTTATTATTAAGGTAAAAAAAGATTTACAATTTATTGGCTATCAACTGGAAATTTATTGGTATAATATTTTGTTCACCCCGGACAAAGTTGGGACGGGCCGCTAGTAATAGATAAAACCGATCTAAACTTGTGTTTATACGTAACGTGTAACATATAAAAAGAATGTCGAACAAAATATTTTTATGTATTATTCACGTGGTGTCAAAATTGAGTGAATGAATTAATTGTTTCAATAGACAAGCTACGTAAATGTAAAAAGCATTTGGTGTCAAACATCAGTTGGCGAAGAGCGACCAGTGTCTCGCTATCCATCAGGCACCGTAGGCCCGGGCCTAGGGGCCCCGATTGTTGGGCTCCCCCCCAAAAATTTTTATTTTAAAAGAAAAAAAAATTCCCAATTCAATTTTTTTTTAAATTTTACCTTTTTTAATAGCATTTTTTTATAATATCCTTTCAAATTTGATTGATTGGTTCATCATATGTATAGTTATACGTATAGTTCATCATATGTATGTTATAGTGTATATAAGGGATTAATAAGTTTTTCTGGTTGCATTGTATTGGTGTTTTAATGATGAAATTAATATGTTGTATCGCTTTTTGTTATTTGATAATGTTTTCTACGCTTCAAATAGCCAATTCTTGGTAAAATGGTACTTTCACAATGATTCATGATTATTTTTTGTGTGTGTCAATTTAGGAAATGTTACGCCCACATCAGTGTTAGAGGCCCCCCATCCCGAGTTGTGCCTATAGTCAAGCATTTTCTAAATAGGGCCCTGCTGTCCATGCAAAGCCACTGCGCCAGACTAGAAATATTCACATGATTTGCAAAGAAACGATCACTCAGCCACATCCTGTCCATCTCTCGTAGTGTACTACATATAATATGATAAGATGTTTCGCTTCTAACACGTGAGAGCTCCACGCACAGTTTTTAAGTATAATTTTTTCCCAAGTATAATTTTGTCCTTGGTTTTGAAGTAAGGAAACATCCACTTCCTAAGAATATATTAATAATTGAGTTCATTTTTTTAATATACATTGTAATATTCATACTAGCTGTGGGCGCATGGTTTTAGTATTGCGAGTAATTTCTTTTATTTGGGGAGCCTCTATTAATCACTTTCACATTTTCCTCAAAAGTACTGAGCTTGCCAATTCTTTTGTACACTTCTAATGCTAACAGACTTGATAACGCAGTCCATGGCTAGGCTAGATTGCGAGGTGATCAAAGTAATTATTCACGTATATGCAAAATGTCCATTTCCAGCTACATGCCATCGTGCCGTTAAGATGGAAAATTTAAAACTTAAGGTCGTTTATCGAGAATTTGTTTTCAATGATTTTCACGACAAATTCTTCCCAACGAAAAAAAAAAAAATCAGTGCGCATGTGAGATAAACAACTTCCCCCTCCTGCGTCCACTCCACCTCCGGAGTAACTTACTCCGAGTCAGGAATTCGGAATATGACGGTGACCTTGACAGTTTATGGTTATGCATTACAAGGCGCGATCCCGAAATAACCGTTTCCGATTTTCATCGGGTTCGATAAATGCACACGAGTACGGTTTCCGAAAGGCGCAATTAAGACGATGTCGTTCGAGTTTGCCCTCGGAGGGGGGTCTATAAATAGTTCCGAATTGACTGGTCACGCTACAGAATGCAGGTTATCGGAGATGGAGTTCGAAATGTGTTTAGCACCTCAGAATGCCCCCAGAACAGGTATCGACTAAAGTAAGGTGAGGAAATCAGTTTCCCCTGCCAATACATGGAAATACTTCGGAATACTCTCTTCGGTTTGTTAATATGTTCTGTCTGGCTGGGATTTTGATAGATGCATAACCATCGTATCGACGGCGATGGAACTAGTTTTGAAAATTTTGGTTGACTAGATCTTACTTCAATTTTAATTATCACACTTGAATTCACGATAGTGTAAAACTGAGGATCCTAGTTAATCTTCTACTAACATTCATATAATCTTTCATTAAATTTTTTTATTTATGAAGTTTTATAGTTCCTGATAAAGGCGAAAATATGACAGAATACAGACACTCTCTCAAAAGATCAATCTCTCCAAAAAGGGATAAGATTAAAGATTTCTAAATAAGTAAAAATTTATCTAATGATTTTAGACTGAGAAATTCAGCACTTCGTTTTGCTTTTAGTTCGTTTTAATTCTAATTGTTTCTTTCATGTGTTTCTAAACGCATTTTGCTCCATAATGAAAATGTACCCCGATTGATCTCGAGTGATATAACACTCTTGAATATTTAAGATGAGATAGCTCACTTATGCATGTATTACGAAGAGAAATTGTCTGTTAAGTAAACAGTACGCATGAATCCCGTTTAAAGATTTTCTGAGGTTGATTGTTTCTTTACTTATAAATTGACTTTTATGCAGTAATTTGTCCAATAAATGTGAAAAGCCTTGGAAAATCATTAATATTAACAAACCACTTCCTCTATCAACGGCAGTAAGCAGTTATACGGCTCAAGGTGGAACAGAGAGATTCACCTTACACTTGCAGTTGGCCACGTGGTACAACACAGAGGATCTGAGTTGCACTAAAATTTGCCCAAGGCAATCAGACCACTTTGGCGAGTTAATTAATGTTGGCCGGTAGCACATCGGTCATTTGTTACAACAAGAGGGTGATCTATACGCCTGGAATCTACAACAGACAGCCGCAAATTCCAGTTGCTTATCGCGAGAAAGAAACCTACAGTCTGGTACCGAAGACTAGTGCCCTAGCCATTTGAAAAGAATCGTGGGAGTTGATGAATTAATTTGAAAATAAATGTAAACTGGATCGTCGTGATTCGATGTATAAGTGACTCGTAGTATTAATGTAGAAACAGATAAGCGGCTCGTATTTACATCTAGTTTAATATAAGCTATATTCAGCATTCATAATATACAGTAAGTTGTTCCGTAGAACTCTCGTAACATCGATTAGGGAGAGCAGGGTTCATAAATACAGTTCAATAGAGACCTTAAGCCTCCTAGATTTCCCGCGCTCTCAATACCTCATCAAAGTCCAGTCTATAATGCTCCCCGCATCATGCTGTCTCCTTCATTTTTTTCTTCTTGGAAAATTCTCGTACGTTCTACCGCACCACGTGTAGTATTCTTCACGCCTCCCGAGAGTCACCTCTTTCATCCTTTATCGGCAGACCCTTTTTCTGCAGTTAAGTATTCACAGTCTTTTGTTGGCCGCCTCCCTCATTCTTACCTCGTCTCCCTTCCTGCGCTAATGGTCTTTTGTTTAACTATTCTAAATGATGTGACACTTAGCAATGGTCATTTTAAAAAGTTCCATTGAGGTAATAATGATCCTGTCGATCATACTTAAGCTCGCCACATCTCTACTGGATTTTCCAAAATTAGAATTGAGTCTGTTTCACACTATGTAAGAGTCTCACAATAAAAGAATAAAAAAATAAGTTGATTTGGAAGACTGCGGGCGCTTTATGCAATGGACTACCGAAAAGAAATATGAAAAAAAAATCTGAAGCTCTTAGCTTAGGTGTGGGCCAAGAGAGCCTTAGTGGTTAGCACGTTTGGAAGGGGGCTTGGTTCGAATCGTGGCAGGCGCCACAGAATGCGTTTGTAGCCGGGCAAGATCATATCAGATCTGTGTGGTTTGTAAGGTTGAATACGAGCTCACAAGATATCGCCCCTGGGGTTGCTCGGTCCCAACCGTGGTGGCACCGGGCAAAACGTCGACTTCCGACACTTGTGCCAACAGCTGTGAGCTAAACAGGATCCGCCTCTCTTCTCCATGCAGCCTTCGGTGAACCTGGTTAGGATTTATCCGGCCAAAGGGCATTAGTATCAACAATAAACACATATTTTGGTTCTGTTATGATAGCGAACTACATCGGATAGATAATCCAAATTAGAGATCGTACGTGTATTGATTATATAGCACTAACGCAACTCAGTGTTCTTCTGGTTCAAAGTTATGACTCGTGTTTTATCAGTTTAACTTGTTCTGTATGCAAGATTTGTTACAAAGGGACTCTAGAATATACGGACAATAATGGTCTTAATTTAAAACTGAAAATATTTTTTTAGAAAATCCAATAACAAATCTGAAGAAGATCTAGTTTTTCCCCCTACAGCTTCATGCATTAACAAAAACATCCTCCCCCCAAGTATTTTATACAGTTTTACGAAGGGAGAAAATAATCCAGTAATTAGTTTAATGATATATTCAGTTATGAAAAATAACCCTGCACCAAAGAAAACTGACGAGAGTGACAAATCATTTCACTGTTTACTATTTCCTCTCGTGCCGCGTAAAAGAAGTTCCGAGCCGTCAGCGCAAAATCCGAAATATGCCGACGACCTTGTCGGTTAATAGGAATGTATAATTCGATATACCGAAATAGTTGCTCTCAGTTTCCATCGGCCCTGGCAAATACGCACGAGAACGCTTTTCGAAAGTGCAATTAAGACAATGAAGTTGTTTCGAGTTTACACGGAGGACTATAAATAGTTTCGAACGGGGCCGGTCACGCTAGAATGCAATTTATTGGAGCCCGAAAGTGTTTTATCCCTATCAAATAGCTTCCTCAACGTACAGCGAACCGACGAATACTCTGCAGTGTGAAAATCCGTTTGTCGTGTCAATATGGAAATACTTAGCAGGCAATTTATTCTACTCCGGGTCCGAAATTCTGACGTGAGAGTGATGGGCGCGTGAAGGCGGCTTATTAGTAAAATACTGATCATAGGCTTGAATGCTGCACTGACCATGATAGTCGACATTGAAACACTGGGTTTATACCAAACCAATTCGTAATCGAAGATAATGGGCATGCGTCTGGCTTTTTCTCCTTTCTTTAGCCCAAAATTTTCCGTAATTTGAGACTCCCACTTTAGAAACGAAGCATCAAAACATAACCTCTCTCCTATGCGAACGCGTACAATTTATACATGTGAACGGACATTACAGTAGAGCTTCGATAATTCGGACTCGCCTTGTCCGGATATAGAATATTCCGATTTTTGAAGCTGATAGTAAACCTCATATCTACAATTCAATATAAATATGTCGGTATATAGTTTACAATAACTATTTAATTGCAAAACCAAAATCAGAAGGGAAAACTACACGAACAGGAACCTAGAAAGTATACCTGCAGTTTTGTATTTTAAATTAGTGGCGAGGAAACTGCGGGTTACGAAAAAATTTGGAGGGGTCACGGATGTTTTTAAGTAAATTTATATTCTTTTTCATTATTTAACTAGCCGGGCTTCGTCCAGCTACGCTCAGGCCATCCGTCCACCAGACAGACGTCACTTGAATTAAAACTTTTTCACTTTTAATTGCCAAAATATTCCCCCAAAATCAGTACATCTTCAAATGATCTATTTAGGATTAAAAAGTTTGAATTAAAAGTAGGAAAAATAGAAAAAGAATTAAAAATTAGACACACGATGAAGCATTTCTTTTAAGTGATTCATTTTTTAGTGAGAATCATACTGTGAACGAATCACGCTTTGTTTACATCGTCCAACATGGATGATCTCACAGGAGACGCCACATTAGAATCCAAATAACTCTAAAACTATTGAAGTAACAGATTAAGTGTACGCTAAAAAAATTATCAGCTTTTAAAGCTCTTTCTAAATATATAACATTTATGTATTTTCATGAAAAAAAATACATCGATTTTAACTTTTAAAATATGCCGGATTACGTTTTATACGGCCAATTGTGATAGGTGGAGTATGCATTTAGAATTGAAATATCTCTAAAACTATTAAAGTAACAGAATAAGTGTACGCAGAAAAAATTATCAGTTGTTTAAAGCTCTTTCCAAATATGTAATATTTATGTACATTCATGAAAAAAATTACATCAATTTCGACATTTTCAAATATGGCCGAATTTCATAACGGATGCCATATCGGAAATTACGGCCATTACGGTCCATGCGGAATTGTTCCGCCGACCGACCGACAAAATATTTCTTTTATTTCTATAGATTAAAAAATGCTTTCAATTTTCTATAATTTACATGTTTTAGATATTTTTTACCATGTTTTTACTAACTTGCTTTCTTGTTTGTCTGTGTGTTTGTGTGTTTGTCCAGTAGAAATCTTGCAATCGATTTTTAACTAACTTCCCGACTAGCTAGACATTTGAAACTTTTAGAATAGCTCAGAACACGATGACAATGCATTTTTTTAATATATTTAGCCATCTTTAAGCAGATTTTTACTATGTTTTTATTATTTTCAGTTAATTTTGTTTTGTAAACAGGTGCAGCCATCTGTCGGCCGGGACGGGAACGAAAAGTTAAAAGCAAGTTAACTTCCAATTAACTTCATTTTCTTTCGAGTTGATGGGATAATTAATCAAAATAATTTTAAAAAGTATTTATTAATACATAGAATTGTCAAGTTTATATGATTCAACAAAAAATTTAAAAACATGGTATATAAAAATTTCTTTTTATCTTGCAATTATTATTTTTCTTTATGTTAAACTGGGTTTCCAAAATGAGTATCTATAAAAACCAAATATCGAGATTTAACCCGAAAGATAATATGAGAGTAGCATTCTCAAAACTTTCATCAAATGGTGGACGAATATTATCTGACGTCCAGGTTCACCCTTCTCATTAATTATTATTTTCTATTTTAGTTTTGTATAATTGAAGTTCATAATTATCAACGTTTTAATAGGAAGCTTATCATTTTGAAATCATGCTCATTTTTTTATTTAAATTTTGTTCATTTTTACTTAAATGAAATGAAAATACATATTAATACTTAAATATGAAGTTTTTCACACGAGATAACCAAAATTTACATTTCATTGATTATTTAAATAGTTGTCAAAATTTGCTTACTTCTTTTTCCTATTTTTTTTTTAACATTTTACTAATTTAAACAAAAAATTAATATTCCCAGAAATTTAATTGTGGGTGGGGTGGGGGGATGTTCAGTGATTTATTGTTGTAAGAAAGTGGGTTGTGGTCGAAAAATGTTTGCGCACCACTGTTTTAAATGAAAGAATTAAATGCGCATGAAAACTGTGAAAAAAAATTTGAAAGTTGTGACGCTGTACCTGTATTTTTCATAGCAGTATCTAAATATAACTCACATACAGTGCAGTAATTATTACAAGTCTTTGATTGATTCTTGAACAAGAAATGTGCTTCGTTTTTTTGGTATTTATAATTCCTCGCAGATAGACAAATACGCCTGTTCCGTCACCTCTTCCACGTATTTTTTTCTCTTTGTTCTCGTAGGCAATCCGAAATTTCGACGCTCCAGATAACTGACGTCCGGACTATCGACTCTTTACTGTATTGTCTAATGGAAACAGTTTTTCCCCCAGAGATATAATCAAAAGCTAACTGTTGAAAATATCGGAAATTTATTGCAACTAAAATATAATCGATGGCTTTTGAATCTATACTAATAAAGGGAAGTGTTTGTGTGTTTGTGTGCTGACTCCAGACGCATCTAGGAAACTTACAAGTCTGAAATTTGGCACACGGGTAGAGAAGAGTCTGAACATGTGCACCTCGAAGGCTGAATTTTAAATTTTATTACCGTTAATTTTTAATTAATAAAAAACCAACGATTTTTGAAGGGTGAATCCCGAAATGGAAGAGCCTCCCTTTCAAATTCGGCCATATTTGAAAAAATGTCGAAAGCGATGAATTTTTTTTTTCATGAAAGTACATAAATGTTACATATTTGGAAAGAGCTTTAAAAACTGATACTTTTTTCTGTGTACACTTTATCTGTTACTTCAATAGTTTTAGAGTTATTTGGATTCTAATCTTGAGATCATCAGGGGATGGTTTAGGCCGTGGTGCCATCTTTCGATTCTGATGACAATTGAGTGCTTTATTAAGAAATTAAATGAAACTAATAGAGCAATTGAAAAGAACGACTTCCCCTGGTGTCATTTTATTAGATTACACAGCGTGATTATGCAATTAAAAACACCGAATTATGCAATTGAAAACACCGAACAAAACATTTCTATTATAAAAGAAATAAATTTTTAAAAAATATTATTACTTCTCTTAATAATATTAAGATGGTTTAAAAACATTATACACACTTCAAACTAATTGATTAAATTTTTTATGTTTGATTGCTGTAGGGAGTGGGTCCCTAAACCGACCGGCTAGACGGGCGAAGCCTGGCTAGTATGAGAATATAAAGGGAAAATTCTTTGGTAAAAGAAAAAAGAGATGGAGCCTTGTATGTACCTTGCATGTATGAGCCTTGTATTTGCCTTGTATGTTTTCTGCCGATAAGTCCATCATAGTAGCGTCAATTCTTAGAATTCGTCAATGCTTAGAATTTCGATTGTCCAAAGCAATCACGTGATTATCTATCTATATGTATTATTTCTAAAAGGTGTTTTCTGTTTTATCCCTTTTTCTCCCTTCACACTCGAATCGTTAATTTAGAATTACACATCTTATCGTTTGTTTAAAAATCGAAGTATAAACATTATAGACAATTTTTCTTCCCCTGGATGGCGCGCGCGCTAGCTTTTATTATTTTACCATTATCAATCGCTCTGAACTTTTAAATTTAAAAATCGTTTGCTTTTATTATCATTCTGGGACTTCATGAATGAATTTCTTTATTGGCAACATCCGCGCAGGTGTACATTATTCTTTTTGTATGGAAAAACCATATATATAATTTCTAGGAGGTGATTTTTTTGTGACGATCCCTTTCTCTCCCTTCATACTTAACCAAAATAGATAAATGAGGTACCATTTTAAAGATTAAGTTCTCCGATTCTGACGAATTGTTAATTCAGAATGACACATTGTATCGTTTGTTTAAAAATCGAAGTGAAAAATTGACTTTGGCCCTTAAGTTCTTTCCCTGGATGCGTCGAAACTGCACGGTCAAATAGTGTGCACAAAGAGCTTTTGTAATGTAAATATCACATTTTCCACGAGTTTGTGTCGTATTTAACTTTTAGTACTGTCTACAAGGGTGTTTTGACGTTACATAACTCATGTTCCCCTGTTTTGTGTTGTTTCACCTCCAATATTGTGGCCAAAGGCGTTTTGTAAGTGGTTTTGTATTGTCCTTACGCACCATTGTCATTCGACGAATAAACAATTTCTACAAATGAACCGGTTCTTCTGTCATCCTACTACAAACCACCAACCTCGCTATAAAATTTAACGTATTTTAATCGCATGCGAAAGGGTCGCACGGGCCACCTAGTACATTTTAAATAGCTTGGTAATAAAAAAGAGTAAAAGCAATAAAAATTATCAAAAGTAAAAAACTATAAATAATGACGACGTAACCCTTTTGTGTTAGAATGGCGAACTATGCACGTTGATAGTTGACGGTAGTCACTATGTAAATGACATGTGTAGCAAATATGATGTGATATTTGTGACTGATTTTCACCAATCAAACGTTTATTGATTTAATGACCTTTTTCAAAGAGTTAACCACATATAAACTCATTCAAGTGTTTACTATGCATTACGTGTACGCATTCTGTTAAAAGCATTTTATGAAAATGATTCCGAGTTCACTGTAAATTGATATGGACTCGTTTAGTCACGCGCACCCTCGAACGAATTGCCAGAGTAAACGTTTAAAAGGAATAAATAAATATAAAGAAGAGGTTGAAAAATTTGTATTTAGCACGGCTTTTAAATTTCTCACTGACACCGTTTTCGTTTTGTTCAATATGGACGAATATATTATGCAATTTCGGCACAGAGTGGATTACAAAGCGTTAAAATCGAAAACCGTGTTTTTTTGTGATAGGTTGTGTTAAAGCTATTTGCTCGCCAAGAGATGTCACTGAGAGCGCTGCAAAATGTAAAAGACGGAGATGTAGAAATGACACGAGACATAGTGGTCATGCTCTAACGCTACCCAAATAAAGAATTGTTTTATTATTAAATAAGTCTCCTTTCTTTAAATTCGCACGTATACGCGAGAACGGATGGTTACGCAGGTTCATACGACAGTGGACATTTTCGACCAAAAGTAATGGGAAGACAACAAAAATTCAGAAGTGGAATTCCGCCTACGCACCAAAATGGAATACGAATATACAAGGCATATTTAATGATGAAACAAGTATATTATTTTCGTTAAAGTACTTTTTTTAAGTAACAAAAATGGCTTATTTAGGGAAGGGTAGAAAAATTGATTTGTTAGAATTTGCGAGGGAGCTAGATCTCGGTAATGTAGTCTCAACCGATAGTACGATATCAGAATCAAAGAAAATTATTTGCCAAAGCAAAGATTATGATGAACAATTCCCAAAAAATTTATTTGAAAGAATTATAGATACTAGGCTTAAGAAGGAAGCAATAGCTTATGAACGAGAAAAACTTGAAGCTGAACGGCAATGAAACTGTTCGAGTTTCAGAAGTAAACAACCTCTATTGACACCTCGGAACCCCACCCGCTAGGGTATCGTCCAGAAGTAAACAAAAGTAACTTTGAACTACGGAGCTTAATGCAACAATTTAGCTTAAATGACGGTGATATCACATCTTATTTAATATTGTTTGAACGGAAAGCTACACGTATAGGTATTAAAGAAGAAGATTATGTATCTCATCTGTTAGAACTTTTACCTTACGAATTCACCCAACTTATCGCCAGGGAAGATGAACAAAAAGCTAATGACTATGCATTTGTTAAAACCTTGTTATTAAGATGGTTTAAGTTGAGTCCCGAAAAATTCAGACAGAAATTTATAAATCATGTGAAAGATTCAAAAAACACATGGGAAGATTACGTTTATGATCTGCGAAATAATTTTAATGAATGGTTAGCTGGTTTGAACATTAGCGATCTTGACTCTTTAAAAGAGCCTATTATAATGGATCAATTAAAGAAACGCGTTCCAAATGTAATACGGGAACATTTTATCGATTCTTGGTCGAAATTTGTAAATGCAAACGAGTTGGCAAGTAAATTAGATGAACACGAAAATGTGCGCTTGGGATTTAAAATCGCAAATAATGAATTTAAGAACACTGAATATTATGATGAAGCCAAAAGTTATTACCGTAATAATCCTAAGATAGATTCCCGCAATTATAAGAGTGTTGAGTCGAATAAACCAGATAACAAAAATGGTAACAAATCCAATGATATGTCTATTATTGGGTACGATAATTCTATTCGAAAGTGTTTTTCATGTAATGTATATGGCCATGTTCCGAGAAATTGCCCTTTACCTTGTAAGAACTGCGGCATTAAAGACCATTAAAAAAATAATGTACTATGAAAGATGAAAAGAATACGAATCATTTGAATGTAAGCGACGCCGAATCTTTAACGCCAGACCGATATCTCAAAGATGCGCAAATTAATAAACAGAGTGTCACCGCTTTGTTGGACACCAGAAGTAGCAGCTGCCTTTTGAAAGGCTCTGTAGTGAAAAATTTACGACTAAACATTTCACCATGTGAAAAACATTAATTTGGTTTCGGAAATCAACTGACGCCAGTTGTGAAATGTGTAGGAGGGACGATGATTGATATTCAGATTGATGACGTAATCGCGAAGGATGTTTCTGTTCTAATCGTACCAGATCAAACGAAGCCGGTTGATTTATTGGTAGGGAGAACATTTTTGGATTTCCCTTACACTGTTTATGCAGCCGTAGGCAAAAGTTTGCACGTTGGGTATAGAATAGATTTCCCTTTTATTGAAATGGATATCGGAGAAACTGAATCACGAGTGAAATTAAAAACGGTCGAAGATACGCAAGTTGTTAACAACTGTATAAACTTTGTAAAAGATAAACCAGAACAAATAAATAGAAGATAACTTAGATGCATTATTAGAAGATAATGAGGGAAAAATGATTATTCCAGTTATAAATAACAAGGATTCAAAAATCAGTAACTCTAAAATTTCAAGGTACAAAAATTTCAAAGAAGTTGTTTTCAAGACAGAAAGAAATACGAAATCTGCGAGTTTGCATGCGCATTCTGTAAGTGAGGATTTCTGTAACAAAAATGTACATTTAAATGCGAATACAAGTACAGAAAAGAAGAATTTGAACAATTCTAATACTCACAAAGACAGTGAAAATGTTGTCAGTGATATCGTTGACGATGTATGTACTCGAGATTCTTCATTAGAAAGTTATGCCTCAATGACTGAGAGAACGATATCACTTGACGTGAAAAATACGTGTTTAGATTCTTTGAGTGACCAAGACGGTACACTGGGGGAACCTTTGCCCGATGTCAGTTCATGTATCGACAAGGGAAGTGTTTCAGAAAATTGTATTTTCATTGCCGATGGGCAGGACTGCTTAAAAAGCGCAACCAAAGATAAAGAAACTAATAAGACTATAGAGAATTATATTATAGAAGATGAACATTCTCCGGTGGATGTTAACACTGAGACGTTAAGGCATGTTTATGCTAAGATAATGCATACTGACCATAGGAGTTTACGAACTGAAGATAATAAACATTATGCAGTTTATGAGACCAACATCTGCACTGGATTTACCCAAGATTTGATTGTGACAAGTGACATCTTCTCTAGATTCACCATGCTTAATCCCACAAAGAATACTTCCAACCAGCACGCCTTAGAAAGGAACCTTGCCGATGAATTCGGACTGTCCAAGCGAATCAGCGGTGACAGAGGGTCTTGCCGCACCTACCACCAATGTGAATAGTATTGTCGACCAAATGGAGACCTTGGCGTAACCTAAAAGATGAATCCGAAGACGAGGAGACTTCTGGTCCACCCGACTAGAATTCAGGTAACCCTCACGTTAGAACAGACGAAGGAATAAGGTAATACAAATTACTTTCTTTTAATTTGATCATGGACTCATGTTGAATTATAAAGTACTATTTAACTGCATTTATGAAAAAAATATGAGGACTAATAAAATTTGAAAATAGAACAGTAACTTGAACATTAATTAGAAAGATATGTAAATATATTTTAAAATGCTATTCGTATACTTAAATTGTTTATTATGTTGTGTTCTAAAGAAAATATGTTAATCAAGTTGTCATAAATTTTTGAATAATTGTGTACTAAGTTTCTCTTAATGAAAAAAAATGTGTTTTAAGTTAGAATTAATCTTTTCAAGTGTTTTTTTAAATTGTTTAAATAAGTTTGTTTAGTAAATGTACATTGATTCACAATTGTGGGCAATTGAAATATCAGGATGCCCGAATTTAAAGCTATTTGCTCACCAAGAGATGGCGCTGTGAGCGCTGCAAAATAAATGACGGAGATGTAGAAATGACACGAGACATAGCGGTCATGCTCTAACGCTACCCAAATAAAGAATTGTTTTATTAATAAACTAGCTGAATACCCGTGCTTCGCTACGGATTACATTCAAATTAAATACAATGTATGCAATTAATGTCAATGTATGCAATTAATGCCAAAAAATATATGTATTTATCAAAAAATTCGTATAGACAAAATAATGTACAAGAAAATATTCAAATAAAATCTAATAGAACATACTAAAGATTATAGCACAGTTAATATAGTACAGTTTGAGGAACATTTCTTTTATTGTATTTTAATATTTTTTTTGGATAATGTCCAATCGTCTGCCGCAGTAGGAAGAAAAAAAATATTTTTTATGTCAATTTATTTCATTGTTATGCACGTGACGTAAAATTAATTTAAAGTACCACAAAAAGAAAAGAAACCACGTGATCAACATTTAATAAATTACATTCTAAAAATTAATCTTTAGAAATTCACCCAAATCAGAAAATGCAGGTAAAGGTTCGAAAAACATTTCCTTTCAAAGGAATTTTTATGATCTCTTTCTCGTGATATAAATTTTATAACCCTCAGGTTATTATTTTAAATGCAAACTGAAAAAAAGTTACAAAAACAGCTTAAAGATTTAATTTTAAAATAATCTAAGAAGAATTTTTCAAAAATCTTTCTTAGTGCACCCCTTTACTATAAGAATCGCCATGCAAAATTTTACTCCTTTAGGTCCAGCGGTTTGGTCTGTGTGTTATCTGGCAGTCAATCAGTGACTGAATCGTGTCCGGGGCCGCCCGCGTGCCGATTTTGGTACGATTCGGCCCCATAGTCTCGCTGTCAGCGAGGACAGCCGCGGAAGCTGTCGAAATAAGTATATTTTAGGGCAAAATCATTTAAGCATTAATTAAAAATCTCCGGGGCCCGATTTTCAAAAAATAATATGCCTATGTTTTAATCTGAACTATCAACTATATCTATACAAAATTTCAGCTCAATTGAAGCAATATTTTTTCACTTATAAAGGAACAAACATAGGCCTATTCGAAATAATCAATAAATTTCACAGTTTCAATGAAACACACTGATTTTTGAATAAAGTTCAATAATTGAAGTTCGACTTACGCAAATTGTGCATAAAATTGTACATAAATTCAAAAACATAAAGTTTATAAGTTAAATAAAGTTCTGTAATATTGTACCAACAAATTTCCAGTTGATAGCCAATAAATTGTAAATCTTTTTTTACATTAAATGCCCAATAAAAAGCGTAGTTCCAAATGTAATTTTCTTCAATAAACCCTTAAACGTTGCCGATTTCAAAAATCCTTTTTGTATTTATCAATACCTCCTCCCCTTGAATCTTTAAAATATTAAATGTTTTACTGATAATAAATGAAAATGTAGTTTGATGTGTTGCTATGGTTACTTGACTATGGTTGACAAACAAAATTCAAATGTTAAATGTCTTTCTGATAATAAATGAAAATATCGTTTGATGTGTTTCAGTTTACTTCAACCACACTTTTAAGACCAAACTTCATAATTACTCAGATACCGTTAGAATATTTATTACCCAGTCTTGGGAATTGTATCTATATAAATAAAGCAAAGTGTCTCTATGTATGTATGTATGTATATATCGTATACAAATCTACATTTCTTGACAAATCTGGTTGAAACTTCGTATACTTATGTTTTGAAACTAATTGAAGAATGATAATTCTAAGATAAGTTTGAAAGCTTTAAAATAATTATAATAATTTTTAATTAATAAAAAACCAACAATTTTGAAGGGTGAGAACAGTAAATGGAAGCTGTTACATTTCCGGGAATCACCCCTATGTGTCTCGCTAACTTGCGATTGTTTACTTTCTGAAATTTGGTAATTTGGTATATAACATATTGTGTTTGTACGTCAGAATGCTTAGTATACTGTAATTTATATTGTTCTTAATTTTATAATTCACGATGTACTTTTAAAAGCATAAAAATTAGTAAATCTTCACTAAAAAGAATCAGTCTAAACTTTAAGCAGTTTTGTGATTTGTGATTCACTCACAAAAATTAGCCGTAACAGAGAATAGAGGTCCAAAAAATTTAAAAGAAAGTAAAATGAAATTCAAAATTCTTCTTACCCACCCTCAGGCTGTCACAAAAAGCCTAAAATAATTAAAATCGGTCAATAATTAGTAAAGTTCTTAATTATACCAAAACTCAAATTTATGATTGTACACAAGCGATCTAAGTTGCCATTTTCATTTTAGAAGTTCATTTGTTCAGTAAATGTTTTTTTTCAAAAGGGAAATGTATCTTTATCAAAATATATACTTCATGCGCGAGCGTTATTTTCATACTGAATTCTTGAAATTTTTTTTTTCTCTAAAGAGAAACAAAGCAGAGAGTGGCAACAAAGGTTAAAACTCTGAAACAGTGTTTTGCTCTTCTTGAAAGTTACCAGACTTCAAGAATCATTTGAAATTTATATTATATTTATAATACATATCTTTATATTATTTAATTTATTTATTTCTTGATATATTATAAATTTATTTATTTATTTATATATTATAAATTTATTTATTTATATATTTACTATAAATTTATTTATTTATATATTTACTATAAATTTATTTATTTATATATTTACTATAAATTTATTTATTTATATATTTACTATAAATTTATTTATTTATAAATTATTACTATCTTTTATTACTTACAGGTTGATGGTTTTACTTACAGGTTGATGTTTTTGCTCCAATGATGAAAGGCAACATCTAGCTGAATTTTGAGGAGTTTATTATAAATTTATATATTTTTATATTGGGTTTTTTTTATTCATGTGTATAACATTTTTTTTAACCAATGCGGAGGCACTTGTAATCAAACATTCGCCCAACTCTTCATGTGTATAACATTTCGCATGCCTTTTTTTTACCTATGTAATTTATACTGTGTTTAGTTTTAAAATTGATTTAGGTTAACTAACATTCTTAAGGCCTGTTCACATAGGAGTCCGTTGCGTTGCGTTAAGGAAAAGATGACGTTGAGACGAAAATAAACCAATCATAGGCCTCCGAACGATTAGCAATGAAATTTTTAACGCCTATGATTGGTTTATTTTCGTCTCTACGTCATCTTTCCCTTAACGCTACGCAACGGACTCCTATGTGAACAGGCCCTTAAAATCCCGGGCAACACCGGCTCGCCGGGAGGGGGGGGGGATTTTTTTTCTGCTTGCAACTGTTTGCAGGATGTGGGATGCGTATCCACAAAATTAAAATACCTTTATTCGTTGTTTTTTAGTATTTCCATTCTCTGACAATGATTGCTGAAAGGAGTGGGTCCCTAAACCGACTGGCTAGACGGCTGGTTAGTATCTATATCCGGCTAGTATCTATATAAATAAAGCAAAGTGTCTCTATGTATGTATGTATATATTGTATACAAATCTACATTTCCTGACGAATCTGGTTGAAACTTCGTATGTTTTGAAGCCTAAGGATAATACTAAGATAAGTTTGGAAGCTTTAAAATAATTATGAATAAATGCAGTTTTTAAATAATATTTCATCTCCAGGTGTTGGAATCAATCATTCATCAGAACTGCGCATGCGTACATATTGGATGTTAATTCCATATTGGATGTTAATTACATAAACGTCAATTCCATGGCACTGGAATGTGCCACGCACGTTAGCGTAATATATCAAGAGATAAATGAAAAATATACCCATGCGGTGGCGTCAAACTTTATCTCTTTTGAATTATTTATTATTATTTTAAAATCTTTGTTGATCATGATACAATACGGTATTTTGATTTTATGGCAACATTGATTGTTGAAAACCTTTCATTTCATTTATTTATTACCTTTCATTTTAATCCTTTTTTACTGGGTTAATTCCCAGTATACGGATTACCGTTTTTTACAAGTTGCCGGTGTTCACTTTTTCTCTATTCTGTCATTTTTTGTTTAATTTAGTTACTTTTTTGCATATTCTTTTTATGCCTTTGTCTGAAACTCTTTGGAATATTTTTTATTATCATCTTCAAGTAGGAATTAAGCAAAATCTTAACATTTATGCTCCAAATAGTTGGACACTTAACATTGTTTACCAGGTGTTTTAAAGCAACTGTTAGTTATGTTTGTGTTTAGCTTTGATTACTGCTATTCCATTTGCGTGTTTTTAAGTATCCTTTTTTATTGTGTTCCCTTTTCGTTTATTTTGTATTTGCTGTGTAGTAACATTTTATTCTTTTATTTATAGCGCTTTAATTGCCACATCGTAGAAACTCAAGCAACCTTTATTGTGAATTTTTAAATGATTATGCCGAAGGATGGGAGGTATTCTTTTGCTCTTGGCTGGTGACTTCTGACAGACTCTGCCTGTTATTTCACGTTGAACAAGAACTGATGAAATACATGCATTCCTGAAATCTTCCGTTATATGGAAGGAAATTGAAACATTTGATCTTCAAACTAATATGTGGGTTCATACGACAGGTGATGCTGATGCACATCAGTTTTCTGATACTTTACTTCAAGTAGGAAATGGAATTTGATGTCTCATGGCGATGATGGACTTATAGCAGTGGAAGATATTGGAAAATTAATTGAAAATCATGAAAATTTGTTACAAGAAGTGTTTCCCAACCTGTCAGCATTTTAGAGATCATAGTTGGTTACGTGAAAGAGCAACGTTATACTCATTAATAAGAAGCTTTTAGGGTATTTGCTTGGCACATCTCAGATTTATAAGTCTGTTGATACAGTTTGTGCTACAGATGATAGAGTACTTTACAACATTTCATATGCGGGAGGAGAAAGTCTCGAAGAAATAATTTTTCGCCCTTACGCGGAGGGGGGAGGGAAGGGAACTTCTCGCGGAGGGGGAAAGGAAAAGAATTTTTCTTTTGCCTGTGACTATTTGCAGGACGTGGGATGCGTAACCGTAAAATTTAAATACCTTTATTTGTTGTATTCTAGTGTTTCCATTCTCTGACAATGATTGCTGAAGGGAGCGGGTCCCTAAACCGACCGGCTAGACGAGCGAAGCCCGGCTAGTTTAGACCTAAACCTAACCTTCTGTTGACCTCTTTCCGAGACAAAATTTGAATCGTACTGACATATATGAATATGTTTGTTTTTAAACAGATAAAAGTAAAACCACAAGGTATATATTTTGAATTTTCATATTTCCAAACAAACTAGGCCATTCGAAGAAGAATGGTATAAAATTTAAAAGGAAAACTTCAAATTGGTACATAAATTTATAATGATTAGTAAAATTAAGTTGATTTATGATTTGAAAATTTATAGATGAACGAACAAAATGATTTCCTACTACATTTAGCTATATTGTCTTCACATAATTATGTGGAGGCAATACCTTTATCCCCCAATTCGGAAATAATATTTCGTTCCCTGATCCCCCATATCAAATTTCAATTTTTACTGCCTTAATCCTCTTCTTCGGATTCATCTTCCTCCTGTTCCGTTTCTTCTCTCTCTTTTTGCAGCAAAGCAATTCTCTTTTTTCTTAAAGGCATTTTATCTAGCCATTGTCTGTAGGCTTCATTCTCCTCCTCGTAAACTGGAACATGTCTTGCTAGTTCTGCCAAAAAATCTGTGGCTTTCACAGGTATTTTCTTCTGACAAGCTATTCTTCGGTCCGTCAACGTCTGTTTTACGCAGTCTTCAATAACTGCTGCAGTAAAACCATCCGATACATTGCATAAGACAGTCATGTCCAAATTTCGGGTAACTATTCCTTTATTCCTGATTATCATATCCCTCCAAAGACTTCTCCGGCAGTTATGATCAGGTTTAAGAATGCATATTACTTTGTTGTAACTGCCTCCCAAGCCTTTCAAGTCGACCTCAAAAGGGAGAACTGAGGTTCCACAAACCATTAGTCTGTCTTCATTGCGTATACTTTTCAAAAATTTTGGTAGATCTTTTTTCAGTCGTCCAGGTTCAGATAGTGTACATGTAGCAGGCTTTTTCTTATAAAAATAATTCTCTGCATCATTTATAAAAATAACTGTTGGCTGCAACAAGCGACCGACTTTCAATATTAAATGCAACAACATTTGTTTTCCTTCTTTTCCAGGATATTTACCTTGTATGTTTTCTGCCGATAAGTCCATCATAGTAGCGTCAATTTCATTACAAATAGCATAAACGAGAGACTTTTTGCCAACGCCTCTCGGTCCCGCAAATAAGATGGATTTTACGAAGGCTCCTTTAGTGTGTATTTCTTGAGAGCCCATAGGTAAAATGCAGTATTCACTTACAACTCTTCTTACATCGCCTAAACATGGCATCGGATCATTTTGAGGGTCTCCTACCAGATGCTGAGCAGATCCTGAATAATTATAATCACCTACAAAATCAGAAAGCATAAATTTTGGGTATGAAGTAATTATACCTTGTGAGACAAGTTCCTCAATTAGCGATTCTGGACTTCTGTCAGGAGTCAAATCTTTTTCTTTTTTCTTCCCTTTTTTACCTTTCTTTCCTTTATCTTTCCCTTTTTTCTTTCCTTTGCCCTTTTTCCCCTTACCTTTCTTCTTTTTCTTCTTAGAATCCTTCTGCAATGCTGCTGTTAACCTCTCAAGCTCATACCGCATCTTTTCGTCAACTATCAGACGAACTTCCAACTCAATTTCTTTTAAAACATTTTCTTGAAGCATATCGTAATCAAACCGATCGAACTTTACAGGTTCTTTTCCGTACCAGATAGTTTTGTACTCTTCCTGTAAACGTATTAAATCCGGCAAACACTTTGATGGCTTTAGGGAATAACCTTCTGGTTTGTCAGGTTCCGATCCTTTGTCCTTTCCGTCTTTGCTTTTGGTGGCCTTGCTGCTTTTTTGACTCTGTGAGTCTTTCTGTGACTGAGAATCTTTCTGGTCTCCTGCTTTACTACCCTCGGTTTCTGTTGTTTCCTTTTCATCACTGTCAAAGTCCACCCGTGTTTCAAACATTTTTGTAGATCCCCCATCTTCCTCCGAAGGAAATTCGGGATACGAGCCGTACAAAAGAAAGTAGCCATGGAAGTACGAACGAATCTTGTCCTCCAAATTTTCCATCATTTTCGGAACTTCGTATGTCAGCATTTCTGTTCTCATCGTCTTCCTCGTTCTGTGAAATTCTTCTTCGTTTCTTCTGATGATATCCAGTCTGTCTCTCTCTAGCTCCTCCGAGAACTTTTTCTGTTTTTGTGGTAGCATTCTAAGAAAAGTCATTTCGGCAACGTATTCCCTTCTCAAAGATTTGCGTAACATTTTTAGCCGCCACGCTCTTTGTATGGTGATGGCAGCACTTTGCCTGGATTTGAGAATTTGCATGTCTCTTCTTGCTTCTCTACGTTTGTTCAACTCTTTTATAATGAATCGTTTTTGTTGTTCTTGGAATGTTTCTCTTGCTTGGCGGGCTCTTTCGTGAGCTTGTAGCATACGAATATAAACCATCGCTGTCTTCACGAACTTCATCTTTTCCGTCACAACGTATTTCATGTTTTGTGGCTCTAACACAGCATTCAGACGGTGTTCGACAACATCTTTCAGTTCCTTTTCCTCTTTTGAGTGATCTTTAAAGTACTCCGGAATTTTGATGTCCATATCCTTCGGCACCATTTTCAGACTCAACAGCATGTGATCTAGGAACTGAAATTCCGAGCTCTCCAAGGCTACTAAATCGTGCTTGAGTTCCAAAACTCTGCAAACGGAAGCGTCAACGAGCTTTTTTAATAGTATCCTTTTCTGGGGATGTGCAATATGTTCATAACATTTTATGATCTTATTCGTCACTCTGATATATTGTAGATACAGTTTTGATGCCCTGCGAATATATGGATTTTTTATTATTTTAGGTTTTACGTGCTATGTTTCCAAATACTTTTGATAAGCATAATTATCAGTATGTTAAAAGTACTAGTATTTTAAAATATTGAAACATTTAGGATACAGTACAATTACTTGTCATCAACAGATATGTATTGCAAAACAGCTCTAAATATTTCACATTTGGGAAAGTTTAAAATATTAAATGAAGATGAATCTAAATTTAAAAAAAAATGAATGCGAGCAATCGGAATTTTTTATTATACGGATCACAGTCATCAGTTTTCTGAGAGATTAAAGAACCATCGACAAACAACAACTTGTTTATAGGCGCTGATTGAATCCTTGCTAGTGGAAAAGAAAAATGCGCTTTTTTGTAAAAAAAGCAGACTCAAATTGGAGTCAATTATCAGAGATCAATAGTGTGGATATCCGCAATTTGCACTAGTATATAGACGCACTCCATCATATTTACAAAACTTTTCTCTATTATATATATATATATATATATATATATATATATATATATATATATATATATATATATATATATATATATATATATATATATATCAGAGGGAAGTAGCTTGTTGTATGTGTGTTGAAAGTTTTTGTTTTAGTTTTTGAATCTTTTCTCAATTAAAAATTGTCATAGTTAAATAGCCACCATTAGAGATTTTACCTAATGTCTAGGAAGGTCAAGAAAAAAAATCACTTCTCATTTAATATTGCCTAGAGATTATTTGCAGTCATTTTATAATGAAGAAAATGATATTCGAATATTCACTTGTTATTTATACTTAACCGTTCAATCAGGCAATTGCATAAAGAAAACAATTAAATGAAACTTTTTCTTTTCCGTTTGGGTATTGAGAAGTCGAGTGGGAGAGAGTACCGCATTTCACCCTACGTATGGATACCTGCGAACGAGGATAAGCCTCTCCGGGACAACTTCGGGGGGTTCATCCAGAGGTTGCTCTCTCTGAAGAAGGACCTCAAGTTCTCGTTGTGTCTCTGCCCACAGCCTGTTGTGATGCTTGAAGGTCATTTCGAATGGGGTGATAGAGTCGAAATCCACATCACCTGAATCGAAAGGTAGCTCCAGACATTCATCAGAATCCTCTGGGGTGTCAATTTCATCGACAGCCTCTTCCATTTTATTCACTCCGAAAATATGGGTCAACCTTTATGAACAGAATTATAAAAATTTCATTCGTGTACATGGATATTGGTGTAAATCTCTAGATTGCCATATCAACAGATCTGGAGACAAGTATGCGACTTTAGGGTAATAGTGCTTGTCAGATTTTTTCATTGCTTATAAGCGACGTAAAAACCATGAAATTATAAAATGTGAATTTTTATTTGGCAATGATTATTATACATATTTTTACAAACTAATCGAATTCAAATTACTCTTATTCATTTTAACGAATGAAATATAATAATAATAATAATAATAATAAAATCCCGTTTATTCCCCTCCCCCTTTATGTCCTTTATTGTTTATACTTAATTTTAAAAAGCTTTCTCTTTTTATATGGATATCCATTTGACACAGTTAGAAGTCGACGACCGTCTTCTCAACTGACTAAGGTTTGCTCTGCAATATTTTTTTGTGTTGACTGTAATAACTGAAGAGCTTCATCTATATATATAAAACAGTTCCGTAACTGACTGACAGATAACGCACAGATCAAACAGCTGAATCTAAAGGGTTGAAATTTTGCATGGCGATTCTTCTTATAGTGTAAGGGTGCATTAAGAAAGATTTTAGAAAAATTCTTCTTAGATTTTTAAAATTAAATTTTTAAGCTGTTTTAGTAACTTTTTTTATTTTGCATTTAAAATAATAATTTGAGGGTTATAAAGTTAATATCACGAGAAAGATCATAAAAATTCCTTTAAAATGAAATCTTTTTCGAATCTTTACCTCCATTTTCTGATTTTTGGTGAAGTTTTAAAGATTAATTTTTACAATTTAATTTATTACATGCCGATCACGTGATTTCTTTTTCTGGTACTTTAAATAAATTTATCGTCACGTGCATAACAACTAAATAGGCAAAAAAAAATAATTTTTTTCTTGCTAATGCGGCAGACGATTGGACATTATCCAAAAAAATATTAAAATACAATAAAAGGTATTATGTTCCTCAAATTGTACTATATTAACTGTACAATATTATTTAGTATGTCCTATTACATTTCATTTGAATATTTTCTTCTACATTAATTTGTCTATAAAAATATCCCTTACGATTTTTTTATAAATATATTTCTTTGTTTTTTTACATCAATTGTATACATTGATCGTCGTATTTATTATAAATTTATTATATATATATATATATATATATATTTTTTTTTTTGCATTAATTGCATACATTGACCGTTGTATTTAATTTGAATGTACTCCGTAGCGAAGTGAGGGTTTTCAGCTAGTCGTAAATAAATTTTGTCGCCAAACGTTATCAACAAGATTTGCATATGGGCGTCTTTCCCGAGACAATTTAAAAGGGTAAGTTAAAATGAAAAGGGAAAACGAGGTGTTAAGAAACATTTTAATGCCTTTTTTTTGTTTTTTGGCTTGCTTCTACCATTTAACCATCAAATGTTCCCGACGTACCTGATTTAAAATATCTAGCAACAACATTCTTATTTAAAAAACAAAAAGAAAAAAAACAACATTGAATTTGTCAGATTAAAGTTTTTGAAATTTAAACACACTCATTGGATTAATATATTAAGTTGTATATTTTATTTCGAAATTTAAAGGGGGGTTGGGGTTTCAACCTCACCTCCCTGCAGTGCCCCTTGGGGCAGTGGTGTGCAAACTGTGGGTCGCGACAAAAATTGGAGGGGTCACGGATAGTTTGTAGTAAATTTATATCATTAAATAGTTTAATTAAAAATATGCTTTAAATTTTCTATAACATATTTATAACATTTTTATTTATATTTTCTTATATGATACTATATTGTTATATAAAAATATATGATATGGTATTGTTATTAAAGGTGTCAAACAGTCTTGCAACACTATACTTACGTTACTTACAATCCCTTCTACCTATGTTTGTGAGAATGGCTTTTCAAAATGAGTTGCAATAAAAACCATCAATGATCAAAACTTAACCCGGAAGATGATGCAAGAGTAGCACTCTCAAATATTTCAACTGATACTGAACATATATTATTTGATGTCTAGGCTCACCCTTTCCATTAATTTCTTTCTATTTCAGTTTTATACACGGTTCCCACCTATATCCATTACACCCCCTTTAACTTCTAAACGGTAACAGCTTAGGCCATAAAGTTGGTGTCTAGGTACAGTAAAAAGGCTATGCGCTACTCGATAAGACAACTTACAACGCCATCTATCGGTAAATATTGGAATTAGCGTTTTTATCTCAAAACCGGTATGACATACAAGAAAAAAATTACAAATTTGTTGAGGATCATCGATTTAGTAAGAAAAGACACCTTGCGCACATTAATACTCAAAACAGAATGTAAAAAAGGAACATTTGTTTGGTCGTGATTTTTAACACTATGGCGTCGTGAAACGCGAACGAAGCTCGGAAAGGCCACTTCACGGGCTAAATAATCCTGTCCAGAGTGCAAATGTGTATAGTGGCTAATGGAAAGCATTTTCAGCAACATAAATAAATGATCCTGAAGATGGGGCAATGTCTCAGTTTCTTTCCTCCACTCTTTATGACATGACAATTTTCGAAATCGTGACCAAACAAACGTTCATTTTCTACATTCTGTTTTGCGTATTAATGTGCACAAGGTGTCTTTCTTACTAAATCGATGATGCTGAACAACTTTGTAGTGGACTTTTTCCCCGTATCTCGTACCGTTTTTTTAGGTTAAAAACGCTAATTCCAAAATTTACCAATAGATGACGTTGTAAGTTGTCTCATTGAGTAGCGCATAGCCTTTTTACTATACCTATACACCAACTTTATGGCCTAAGCTGTCACTGTTTAGAAGTTAAGGGGGGTGTAACGGATATAGGTGGAAACCCTGTACAAATAAATGCAGTTTTTTGGTATGAAGTTTATAATTTTGATATCATGCTCTTTTAATTAAATAAATACAAATACATATTAATATTTCAATAGGGAATTTTGGTTGCATGAGATTTGGCAAAAACAATTGTAGAAGGAAGGTAAGCGAGACCTTTTTCTTTATTGTTTTCAGGCAAAATAAATATATATCCACAGTCTACAGTTGAAAGCGTCAAGCTGACATCCCACAGGTCCAGGGTTCGACCTTGCGACTGGGCAACGTCGTCAGCCTTTCATCCCTCGAGTGGGTCGATAAAATGAGGACCGAGCATGCTTGGGAACTAAACTCTGGGGGTCCCACGTCAGGTTGACCACCTGACTGAGACATATGCTGTATGGCACCTCAAGCCCCAAGGTCAAGAAAGCGGAGATGGGTACCGCCGGCCCTGGTCCACATCGGACTGTAGCGCTGTGAGTTTAGTTTAGTCTACAGTTCATTAATTTTTAAAATAGTTTGTAAAAACTTACTTATTTCTGTTTTCTATTCCTTTGTTAGCAGTTTCCTAGTTAAAAAAATTGCTACTACCAAATTGGGGGGGGGGGTGATTTTTTATTAGACAAGGGGTCGCGGTTGGAAAAAGTTTGAGAATGCTTTCTGTAGGCTAACCAGGGAATGGGATTATCACTCTTATGAAAAATTATTGCTATAAATGTTTTTACGTCTCCTCCTCCAACACATGCTCTTCAATGGACACAACACCAACCAACCAACACCTATGGCCAAAATCTGCTTTATCTACAGTACCGGGATTTCGCGAGTGAAATTTTGCCAAGTAAGCGATATCGTCGCCAAATGTGGTTTATTTATCATCTGTTATGGATATTCTCTTTCAGTGATTCTTTATTTTTTATAAAATGTGTTTAAATCTTTCGATTTCAAGGACTTATTTGGTTTTATAAGTGTTAGAACTTTTTTGGGGTGTTCTTCGTTAAGTCTTTTAATTTTTTTTTCATTTGTAAAGTTTCAAAGTATTCTCCCCCGCTTATTTTATAGCTTTGAGGCTTTCACTCATATAAAGGGTTAATTGACATTTTATTTAGTATTTTTTAATGTGTTTTCTTGAGTGGTTTAAGCGTTTATTAAGTGATTTGTAAATGTGTCTTATTACGAGAGTGAATATGAAGTATTTTTGTGTTTTTATTTCATTTTACATTTTGAGCTAGATTTTAGCGCGTAAGACTTTTTTGTTATTTTGTGCTTGTTTTTAAATCACGCTAGTGGTTTTTTGTTTCGCTCTTTAATTTGTGTTTTCAACTTTCTTTTAGTTAAAAAAAATGCCTACTAACGGCCTATTCACACTGAGTCTGGAACTTTACGTAGCGTCAGCGTTAAAATTTTTTAAACCAATCACAGAGCTCAATTCATTGACCACGTGGTACGTCAAACCAACCACAGGTTATATCAATACTCTCGGAACTAACGAAGTAACGTAACGCAACACTCCGGATGCAATGTGAACAGGCCTTAACAACGTTTGAGATTAGTTAATAAGTTTACGAATTTCTAAAACTACAATTACATTTTTTCATTTCCGATCACGTTTTAGGTCCCATTATCCACCATCTTGTTCAAGCTTGTTTGGCCCAACAAGGTTATGGAAATAGTCGCCAAACAATTTTAATCCGTGTATTGGCAACTAAATTGCAGTTTTAGCTGATATTGTTTCAGTCTAAAAAAAATAGTATAAGCAGACGACTCCGAATAACAGTTGTTTTACTGTAAAATAAGATAAAGAAATAATTTAAACTATAAACATTGTCATTAGGTTTATAATCAACATATATAATATAGTTAAGGAAATCGCTAGAGAAATAAAACTACAATGATTACAATGTGATTAATCGCAGCCGATTAAAAATTGAAAGAGTAAAACATGTCAAATGGGTTTACTTAAACTGATAACGAAAAGAGAATGCTGAACAAAACAGCGTATTAAATAAAATAATTAATTAAAACTCACCAAATAGGCTTTTACCCTATAATGGAATTTCTCCCGAGATGATCATACCTCTGATATATCTGGTGAAACTTTTTTTATGAAAAGGACGAATTTAAGAAAATTTTATAATTTAGATATTCATCATGTTGAATAGCAAATACAAAGTATTGAATTTACGGCAACTTAGTTGCCATTCCAGAAACACAAACTCTGAAAGAAAAGAGCAAAAAAACAGAAAGAAAACTCAAAAGTTTCAAGTTTTCAAATAAAAGTATATATTTTTTCTGATTATATTCAGAGGAAGAGAAATTGACACATATTTTGAGACCTGGGAGATATCCAAAAGATCCCATAGATTTCCGCGATATCATTAGCAGAAAGTGAATTTTATGTCCAAAATACTAGGATAAAAGAAAAAAATATGACGTCATTGTGACACACATGGACATGGACAAAAAGTTTTCGTGAGGTTCCAAATAGGGCTAAGAAAACCCTTTACCCTCGGTGTGGATATGGGAAGCACTGAAGCTTTTCACGCATGGTCCAAGAAGAAATGAATCAAGTTTAAAAAAAAGTAGTTAAGTTACAAAATAAATTAAAGAAGTTACAAAAATAAAAATAAAAACATTAGAATTTAGTAAGTTAAAGTTAACACAAAATTAAATCAGCAAGACTTGTCAAAATAAAATGTTCCAATATAAGATAAGATAAGATAAAAAGCAAAATATAAAGATTAAACTCTCAAAAGATGACGAGCCACAGAGGACCCCGAGCAGCAAAGATATTAAACGCTGGGATCAAACCCAGGATGGGAAAGAACTATCAAGCAACCCGTGCTTGAAAACAGGCCGAAAAAGAAAGCAAGATGATGAATTTGCATTACAGAGGTTAAAAAAGATCAAGCTTAACTACTGGTCGAGAGCAAAATGTGTCCCGATTGTTGACGAACATCATTGTGACATATCTATGTAAACTAGAGCTCCTAAATAGGGCAATGTCTCGCAGCATGTCACATCTCAACTCTTGCAGATTTTACTTCTTGTTTGGCGAGGAGTGGCAAAAAATTGCATAATTTAACATGGCGTTCAATGAGCATTCTTACAGCTTGTTGAATAAAATGCTCTCAGATTACGCAAAGTCTTTAGATACGGTATCTAAACAGAGGTATATCACTAAATTAAACATTGAGGTACAGCCCTGAAAGGTTTATTCAGTATGTGACCCGTATTTATTGACAGAGGAAGACTGGAGTTACGATACAAGACGCTGGCCTAAAGTAACTTATCCTGATATCTATACATCTCAACATAATAATAATCATTCTCATTATATTCTCTTAAACCTTGCGAAATATTTAAAAAAAAGTGTTAAAATACCTGTTACATACAACTAATATGAGGAATTTTATAAATAAACTTAAATTATTTAACTCAAAATGAAGGTATTGTCCAAAAACATATGCAAACGCATAGGAACTGCTTCTGTTTTCTGCCACCCGATAATGACGTCATCTATAGCAGAAGAAAACTGACGTAGGCAGTGACGTTGCGACGTTTCGCCTTATATCTGGCTGATACTAAGAATTTTTTTTATCAGTTTTATCCTTAGAACTCCTTAATATCGAGGCTGACTCACGTCTCTATCTTGTTTCCAATCTCGCCAAATAAACATACCTCACAATGCCTTTATTGTAGTTTCCACACCAGTTTACGAAACATCGATATTAATTTTACCTGCATCAGGAGATTCACCGTTCATTTCTATTAAGTGTCTAAATTTGCTAGATTAACATATGAAAACATTATTTGCTTCATTTCATTCTTTTTGGTTTTTACCATGTTTTTATTAACTCGCTTTATTGTTTGTTTGTGTGTGTGTGTGTTTGTTTGTCCAGTACAAATCTTGCAACTGATTATTAATGAACTTCCCGACGAGCTAGACATTTGAAACTTTTAGAATAGCTCAGAACACGATGACAATGCATTATTTTAATACTTTTAGCCATCTTTAAGCAGAATTAAATTTATTTTCAGTTATTTTCAGTTAATTTTGTTTTGTAGACTGGTGCAGCCATCTATCGACCGGGACGGGAACGAAAAGTTAAACGCAAGTTAACTTCCAATTAACTTCATTTTCTTTCAAGTTGATGGGATAATTCATCAAAAAATTTTAAAAAGTATTTATTAATTCATAGAATTGTCAAGTTTGTATGATTCAACAGAAAATTTAAAAACATGTTATATAAAAAGTTCTTTTTATATACATTCTTTTTGTCTTGTAATTATTAAGCGTGCGAACATGTCATTCGGACCTAGTATGGGGGCATGCGTGAAAAAGGTGTTATCATGATGTAAATTTATAATGTCCTTGCCGATTAAGTTTATACGTCACGATGTGATATTTTCGCATGGCGAAATTTTCGTACGGCCCGAGACTAAGGCCTAATGTCATGATGCTTATTCTTAATAACTAGGTAAAATCTACCAAAGAACGTTGTCGATTTTAATGCTGTCTTTCTCAAACGGGGTAATTTGCCCTGACACAAATAATCAGGCACCACTATTATCGGTACCTGTAATGTTCATCATTGGTGACTCTTACGTTTCTAATAAACCTCTATTTCTAATGCCATTATTACAGTTCATATAGTCACACAATTATTGGTGTTGCATCACAGAACCTATGGGTGGTGCCTTTGCATTTAGTAAATATATTTCAGTAAACGAATTAATGGCGGTTTCCTATGGACGGCAAAACTATGATTCTAATGTATGATTTATTATTAAAGATCTCTTTCGAAAACATGTAATTTTTTTTAGAATCAGTGTCTTCGAATTTTGAGTTTAAGAATTATTTCCTTTTATGGATAAGGTTAGGGCCTGTTCACGTGAATCCGTCAGCGTCAGCGTTACTCGCATTAACATATTTTAAACCAATCACAGACCTTAACAATTTTGCGGCTTATCGTTTGGATGTTTGCAATTGGTTAAATATATTTCAATACGAGTAGCGCTGACGCTGACAGATTCTATGCGAACAGGCCCTTAAAGTTGATAATAAGAAAATCTATTCCTATGGCCGTCTGCACACGGAGCAACTCAAAAGAAACTGATAACTGACTCCAATCACAAACCAGGCCGTGATGAGTCGTAACCTATGTAATTGAATGGAGCCACGCACACGGCGCAACTGGTTACAAACCCGTCAGCAACGCGTTTGTAATCAGTCGCAGGCAACTCAACGTGTCGAGCCGCTAGCAACTTCAGTCGCCAGTTTCTCTTGCGTTGTGCGTGTTATTACACAATCTATGTTACAGCCGATCTTTTGGCAAGCTGCCAAATGACGAACACGAGAGTCACGTGACTTCTGCTTAGCGATGAAATGAAATTTCTAACGTTTTTTTGTTGTATGGAATATGTGCGCCCATATGTACAGTCCATTTTTAAACGATTGATCAAAGACAATCTATTTTGACAATTTTTTAAAATAAATTAATTTCTGATAATAATTTAACTAAAAAATGCCCCTAATCATGATGTTCATCCTTCCATGACAGGTCGCAAACTATTGATTTGAATCACTTTTGAGTAGGCCCGTGTGCGAAGCCGCATCACTAACGAGTTTGCAACCGATAAGCAATTTCAATCGCTAACCAGTTCAGTTTCCTTTGAGTCGCTCCGTGTGCAGATGGCCTAGGAAGTTACTGAATACGACTTTATGAGAAAATTCTCACATCCAGTACCGGATTTTTTTTGTCCCCAGGTTTGGCGATAAACTTCTGAAATGTGGTTTCCCCCCCTTTTTTTTTGGCATTACTTTCCGTGTGCTAAAGCTAAAGTATATAGGTCGAGAATTTTCCCGTGTTTTTTTTTATTTATTTAATTTTATCAAACGGAATTTGAATAAATAATCCGTTGAATATTTTTATTCGATAAAATTTGAAATCAGCAGGAGCAAACGATATTTGGTTTTTAGTCAAGAACTCGTTTGATGAGTGTTTATCTGAAGAATTTTGTTTTTCTCATTAAGTTTAAATTTTTTAGCTAATTTTGAACGTATTGTATTTTTTGCTTTATATTTCGTTTGAGATTTTGTTATTTTAAAATTTAATTTCTTTTCTCATTTTTAAATACTTTCAAGGCTTATTTTAAAAATTCGAGTATCCAGAACTCGTTGTTTCCCTTTAGATTTTTATTAGTATTTTTGGCACTTCTTAAAATATTTTTATATACTATTTTGGACATTTTGAAAAAGTTTTGAATGTAGTTTCTTTTTAAAAATATTTTTTACGAGAACATTCGTGTTATTTTTTAATGGAGTATTTAATTCTAACCTTATTAATTATAGTTTCTTTTTTATTATTTAGATAAATTTTCTAATGGCGGGAAAAACTAGAAACCATCATTGGTTGGTTTGACCAATCTGATAGCTTTCAAGACAGCTGTAGCAGCCGGGAGAATTCTTTCGGAGTTCAAAATTTTCCGTACATTTTCATCAATATTTTGAAGTCATCATTATTCATAGTAAGTACTTTTTTCATTACTCTTTCAGTGGAATAAATCCCATATCCCGTGCGGGATTTTCTTATGGCTCAAAATTTGAAGAATATATTTTAAAAGTGGTTTCTTCATTTTATGTTTTGCTGTTTAAGTTTTTAAGCTGTTTTTTTAAAGTAAAATCCCTTTGTTTTGAATGCCTTGTTTTCCTACAACTTTTTTTTTCAATATTTACATTTTGATCCATTTTTTAAAAACTGATTTATAAATTTAGGATATTTTGCAAATATTTAAGTTTTTTTTTTTTTAAATTAATTTATTTTTTGCAAATACTAAATTTTTATTTAAAATTTTTTTTACCGCTGTTTATTCGCTCATTATCTTGTTAACTGTAGTTGAATTTTATAGTTGACAATCAGGCTGAGAATTTTGAAACTGTTATATCACTGATAATCATAACTGCTTGTTTTTTCAATTTACACAGGTAGGTCCCAAATTTTCTGGATTAAGATTTTAATTTCGCCAACGTTCCGTGTCTAATAGTGCTTCAGTGTTCCATTTTTTAAAACTGATTTATAAATTTAGGATACTTTGCAAATATTTAAGTTATTTTTTTAATTAATTTATTTTTTACAAATACTTTAATTAAAATTTTTATTTTAAACTAGATGTATTACCCGGCTTCGCTCGGGATTCAGTTTCTGTTATTATTTTTTTCAATGATTAGCCTCATGTTATGATGTTCTAAAGTTTTCTCTAAAATTCTTTTGCGGTAGTAAATAGCATTAGTTTGTTGTCGGTGCTGTCGTTGTTCATCGCTTTCCTCTCCTTTCGATGTTGAAGCTCGAAGACAATCGTATGTTCGACGCGTTAAAAGTTTCTTCACCAGTCTCACTGCTTCGGATCACTACAATTCGAATTCTGTTACCTTCGAGCTCTTGGGAATGTTTTTTCTTCAGATTCTTGTGTGCGTCTAACTGCATTTCGAATTCTGTTGGCTTCGCGCTCTTCTGTTTTTTTTTCATCACATTGTTCATTTCTCAACAATCTTTGATATTTTCCCCTTACTTCTGCAGGATTAAAAGTTGCTCTCCTTTTTTTGGGCATTTTAAAGCATTAATTTACAGCTAGTCAATAACGTTTGAATGGATTTATTATTATTGAAAAAGAATCAATAATGTTTGAATGGATTGAGATCACATTCAATATTGAAACACATCAAATCTGATAATTATTATAGAAAAAGTATATACACGTATTTCATGCTCGGAATTCTTTCTCAAAACTAAATCGTCTGCTACGTTACAATGCCACTTTCAGACTTTCTTAATTATAATATACACGTATTTCATGATTAATCAATGCAAATAGTCTATAACCTTCGTGCAAGTTCAAGCAATAAGTTGACCAACTTTCATCGCAATCGGATAAACAGTACGGCAGCGCATAAAATACGAACAAACAAACAAACATTCATTTTTATATATATAGATTTTTTTACCGCTGTTTATTCGCTGATATTCTTGTTAACTGTAGTTGAATTTTATAGTTGACAATCAGGAGGAGAATTTTGAAACTGTTATATCACTGATAATCATAACTGCTTGTTTTTTCAATTTACACAGGTAGGTCCCAAATTTTCTGAATTAAGATTTTAATTTCGCCAACGTTCCGTGTCTAATAGTGCTTCAGTGTTCCTTCAAAATTTAGCATACCTATTATCTATTCAGCCGTATTCATAGGGTTGCCAGGATCACATGTTTTCATTCTCGCCAATTGCAATACTTGTTAGGGAAAATGCCAAATGCGCCCGGCTAAAAGGAAAGTACCCATTATTGATACTTTGGACTCTTAATAAAGTTTGACTGATTATCCCTTTTTTCTGTTTTGCGGAAAGTGCGAAGATCAAACCGGTTGTGGGACCCTGATATTTTTGTCCTTGTGAGCTGAGGGACTTTGCGCTCAGCCACTGCCAGGAGCCTCGAGCTCCTCTGGTAGAGGATAATTTTTGAATTTACTGAGTCCTCGATTGAGTAAATATATAGTATGTTAGATGGCATAAAGAATAGATGTTCCAGTGCGTCAAAGGATCTAATATGACTGTAAAAATAAGTCGTCATACAAAACATAAAATTAAATTTGAGATGCATATTTAACAGACTTTGAAGCCACCGAGTTTGTTACATTTATAAGGTTTAAATATACATTATCTAACTTAAAAGAATGACTTCTAAAAGGTTTAAACTTGTTATTATCCTTTAGTCATATAAACCCATTCATCGTACAATTTTTCACGGTGACCTACATTCTGAATATTCCTTATACGTGAGTTTCATAAGATGGCTTTATCTGCCGCCGAAAAATATAAAGAATAATAGCAGCACCATCTATCGACTACGTTCTTAACTAAGCGTCCCTTTCAACCTGAAATTTATTCCCAGTTTGAATAAGCATCATGCATTTATGTTTCATGAATAGGTGAGCGATTTTATGCACTTTACGTGACGACGTTCCTCCCCCCCCCCCTTTCTTTCTCGGCTGAGATTTGGAAATCTAAAAGAATTTAATTCACTCTTCATTTTGTTCGTGGGATTTTACCGAGAGGTACTTGTTATTCATACGTTTGATATTATACTGTTAACTTTCTCAGTTTTTCGCTTTAAAACATTTCATTAAATGTCTTATCGTAATATCTGAATGAACGTGAGCTTTTTTACGGAAAATGCGCTCTTAATTTTTTTATTTATTTTTGCATTTATGTCTTACATCGTAATATAGAGATAATATGAACATGGTTTCGTTTCCAGAATAGGATCTAGATACGAAACTGTTGAGTACCTCAGGTGAAATCAATAGAACCGATCAGCATGATCGTAGTTCATGATCGTAGTTCTAAGCTGCCAGAGGAAATAAGTTCGGGTGGAAGTAAGCTTGACGGTGGTGGTGTGACGCAGTAATTGGCTTGGGGCTAGGGAAATTCATTGAAAATCAAATTGTTGGTTGCATTTTTACGTTTAGAACACAATTATTGCTGTCCAGTCCATTACTATAGCATTCATTTCTGCCGACCCCCAACTTGTTTCTTTTTCTTTTCTTTTGGGGCCGTCCATTAGTTACGTGAGGCGATTTTTCGACCCCTTCCCCCCCTAATCTCACGTGAGATTTTTCAAAATGCGCATTTTTAGTGTAAATACGTTAATCTGTGCTTGATTGCGTTGGATTTATTTAAAAAACAGAATTTGATAGTTAAGACTAGTTAAGACTAGTATTTAAGACTACTAAGAACGTAGTCTAGAATTACAGTGAGAAAATCGAACAATAAAATACTAAATAGGAGCTACTAAAATTCGTAAAAGAATATTCATTTTAATTCAGTCCACGGGGATTCATGTGTGGTCTCAAGAGTGACTACTGGAACTATTGTGTAGGATTTAGCCATATTTTAGGGTAGAAACATGTTTTACTTATTATAACCCAGTTTTCTCGCAATTTTACACTGTTTCTTGCAGGAAAAAAATTCCGTGATATTTGCCGACATCCCCCTCTCCCCCACGTGAGACTGGGTGAGATTCGGCTCGACTCCCCCCCCCCCCCCCCTTAAAAGCTTCACGTAATTAACGGGCGCCCCCTTTATGTCTTTATGGGGGAGGGGTGGCTAACAAGTATGTTTTCAGGTATGCTCCAAGTTAGATTGGTAGAGACCGGATTAAAGTTTCATTGTTTTGTTTGTTTTCCCGCAATTGAATATCTTCAAGAGATTGTTTAATTATATGGGAAAATAAACTTTTCCGCTTTTCAGTTTGAAAACTTTTATTAATCTTCTGCATGTACTGTCTCTAAGAGCATAGAATTATACACTTAAAAACAGCTGGCCAAAAAGTATGATACGTGACATTTATCCATATCAACAAATTGCTTTCGAATGCACTTCAAGCGTGTCAAATCAAGCGTGTATATAACACTAATAGCAGAAAAGTCTTTATAAAAATACATCATAGATCATATCTAGTAGCTTTAAAAAAATGGTAAATAAAATCGTGATAAATGAATCTGAGAAAGTGCGGTCGAGAATTATGAGAGGAATTGCTTTCAATACGAGACTTCTTCATATCACTGAGGAGTTTAGATTTAAAAAAAATTGTGCGGTCGGGGGACATTTTTTCAACTCTAAACGTGATTTAATATGTAGATTTCTATTGATTATGTTAGTGTATTTTTGTCACGCCAAAAAGCGCAGCTCTCTTTTATTCAACCAACTCTCTCTCTCTCTATTTTATTAAAATTAAAAATTTTAATATATAAATTAATTATTTTATTAAAATAAAAAAATTTAATATATAAATTAATTATTTTGATTTAGATGTTACCTAGAATAATTTTTAATCGGATTAATTTTACTATTTAATCACCAACAAAAATAAATTAATGACACAATATAAATCCCGCGTGAATTAAAACTATAACAAACAATAAGTTTAAACAGAAAGACGCGATTCCATAGGGGCGGTATGAAATCTTTCAAGTAAAGCATTTACAACTGGTCGAAGTTCATATAAACGATCATGCTGAGGGTCATCATGTGGTGGTTGTTTACTGTTGTCATTAAAATGTAGAAATTCTCTTATCTTTTCAAAGCGTTTTAATGACATACATTCTTTTATTACATCATTGCCTATGGCAGGTGACCAATATGCCCTAGTGTTTGGTGCATGTACAATAGGCATCATTATACAAATACCAATGTATTGTTTAATTTCTAAATTCGTTACATTGACACACTTTTCTGGTTTTTTTGCACACTGAATAAATTTGTATCTTGAACTATATGCTCAATCAAATCTTCTGTAAAAAGATAACTAAAAAAATTTAGAGGTGTGTTTAAATTCATAATTTCAGGAGCGAGATTCTCGTCACCTCGTAATAAAATTTGATCATCATTTAGAAGTAAATTTGTTTTCTTCCAGTTGATTGCAGGCTTTGTTCTCGCTGTATTATTTCTATTAGTTTTTGGCATGTTCCCACCATTAGGCAGATCAAGAACATCGCTATTATCAAGTAATGATACCTCATCTTCCGAATCACTACTACCATAAAAAATGTCATCACAAACTTTGTTTGGTTTATAATTAGGATCACCTGTGCTGCCATCGCTTTCTGAATCAGATCCATCTTCACTATGATCACTCCACGATCTGTTCATAAGTCCCTCAATTTCTTTATGTGTTGAAAACTTTCTTCCCGCCATTTTCTTAAAAAAATGGCGTAAGCACACCATGTATCATTTTTGATACATAAAATTGAAATCATACTTGAATTTTTTATAAAAGATTAAAGAAGTATTTTATTAATAATTATAAAGCTACGTACCTCTAAAATATATTTATAAAACTTTCAAAGATGTAAACTGACTTTAAAATACTGAAAATATAGCAAATACTAAAGCAGGTCTGGTATGAATTGAACGGCTATCTTTTACTGGGATCGCAGTTGTATTTCCTGCTGCCATCTGTACTACGAAAATGTAACTAACAGTGATTAAAAGTTTTGCTATCATGTTTCAAAATTAATACAAGGTACACAAGTGGATAAAAATATTGCTTTTGAATATAAAGGGGAAAAATAACTTATGTATCAAATTTGATACAGTGTGCAGTGAAGGGTTTTAAAATTGCCCGTAGCGCTTGTGCGGGGATTTGAACCGGGAACCTCTGCAGTACTGCGGAGCGTCGGACTGATGCGATAACCATTCAGCCACCGAGTCCTTGAGAAAAAGATCTTATGAAGGGGGCATAACGCTTTTTCGTTACGTGACGATTCCTGTCAGTTCACTCTACTGTAAGCCGCTTAAAAGAACTTCGTTCCAAAAACCAACCGATTTAGAGGAAAGAGACCGTGAGTCAGTAATCACTGCTGCATGTAGTCATCGCAATAGCGTCAGACTGAAACCAAAAAGACTAATGGATTGTGAAAAAGCGTATGACAAATATATTAGGGTGTGAAAAAAAATTAGCCTTTTTGAAAAATATATTAAATAAATTAATAATAAAAATATTTCAGATCAAAATCCTATGTCATTGTCCTCAACAAGAAAAGCAGGAAATGAATTCAAAAGATTTACTGCTGTAGCCTGGATAGCATAGTTGGAAAAGCTCCAGGTCGAAGTTAGGAAATTTGGGTTCAATCATCGGTCAGAGAATGTTAAAATACGAGATCATTAATAGGTTTTACTCCAGGAATCACACGGTTATCGTATCCTGAATTTTTATCAACCCAATTTTACATTGAAAAAAATAAGGGGGGGGGGATTCATGCAAACGACTGTAAAGTCAAAATTCTTTTCGGAAAAAGAAAAAAAAATCATTTTTCTTATAGAACTTGCATATTTCCCACAAGCTTCTTCCATTTTCAAAATCTTTTTATTGCTGATGATGTGCGATAAGGGAGAAACCAGTCCCGTGCCGATTATCTCGCTGATTAAAAGTTGCTGAAAACGCCGTCAGCCCCGAGCGAAAACCCCGAATTGCGTCCATTTAGTGGTGCTTCCCGAATCGAGCACGATTTCGGAGAACTGATTTCAATATCGATTCCCCTCGCGAAAGAGTAAAAACCATCCATTCCAAATCTTGAACGAAAATCATCTTCCCCCATTAATTCGAAATCAATTATTATTATCATAAATGCCCAGTTATCAAAACAGCTCATTAATGGGATTCCGAAATTTGAAAGTTCTAAATACTTCTTTAAATTTAATGCATCATTACCTCGAGAAGATTCTCGAGGTAACTTTCAAAAATGCGTCGCAGCCGGAGTCTCCCTCCCTCATACTAATATTTTCTGCGACGAACGAGCGCGCTTGAAAAAAAGTCCGTTCATTAATAACTGATTAAACGCTGTGCCAAAAGGGTATGCCACATTTTACATTTAATGGCTTCATAACTTACGTTCATAATGCACTTTAGAAGTGTGTCGCTACACATTTTTTCAAAAGGATTTTGCGACTTCTTCGAAGTTAATGAAGTGCAGTGATCTTTCGGCTTTTATTTATTACTAGCTGTTTACCCGGCATTGCCCGGGTATTTATTTATCCCAATTTTTTTATTAGACAGGAAATGGAATGAATTCTACTCATAGTGTATAGTCAGAGTAATTTTGTCTCCCCCTCCCCTCCCCAATGCTGATGGTCACTAAACTTGCTCTTAAACGGCATCGGAAGTGTCACTATTCATCTGAGCGACCCCGAAAACTATGGATTCGACACTACTCTCGGTCATTTTGGACATTTTTATTTTTCACCACTTCTTCTCCTCTCCCCCTCCCCTCCCAATGTTGATGGGGGATGAACTGTCACTTAAACGGCATTGGGAGTGTCACTATTCATCTGAGCGACTCCGAAAACTATGGATTCGACGCTACTCTCGGTCATTTTGGACATTTTGTTTTTCCCCATTCCCCCCCCCCACTACCCAGTGCTGATGGAGGCTGAACTTGCACTTAAACGGCATCGGGAGTGTCACGATTCATCGGAGCGACTTCGAAACTGTGGGTTCGACACTACTCTCAGCCAATTTGTACATTTTATTTTTTACCACTTCTTCCCCTCGCCCCCCCCAATGCTGATGGGGGATGAACTTTCACTTAAATGGCACCAGGAGTGTCACTATTCATCTCAGCGACCCCGAAAACTATGGATTCGACACTATTTTCGGTCATTTTGGACATTTTATTTTTCACCACTTCTTCCCCTCTCTCCCTTCCCCCTGCTGATGGGGAATGAATTTTCAGTTAAATGGCATCGGGAGTGTCACTATTCATCGGAGTGACTCCGAAAACTATGGATTCGACACTACTCTCGGTCATTTTGGACATTTTATTTTCCCCATTTCTTCCCCTCCCCCCTCCCAATGCTGATGGAAGCTGAACTTGCATTTAAACGGCATCGGGAGTGTCACAATTCATCGGAGTGACTCCGAACTATGGACACTACTCTCGGTCCTTTTGTTCATTTCATTTTTCACGACTTCTTCCCTTCTCCCCCCCCCCCCCCGCAGTGCTGATGGGGGATGAACTTGCACTTAAAAGGCATCAGGAGTGTTACTATTCAGCTCAGCGACCCCGAAAACTATGAATTCGACCCTAATATCTGTAGTTTTCGATCATTTTTACACGTCCCCCTTCCCCTCGCCCCTTAGGGTTGATAGGGTTGTCTTATTCCCCCCCCCCCCCCCCCCCCCAGTATTCTTTCCCTGATTGTAAGTTATATGTGCACGAAGTTTGGTTGAAATTTGTCCAGACGTTTCAGTGATGCTGTAACATTCACACACACATACATCCATTTTTATATGTATAGATATATACAAGGTGCGCCCATAAAGTAACCGGACAATTTTTTATAAATAAGAAAATTATTACTCACCTTCAAATAAATTTATCTGCTTCAAAATAATCGCCAAAGGAGTCTATACAATTTTTCCAACGTTTCTTCAAGTCATCGAAACACTGTTTATAGGCGTTGGAACTAACCGTTCGCAAAATACGCGTAAGATTTGATTTAATATCCCAGACGTTTTCAAAACTCTGTCCTTTCATGGCCATCATAAGCTTCGGAAAAAGGAAAAAATCAGTGCTAGACATGAGAAATTAGGACCAATGGTTCTACCGGAAATGAAGTTGCAAGAAATTCAGGCAGAAATTCGGGGTTTTAAGCATTACCACGATGTTCCAGAACAAGATGACATGACTGTACTTGAATAAACGTAAATTTTTGTACATGAATATATCAAAAAGGGTATTTGATAGACTTCTGTTGGCCTGTACACTATTTGAGTCCAGCAGTACTAAAGATTTATACCTGCTTGCTGGACCTCTAAGGGCGTTGAGGCGAGATCACGGGTTCGATTTCCATTCAGGAGCGAACCAGAAACAACACATTTACGTTGAGAAAAGACACTTTTAATTTTTTGGTTCAAAAGTTCTCTTGTGAGGTTCCTGGGTCTATGATCAGAATGAATTTAACATGGAACTTCATTTAGAGTGGTTTAGAGATCGTGACCACTCTAAAGTGATGACGTGTCCTCATTGTGACACGCTCTCACAATGAGGATCATTTACGATGAGATAAACGTCAAAACGTCCGTTGATGACAGTAGGTTTTGCACCAGATGATGTTTAAATGTGTGAAGTAAAAGCGTTATACCTCGCCTGAAAGTATGTGAAGAGGCGTTGACAAAAATTTCTGATCTGACGAGTTGCAAAGTTATCTTATGGGAAGCTATCCATTTCTGAGAGCTTTTACAAGTTTGTATGTGGGAAAAGGAAATCCAAAACTAGTACACAGCACTACCTGGAAACTTTCAGCTCCGAAAAGATTTATATTGCTTTATTCCTTTTTTATTGCTTTATCCCTCTCGAATACGATAAATCGAATAAATTAAACTTTGTGATCAGTCTACTTTGCGTAAAATTTCGAAGGATAATTAGTTTGTATTAAAAGTTAAATGTGATTTTCAGGGATTACGACCGAGTTACATATGACTAATAAAGTCTAAAAAAAAACATGATAGCAGTTTTATTTTGTCGACAGTTTATATCATTAAAAATTTCTCCGTAAAAGCTAACTATGCGTGTCAGATTAAAAGACACACAAAGTTAGTTTTTTTTCAAAGATTTTTTAGTTCCAGCAGAAGCTGTTACGTAATTCATGCTAATTTTATCCCGAATGATTTTTATTTGAAAAAATAATCTATAAAACAAAAGAACATTCTTCTGGAAGTTCATATTGTTTCCCCTATTTATATCAAAGAGTTGGATGATCTTTGCATTTGTGAACCTTCTATAGAGACAATCAGACGTCCTGCCTACCGACGTGATGAACTACTATATTGATTAATCAGAAACGAGTTGCTAATTTCGTTTTTAATTGTGAGTTTCAAGAAGCTATGAGTTCCTGTTAATAATATGGATGTCTGAAAGTTGTTTAAAATATACGAATACCTTTTATACTCTGTATATTTAAGCCACAATGTCATTTAAACTTTGCGCTTTAGGTGTATTCTATTATACATATTTGACAGATTAAATTAATTTTATTGTTTACTATTTATGTTTCATTTTTTTTCCTAACTCTCTAGGCATTACACTTACCGTGTCTCTGTTAAGCGCTATTACGGTGATGGGCAAGTGAGTAGGGCAAGCGGTTTTTTCCCTTAGGGATGCGACATCGACAACAAAATATCGATGTTTTGAAACATCGATATTCAACATTAGAACATCATTACTAATAAAACATCGCCCAAAAAACATCGATGTTTTTAAACATCCATTCTTTAAAACTGGTTTAGTAACAGTACTTTTGGGAGGCATCTTAATATTAATTAACGTTAACGTATATAAAAGCTCGTGTTTATACTATTTATAAAATAAAACCTCATGGAAGGTTCTGGAGTGTCGAGAACATTTCAAGCGCTCTGATTGGTTCATTGGTTGTAATTTGCCATTTGTCTCGTGGCTAGGGTATCGTTCCCCCTTTTGTATTCGTCCTTTTCCGAATTCAGACTTACACTTACTCAGTGTGAAAATTATGCTACGTGGTTGGTTTGTTTTTTATTATGGTACTTTTTCATTAAAAAAACCCCATCAAGACTACGTAGAACATCGAGCACAAAACATCGATGTTTAAAAAAATCGACTTCAATAAATCGATGTTTAGAACATCGATGTTTTGAAAACATCGACATCGATGTCGCATCCCTATTTTCACTAGCATGCGGATGCGTATGAGGAACTAAACCGGGGAAATAAGCATTGTAAAAAGAATTTTGCAGCGCAGACCTGCACAACTCTAAAAGTGGTGAGGGCCATATTACTTTATGGGAAGCTGCTGCGGGACGAAAGAAAATAGGATAGATTGAAAAGCGAAAAATATTTTATTTAAAAAAAAGAGATAAATTACTGATTACTTAAAAAAAGTAAATATTAATATTCATCACTTACACATTCCTTTCGTGATATTATAAATTAAAAATAACACTCATTAGTGTTTAGATTTATAATACCGGGTCATCGAAAAAGGTTGGACACATTTCGAAAGCTCATAATTCTAAATTAAATTGAGCAAACGCAATAATATTCTTTTCAAACAACTTGGCAAGTGTCTAAGATTTCTAAATGTAACTGGTACGCCATCATGACGTTGAACGTTGCGCAGAAGCGATGCGTGGTGTAAGAGGTCTTCGTTAGGCTTTCCGTCAGTGCAATGGTGACCGTTCAGGAGAAAGCACAATGTGTGTTGTGGTTAGCGGAGTACAAATCTGTTAAAACAGTTCAGCGAAATTACCGTCGTGTTTATCGCAAACAAACACCGCTTGATCTTTCTCCTGAACGATCCCCATTGCACTAACGGAAAGCCGAACGAAGACCTCTTCCACCTCGCATCGCGCTTCTGCGCAACGTTCAACGTCACGGTTGCGTACCAGTTACATTTAGAAATCTTAGACACTTGCCAAGTTGTTTGCAAAGAATATTTATGGGTTTGCTCAATTTATTTTAGAATTATGAGCTTTCGAAATGTGTCCAACCTTTTTCAATGACCCTGTATTATGTCTTTCCAAAAGGCTTCGCTGATGACAGAATGAGTTCTGGCGGGCCGTATGTTGCGCAGGCCTGATGTAGAGCATTATCCACAGACCAGAAACCGCTAATTTTATCACACACTCTCCCACTAGAGCAGTGGTTAAGTGGTTCTTCTGTTGACTAAGGAGCACTCGCCAAAATTAAAAAGAAAAAAATCATGTGAGACCCGCTCACAACCAACCCTTTGAGAAGCAAAAATGGGTTTCCTTTACTGAATAAACAAACTATCTGTGATAAACAACATTTATAAATAGTTACAAATAAACTTAATAAGCATAGCAAATTTAATGCAAAAGGAAACTTAATAGCAAGCACAAAAATCTATGGAAACTTAAAAAGATAATGAGATTTTAAGCTTGCATTTGTTTTACTAGCTGTATAATCGTTGGCTTAATATCGCCCAAACTATGCGAACAAAAAATTTGGAGCACAAAAATTTTTTTACCAATTTTATCAAGTTGTTAAATAAGGGGTCATTTTGAAACGATGAATTTTCTCTTTAGCACTGCTGACTTAGTGCCATTTATTGGGTTCTCCCGGACCACCGGATAAGAACCATTGGACTGCCATCTGAAGAGCATTATAAATACCAGGGAAAACGTAATTCATATCTGCTGATTTAATAAGCGAAGCACGAATACCTCTAATATTTCTATAATACATGACATGTCTGTGAGAACATGTCTATGTATAGGGATACGTAAATTTTGCATAAGAAATATCGAAATTTCGCAACAACCAAAAATACAATATATAAAATTTCGCATTTATTCGCTATATATATATATATATATATATATATATATATATATATATATATATATATATATATATATATATGTATATATATATAATGAAAGCTGTCGCGGGGCGATGCAACACAGGCCGGTAACTCGAAAATTACCAGATATCAGGTAGGAGACCTCAATTCACATTATGAAGTCATAGTACTTGTAGTCGTCTGAGCATTAAACAGTAGAAGTGGTCGACGAGTGGAGGCATAGGCATAGGCAGGGAGTCCTGTCGAGGAACACAGGCATCCACATAATTTGACACATAATCTCTTTGTTTCTTAGAATTACTTTATTGCTGGACATCATTTAGTCGAAATTACAAACATATTAACTCAACATATCTCGCGGATAACGGGGAAAAACCCCGGCAGCGCAACGCTGCGACGTAACGGACGGAGAGTTAAAACTCTACATGTTAATGGCTTGGGAGCGAATACAAAGGAGTGCGTAGAGAGACGCCGAGGAACGCTGATTCTTGCGAAATGTACAGGCGCGCTGAACTTTTAATTGGTTAAGAATTGACACCTGAATTTAACGCGTCCTATGGCGTGATGATTTCGAATGTTCCACGAAGTTCGATCTTATATAAGTGTTGGCCGCAAGTGGCTTTTAGGGGGAAAACTAATAGCTTAATTTGGTATATCTAGATCAAAAATCAAATCGAGGGATAATGTTCTGTTGCGATAAGACAAAGTTAATGAAGGGAAAGGTTTATCGTTTCATATATATATATATATATATATATATATATAAATTCAAAATTTCGCATTTATTAAAAAATTACAATTTTACTGACTTGGATAGGTAAGTATCAAAATTCTTAGTTAAAAACCAACATTGTAGTATTGTAGTAGTCTACACATTATGTTAAGTCTTGCCTTCTGCCATTAATTACTATGTTGTACATACTAAAATATTTCAGCATCTACTCTGTTAACGGTACTATAGAGGCTTTGTATAGTTGCCTTTGCAAAGTTAAGGTAGCAGCATTTCGTTGAAATTAAAATATGTATAACATCAACAGAAGTCTCTTGGTTGATTACTGTAAGTTGCTAAATTACCCGATCAATCGACAAATCGAGTCAGTTATCAGTTTCTTTTGAGTTGCTCCGTGTGCAGACGGGCTAAAGGTGGTTTAATGGTGGTTACTTGGGGCTATTACATGTATTGCAAGCATGTTTTGCATACAAAAGCATGCATGTTAAAACACTGCTTTATCTTTTGCAACAATGGTGTCTGAACAAAAATTAAGCTGAAGCATTAGACTGATAAATGAAAGTTTCCTTTAAAGCAGTTTGTGTTACCCATCCGACCAAAAATAAGTATATTTGCACCAAGAAATAACAACCCTTATCTTGTGAGCAAATAAATTTGCAACTTATGACTACCGTTGTAGATGTCATTTATCTTATCTTTTGCTTCCTTGTAATGAGCCGTATTTTTTTACGCAATGGAAGGGTATTTATTGCTGCAGGACGTGGAAAGGAGGTGGAAAATTCGAAAAGATTTTGGATCTCGGAGCAAGAAAAGGCAGTTTAGGCTAATAAATACTTTAATCCAAAAAAAATTGACGATAGTGCTATTCAAAAAAAGACTCTTGACTCTTTTGCAAAACAGACAGTATTGTCCGAAAATCATAGATACATTTTTGTTTTAATTTTGAAGAGTTTTGGCTCATTTTTAAAACGCTCTATTCACATAAAAACGAAAGACCCGTTTAATATTTTTAATATTCAGCAAACGCTAACCAATAGACGATTATGGTAGAATTCTAAAAGAATTTCAACCTAGTATGTATGGTGCCATTAAATTGCAGCTCAGCTTAAAACACAAAGCTCACTTAAATATAAACTAACAGAAAGATACATAACACAAGTTCAGAACATCTAAATAGTCGCAAATAATCCCGGAACTGCAGAACTGTCAAAATACGCCCCGATTTGCTGCATTCAGTTTTGTATGCAACTGAATTTAGTATTTATAAAACATAGATGGTGACATGATCACTGAACACGAAATGGATGCCAATATGGAAATAAAACCTCACACACAGCTTTATTTTTTTAAATGCCCTTTTTAATTGAACTATTTCTACATTCTAATGTTAACATATTTTCTGTATTTAATATACAAAAATTGCTTTGACAGCAATCAGCACTAATTAGGTCCTTATTGAAATGTAAAATATTTCTTCATCAGACAATTATGCCGTATCGTTTCCGAAAACTAAATCGGATCCGTTTATGTGCCTTTTTCTCAAGAGGCAGTTATTATCTCCCTTACTCTTACATTTGGTAATGTCAAGCCTTGATTTTATGCATTTAAAACCTGAATTGAAACTCAGTTCCCATAAAAACAGCTGGTACACAGCTAATGACGAAGTGATTAGGTATTACGGCAAATAAAACAACTCCAGCAGAGTAGGCAGTTTATTCGACAGCAAGCACACAAGGAGAAAGCACATGATTTGTCAGGGAAAACTAAGGAGTGTCCGCAGGGCTCGTTAGGCTGTGACAACGCATCAAGATGAAATAAATGACTGTTTCTGCTAAATGGGCCATTTCAAAGCTGATTTGGCGTAGAATTGTTCCCCAAATGTAGCAATCGTTTTGGAAAGGGTCATAGGGAAGAGCGAGAAGTCAGCGCAAGGCAAGAGATATCAGAATTTAGTTTGCTATGAAAACCAAGAATTCTTCACCACATTGCCAGGATAGATCAGTTGCGACAGTGCCGTAGTTCTCGAGACTAGGATATGAGTGCTCCCACATCGATTCTGACAGACGATCGTTACCAGAGTTGCCAAATAAAAACAACGAAAATAAGGGACGGGTTTTGTTAAGCATAATACTGGGAAGTTTGGGGGTATCCCATAACCCATAGGGAAAGGGGGGTTCGGGGGTACTCCCCGGTCATATGACATATTGTGTTTTACTGTATGAAAGACAGTAGCTAACTGTACTAGAGCGATTTTGTCACTTTCAGAGGGAAGTTTAGAGGTGAAAAACTTTGACAGATTACTATAGACGCTACTATGGAATGAGTCATGCACCAAAATAAAAAGAGTAATTAAACTTGTTTTAGAATTTATTTTATACATTTTTCAAGCTGAAGGCCTAAAACACGTTTACAACGTTTGATCACGAACAACATTTGATAATACCTCCTTCTGACTTAAAAGATAATTCCAAAGGAACGGGACATTTTGAGGTGAGCACTGATCCAGCCACATGGGTTAAACTTGATAATAAATCTAGAGGCATGATAATCCTAAAGGGGCCACCTAGTAAGCCTCAAAACAGTAGTGGTAGGCCTTTCCCGATGAGTCTTGTAAAAAAAAATTAAGTAATGGGGAATCATCTGACAGAGATTAGATGGTATTAAGTACGAAAAAAGAGGGGTTATTTTGTTTCTCTCGTTGTTTATTTGAATCTGAAGATGTTAGTAAACAACAGTAAAAATTTGTGCAGTGCGCATTAAATGTTGGCAGGAAAAGGAGGCATGATAAATGACCATTGGATAAAGGTATGACAAGATAAAAATCCATGAATCAAATCCAAACCACATTAATAACTACTTAAAATGGAAAGAGCTTCTCAATGTACTTAAAGGTGGAAAATCAGCAATTGATGGAGCTTTGATGAAATGTATTTTAGAAGAAGAGGCGAAATGGAAAAGCATTTAAACAGCTGTGTTAGATGTTGTGTTATTCCTAGCAGAAAGAAATTTTTCTTTTAGAGGTAGCAGCTCTACGGTAGATCAGGACGATTGTGGACATTTCTTGTTCACATTGAAACTGATAGGACGTTAAAATCTAGACATCAGAGATAATTTGGAAACAGTTTCAAGTGCCAAAGAGTCTAGAAAAAGTCTGCAAGCTCACTACCTACCGGGGAGGACCCAAAACAAACTTTTGAAAGTGTGTGGTAACAAATTGGAAAGTTACATCATAGAAGAAATTAAAGAATCCCTTGATTACTGCATTATAGCTGATGGGACCCCAGATGCTTCACATCATAAAGCAACAAAGAGCAACTAGTTTATGTAATAAGATAATTCTTTAAAAAAATGGCTTATGGGATGTTTTTGAAAGGTTTGTTAAGCTTACTGATTTTGACCAAAAGACTGGTGAAACTATTGCTGAGAATATAAAGACCGTGTTGCAAAACTGTGGATTGGACCTCCAGCTAGCCATGAATCAAATCCAGCTATGCAGAGGCCAAGCATAAGACAACGCATCAAATATATCAGAGAAGTTTAAGGGAGTAAAAACCAGAATTCTCGCTGGAAACACCCAAGCATAGTTTTCTCCCTGTGGTGCACACACTGTGTGGGGCTCATGCTATGGAAAGAAACATAGAAGTCAAATCATATTTTGGGAACGTCCAAATACATTACAAACTTTTTGTATTAAGTCCAAGTAGGTGGAAAATTTTATAGTCAATAGCAAATATTTCACTTAACTCAGTGTCAAGTAAAAGAAGGAGTGCAAGAGTTGATGCTGTACGACGTCTTGTCAAAAGATACTCCGAGATTTTGGAAATCATGAACAATATACAGGATGATTTTTTTAAACTGACAGTACTCAGAGACATCTGTAGCGCGATCTATCAGCCGGAATTCCACCAAAATTGATAGAGGGACTAAGGACGACATGGGAAAGAGTTTTCCCGTGAAAAAAAAATTAGTTCCAAAAGTCGCCGATAGGGGGAGATATGGAGCTCTTGTTATCAGCGCAACCGAGAATTTGCATAAAAGGAAAGTAAAACATCAAAATACAAATTCACGACTATGTAGTCGACAGCAGCGCCAGTATTTCGGGCTATAAAGATTAGAGATGAATACCGAAAAAGTTGTAAGCAGACAAATGAATAACAAAGAAATTTCACTGCAACACCACTTTATGCAGCAAATTCACTTCTCCCTCCTTCAATGTGACCGCATTCCTGGTGGACGACACATTGCATCCTGAACACTACGTTCTCAGCCGCCGAGCGTAACATGTCACCAGGAATGTTCATCAAAGTCCGGGATATGTTGTCCTTTAGGGCCGCCAAGTTCTAGACTCCATCAAGATACACCTTAGACTTTAAATAACCCCACAGAAAAATATCACATGGGTTAGGTCCGGGGAGCGAGGTGACCATGTAAGTGGAAAAAAGCGACTGATGACCCTTTCTTCTGTAAAGCGAAGGCGCAACATATTCCGCACTTTATAGCCCAAAATTCTGGCGCTGCTGTCGACTACATTGTCTTGAATTTGTCTTTTGATGTTTTACTTGCCTTTTAGGCAAATTCTCAGGTGCGCGGACAACAAGACCGCCTTATCTTTCCCTATCGGCGACTTTTGGAACTTTTTTTTTTTCACGGAAACTTTTTCCCATGTCGTCCTTAGTCCTTCTATCAATTTTGGTGGAATTCCGGCTGATAGATCGCGCTACAGATGGCTCTGAGTACTGTCAGTTTAAAAAAATTACCCTGTAGATGAAGAAATAAATCTGCCACTGAGACACAGGTTGATCTTGATGCACTTATGCGTTGATTGACGTCCTCTGAGTTTATTTCATTAACGACAGTTTGGTTCAAGATTATGCAGACGAGTGATGAAAGAAACAAGGTTTTACGAAGTCCGAAACTATCTTTCAAAGACGCTGAAGCTGTAATGAAAAGTTTAGTTTCAGACATTGAAACCATTAGAAGTAGTTGGGATACTCTATTTAAAGAAGCTGAACTACTGTAATAGCTGCTAACTTTGGAGTAACAACAGATTTTAAAACCACAAGAAGAAGAAAAAAGAAACAATTCTTTGGTGATTCGGGATCAGGAGAGCCAGATTACATATGTGAAGTAAAGAATTACATTTCAAAGTGAATGTATTTTTACCCTCTTTAGACCTGTTGATTGTCGAAATAAGATCAATGGCAGACCGAATAGACGAAATATCAAAAGTGCTCTCTCCTATTATTTGTCCAACAGAAACCGATTTGAAATCGTCTGAATCAGAAACGTACCTTGATGCTATCGCAGAAGAACTTGCCAGCGTTTACCCAAATGACATAATTCAAACTGATCTCTCTGATGAGTTGATGATCTACTATAAGCTCATCAAGGACTCAATAATATATGTTGATGGAAAAAAATAACTTAGTGTTAAGGGGAAATTGATTTCAATATTTTGGAAGGTTCTTATTAATTAATTAATTATTAATGTCAATGTAAAAGATATCAATACATTCCGTATAATCAAGAACATCCCCTTTTCGTATACCGTTAGTACATTGTAAGAATTAAATAAGATTTTTGTTGTGATTCTTGTAGACAAGAACTACTCTGGTTTAATTCTAAATTGATACCTCGGCTCCCCCGCTTTCGCGTGAACATCGAAGACCGGTCGCTACGTAGCAATACCTGAATACGCAGACGAAGGTTAATTTCCCTGGTTCGGTGCTTTCCATTGCTGTGGGGCTCGAGGATGCCGGACAAACAGTACAGATCTGTCATCCACTCAAGCCCCCACTACTCTGGTTTAAAGGAAATCTTGATTTATTGAATTGAAATGAACACATATAATTATACAATATATACCTCATTGAAATATTACATTTGACATTATTATAATTCATATATTATAATTTGTTCATTATCAGTAACCCAGAATTGGCATAGATTCACAAATAACCCCTAATACTCTCTTCATCACAACAAGCACCAATTCAAATCAATCACATGAACTTAATCACTATTACCATTAATTCCTATCATAGTTATTATACATATATACTCAACAATTCATGTCAATTTACACAACTCACCTAAGTTATACTGTATAAACAAATCTCATTTTACGAATTACCACCTATTACTCTTTTAACTTTCGTCGTGACATTACCTCGCTATCGCGCTCCATATATGTTATCACGTTATATGAACAGTTACGATTATGAGAAGCAATGACGGTAAATATAAAGAGGAAAAAAGGACGGTACTTTTGCTGACGATTATTGGATCACCTTTGTTTATGGGCATCGGGCACATAGCTATGATGGACGTCGTTTCACACTCACAGCACCGGAAACTGGGGCACACTCATAGTAGGGTACAGGGCTCTTTCAGTCGTATGCTCACGGCGCTGGAAACTGGGGCACACTCTTCTTCGGGCTCTTTTGGCATAGGCCACGGCTTACACGACTATCATCGGGCGTGCTTCGTAGATTTGCTAGCTGTATTGATACCACTCCTGTCTCTAACTCCTCACTACTCTTTGCTTTTTCTATCTTTTTTCATATTCTTTTTTTCTTATTAATTCTGGCCACGCCTCTTCCAATCCCATTGGCCATATTATCTTCATGCCACCTCAATTCGTTCGTGGCTGCCTCTTCTCTATCCCTTTTCACCAATGCGCATCGAGGGCGGGATTTATAAAAATTTCCTTCTTCCTTAACTTTTCCCATGCTCAGATGAACACCGAGAATGGTGGTCCGTTTTATAGCTATCATAAATTTATGGCTTCCCCTTCTCTTTCCTTCCTTCGTTGCAACTCATTCTGCAGAACTGTTATTTTATACTTTTATTTCTTTCTCAGTGGCGAATCTTCTATCTGTAGTAGGTTTGGTTTATTGTTGGCTTTTCTACCCTCTACTGCTTTTATTGCTTCTTTTGCTTCCTTGCCCTGTTTCTTTCTTATATGGTGCAATTACTTTACTTCGTCCCGTAATTTTCAACTCTCCTGACCTTGGCCTTGACGCTATTGGCTTATCCCTCTGACACTTAGACTCTTGTGTAGATATATTGAATGCGATATGTAAAAAAGGCCTTGAAAACATTCTACCGCAGATTTGTATCTGTCTAAGGTTATTAGCTGTACTTCCAGTGTCTGTTGCAAAAGGAGAACGAGGCTTCAGCAAAATGTCCTTCATAAAAAAATCATCTGAGGTCAACAATGGGCGAGGACAGACTAAATCATCTAATGATGCTCAGTATTTAACATGATTTAGTCAAAACTATTGGTTTTAGTAAACTAATACATGACTTTGCTAAAGTTAAGGTAAGAAAAAAATGTTAAAAGAGTAAATTAATGTAAATTTACTATTTTAACTTTTAAAATCATTCAAATTTAACTATTTTCAGTTTTCTTTTTAGTTTTAAATTTACCATTTCATCTTCTGTTATAGTAACTTTTATTATAGCTGAAAGATTTCAAGGCCTTTATTTATAATACCTCAGTTAATAATCTAAATATCTGTAGAATTACTAAGTTGTTGGATGTAATTAATTGTTAGTTTTTTTAAATATATTGTCATATTTATTCGAGAATATAACAAGAAAGCAGTTCAATGAAATGTAATAATTATGTTAATCATTAATGTTGTAAAATTTTAAGTATGAGTAACTTAATTTGAATGCGTGTATTCGTCTTTTTCCATTTTTTATTTTTCTTGCGGTCCCCAACAGAAATTTGCCCCAGGCCCTGCAAAATCTCCGGGCTTCCCTGCTCTGAGCATGTTCAGTTACGTCACTTCGACCTCCATAGGCAACCGAAAAATCCTTATTACAATAGCTACAGTGTGCCTCATTGGCGTTGTTGGGACTAGGCCTGACACAATCTTCGTCCTACATCTATTCATCCCTAAAAACACATAACCTTTATTTCGGCCCATGTCTATTGGATTTCGAACTTTTACCATTACCGCTATTCATATTCAGGGATTAGTTTTATAACAAACCACTTAGTTCAAACGCCACTATCTATCACAACACGATCACACACTAATCTGCATTCGTATTTAGCACTAGACTGAGACTGACTAGAGACTGTTGTAGTTGTGACGTTCGGTTCCCGTCAATTAGTGACGAATGCGGGCGCATACAGACGACTCGTCAACAACTGTAGGCGCCCAACAGGTATACAGTAAGTTTCTCATTTTGGCGAAAACGGGACTTTTGCCGTCCCGTATCAAAGTTCCCCTGGGCGTGGGACAAAATTTACAAATAAAGGATTGTTCCTTCAAATCCGGGACATTTGAGAATCCTGGTCGTTACATATACACATATATAAATAAATAAATACACACGTAACTAGCCATTCCTGTGCCCTGGGCAAGAGTTTGCACTTGGGCCTCTTAATTAATTAGGTTTGGGAAAAAATAAAACAAATCCAGCATTTTGGGCCCCCTTTCCAAGAGGGTCCTGGGCGAGTGCCCCTGTTAACCCTGCCTAGTTACGACACTGTATATATATATATATATATATATATATATATATATATATATATATATATATATATATATATATATATATATATATATTATATCCCTGCATCAAAAACTTTAAAATGTTAAACCTACACATTTGTGTCTCATAGAAACATTTTTGGAAATATGTTTTCATCATAGACGTCATTTTTCAGTACTCAAATATTAGATGATAAAATGACAGTAAGCCTCACAGGAAATATTTTCGGCGATAAAACGCTCCAATTTTTTTTTAAATTTGCATTTCTAAAATTGGTAAAAGCCGATTCCTGACACTTAGGGTACATATTTAAGATATTTAATTTGGCAGTAAAAAAAATTGAAAAAAAATCTTAATTATGGTTTCTGTTTTTCCTTTGCGTGCATTTGGAAGCGAGACTCAAAACGAAAGCAAATTCAAAACATCATTATTACCCTTTTCTGTTCAATTTAATTCATTAAAATGTTTTTTATGGCTGTCACTTATCGATTTACGCAAAGGAAAATCAAATATGAGAATTATGTCGCAAGCAAGCAAAAAACATGCAGGGTAAAAAAAATAAAAAATATTTCGCTGGGAATTAAAACTTGCGAAAGAGGGTTAACAAAATGAAGAAACGATGAAAAGTGTAACAAATATTAGAAAGAGAACTAGCTAACAAAAGTGATAAATATGGAACTCTTGACACTCTTAGCTTTCTTGCGGCAGAGAACGAATGCGACAAACATGCATGTATGTTTTTTGATCACTCATACTTGTTTTGTAATAGGTGGATTTTCAAGAACCTTTTATACATCTGTACAATACAGGCCCTGATTTTCCATTAGGCCCGGGCCTAGGGGCCCCCGAATGTCCCCCCCTCCAAATTTTTATTTTCAAAAAAAAGAAAAAAAATTCCCAATTCAAATTTTTTTTTATTTTACCGTTTTTAATAGAAATTTTTTATATATACTTTCAAATTTGATGGATTGGTTCATCATATGTATAATTATATATATAGTTCATGATATGTATAGTTATATGAATAGTTCATCATATGTATGTTATAGTGTCTATAAGGGATTAATAAGTTTTTCTTGTTGCATTGTATTGGTGTTTTAATGATGAAGTTAATATGTTGTATTGCTTTTTGTTATTTGTTAATGTTCTAGGCTCCTATGCTTCAAATAGGCAATTCTTGGTAAAATGGTACTTTCACAATAATTCTTCTTTTTTTTTTTTTTTTTTTTTTTTTTGTTGTTGTGTGTGTGTGTGTGTGTGTGTGTGTGTGCAAGTCAGTAAGTAAGTACATTTTGGAAATTTTACGCCCACATCAGTGTTAGGGGGCCCCCATCCCGAGTTGTGCCTATAGTCCAGAATTTTCTAAATCGGGCCCTGGTACGATATGCTTTTAATTTGGTCGATATAAGCTTCAAATACAACACGAAATTAGCAGAACTTTGTAAAACTTTTTGTGATCAGGTAAGAGGTTTTATGTGTGCGAGGTCAGTATTTATTCGACTCCAATATTTGTGTTCTGCATTTCTTTCTGCGGCGACCGCCGTACTCCGTTGCTTTATTTGGAAATTGTCCCCACACTACTGAGATTCCCCCTTTTCTCATCTCACCCATTAGAATCGCTACCAATGACATTTCACCCAGTCGCGTATTTTATAAGTGCCCAGGACGAAATATATCCATCGTATGCACAATTTTTCTTGTTAAAGTTTTCAGAAATGATGAATATATCGCAAAGAAAATTTCTTCCCGAGATCGCGCAAAAAGTTTTCCTTTCCTCTCCTCCCGCCGACACTAAGGTTATTTTGGAGGCGTTGCACAGCATTTTATAATGATATACGAATAAATAAATTTATTTCAATTCCTATTTCTTACTTGCAGACCTTTACTTTGCTCTGCATATTTGTGCTACCAGATATCAGGGAAATAGTTTAAATCTTCAGTTGAAGAATGTGTAGAAGACAGTTTTTTTTATCTCTCAAGTTTGAGAAATCAATGCAACAAATTTGTGACTGATGTTATAAGGATTAAAGATAAGTATTCGGAAATTACAGCGACCTCAGCTTTCGCTTATACGCCATGTTCAAACTGTCGACCGCTCGCTACGTATCAATACCTGAACTCGCAGCCGAGGATTTATTCCCCAAGTTCAGTGACATTTTTCATTATTGTTGGGCCCACGAGTTCCGGATGGACATTACAGATCCGCCATCCACAAAATTTGTCCTCAACCTACCGCTCTTTAAATCTAAAACAGACGTTTAATTTTAAATAAATTCAACCGGACGATATATACAAACAATCTATTTATATTTCAATTTCCTTAAACACTTTATTAATAACCAGAGTTATGTATGAAACATATTTTTATACCAAAAAAAATGCTTCAGCTAAATATTCAGCAGTTGTCCAGCTTCCGTCCGTAGTCCAGATTGTGACCGTTATATATTCTGAGCGGGAAATTTTGAAAGCAACGTAAACTTATACGCGTAATTTTGTTGCCATTGCATGTTAATTTGGAAGTTGACCCTATGACCCGCTTCTTTCTGGCCACTGACCGTAATTTAGAAATTTGACTGTAGTTTCTAATAATGGAAATACACTGAGTGGCCAATCTATTATGATCACCTGAGAATTGTATGCAAATCAGCTACGACGTCACACTTTTGCTGCTAGACGGTGAGAATGGTATAAAAAAGATTGCTAGATGTTCTAAAAGCCAGTTGAAGACTATCGATTCTGAAGGAATGGTTAAAATCGCGATTCAATTGACTTAGAACAGGGAATGATTGGAGGGTGCTAGAATTAGTGGAGTGAGTGTCAGCGAAACTTAGCCCCTTATGAAGTGTTAGAGAGCAGCTGTTGTTCATGTTTACAAAGAGTGGGCTACATAATAACATTTCAATCTAGTGCATGCAATGTTTTGGGATTTTTCAAAAGCATTGTTTAGGCCTTGTAATTCATGTAGAAGAACATCTGAATACCAAAAGGTATTTAAATATTCTCGATAGCCAAGTACATCCAACAAATGGTTTACCCCACTGGAGATGGATACTTCCAGAGGGTAATAATGCTCCATGCCACAAAACTCACATTGTCCACAGATGGTTTGAAGGGAAGGGCAGAGACTTCACCTTGCTTTTTTTAACCTCTACAATCACCAGATCTCAAAATGATCGAGCATTTGTGGGATAAGGTCGATAGGGACATCAGCCAGCTGGATCCTTTACCATAAAATCTTAAAGAGCTGGAAGGACTAGTATGGTGTAGATGTAAAATTGGATAAGGTCTCAGATTCTAAAAGTCACCTACCAACATCTCATAGTCCACGTCAAATAGAACAGCAGCAGTATTGAGAGAAAAAGTTGGCCTAACCCTACTGATAGGTGGTCATATTAAATTGGTCAGTCTGTAGTGTGCCTCCGATCAAAATTATTGTTCACCTGTCTGCTTATAAACAGTTATTTAATTCTTAATAAGTCTAAAAAAACAATAGAGGTCTTTAAATCTATCGTTTGTCTGTCTGTCGAACAAGCTTTTAGTTCCCTTAAATTTCAATAGACAACAATTCGCTTAAATTTGATGTATCTCTGTAGGCACGTAAACAAGCATATGAAAACTAATTTAAGCATATAATAAGATAATTTAAGTATTTTTCTTTGCATCAGACTTCTAATGAATACTTTCTCCTCCATAGAGAAAGCAGTAGAGTAGACATTTGTATTCTCACAGCCGCAGGTACAATGTCCTGAAGGTAAAAGCAGCAGGTAAAGCCGCAGGTAAAAGTCCTGAACACACTCATTTTTTTGCCTAATTTTTGTGTTTGACTTAATTTTTCGTTATGAAATTATCGTACTATCTTAGATATAGTTATTGATTTTAATGTATTTTTGCATGCTGATTTCAAATCTGTTTGTAGAATTCATGTAAAGTAAATAATTTCATCGATATTTTGAAAAAAAACATGATAAGACATGGACAAGGTCATTGTAATAATGAGTGATTGTTTTTTCAATCAATGAAATGCTCCGTTATTCCAACCAGTCAGAGAGCAGTAGTGATGAAGGGTTGAAAGCAGAACGTGCAGCATGTTTTAGTGTATTGAAAGCAGTTGTTTGTTGCAATTTGAAGGTCGAGTGCGGAAAATATTCGAAGTATGGGTAAATTTTCCTTTCTGACTGATAATAAAAGGTACAAACTAATACTTTTGAAGGAAGGTGATTCTATGCTCCAAACTGCTGCTAAAGTTCCATGTGGTCTTTCTAATGTCGTGAGAACGTTGAAAAGATATTCTGAAATAAAATTTTATTGCAGACAGGGGGCGATCTGAATGAGCGAGAAAAACAAATTTACGTGAAGAAAGGGTATTGCACAGGATTTCACTTTCAAACAGAAAGTTTAATTCACCTCAAATTTTGAAACAGTGGACTTTGACTTTGAATGTGAACGTGTGCCCACGAACTGTGAGAGGAAGACTGCTGGAAATTGGATTACGAGGCTGCAAAGCTCGCCCAAAACCATTACTGACCAATTTTCAATGCAAGAGGAGATTGGAGCGGGCAAGAGATCATTCATTAAGGACTATTAAAGACTGGGAAAAAATAATACTTAGTGGTGAAAGTCAGTTTCGCATTTTTGGTAACCAAAGTAGTGTCTATGTAAGGCAACGCACTCATGAGGAAGTCAGCCCGCAGTGTCTGAAGCCCACAGTAAAGCACCCGACGAAGGTGATGATATGGGGCTGCATGTCTTCTCGTGGTATTGGAAGACTTCATTGTGAGCGGAACAGTGAAAGCATTGAAATACTACAAAATAGAAAGAGATCTTTTTGGGGATCAGTCATGGCTTTTTCAGGACGATAATGCCGCCTGTCACCGTGCAAAGGTAGTCCAGAAATGGTTTGAAAGCAATACTGTGAATAGGATGAACTGGCCTGTCTCCGGATCTTAATCCGATAGAGAACCTATGGCATAAAATTGATTATGACATTTCAAAGAAAAAATCTTCAAACAAACGTGAGTTGATTGAAGCTTTAATATTTTCCTTCAACCATGTCGTCACGAAAGAAATTCTTGTGAAATTGGTGCATTCCATGCCAAAAAGATGTAGACCCGTAATTAAAGCAAACAGCTGGGCCATAAAATATTTATGTTCAAACATGTAACAACCAAATTTTCAAAATTGATATTAAATGTACCGTATTTGTAAATTTTCGTAATATTCTACTACGTATATTATGTTATTCTATATCGTGCTATTCTGTACATACTACACATTATTGTGTTCAGGTAGCCGTACTACAAAAAATAATTTCGGCATTAAAAAACTAGTAACAGATTTAAAACCAGCATGAAAAAAGGCATTAGAATCAATAACAATAGTTAAGACAGTTCGATAATTTCATAACGAAAAATTAAGTCAAACACAAAAAATAGGCAAAAAAATGGAGTGTGTTCAGGACTTTTTGCCACCACTGTATATTTACAACGCCAATAGGCGAATAAACAAGTGTGAAAAACTTTGAAGTCAAAAGTAAAGCATTTCTCCCGACTCGTAGACCTTGTTCACACTGCATTGGTTTTTGATATGACTTGTGATTTGTTTCACGTATTATATGGTCATTGCGTTGACCTCTGTGATTGGCTAAAATTTTTATCAGCTGGCGCTGCGCTCCGAAAGCAATGTGAACAAGACCTTACACTTAAGAGCTGCTATCACGCAGTTTCTTGATTATTTTTTCTCTCTTTATTGAAATTAAATGAATGTGTGCATATTAAAATTGATTTACACGGTACTGAGCTCTTAGCGTTTGAGGCGTATTTTTCCATCACATACTTTCATTTTGAAAAGTGTTTTTGACAGATTATTCCCTCTTTAATTGGATGATCAAAAGTGTGTCAGATTGTACAATTTCGACATTACTGAAGACCGAACTACAGGTTGGAAACATTCGTTAGAAACGCTATTTCCGGATGAAAGAAAGAAATGGGGGGAAAATGTCGCAAACGCTGAGTAGGTTAACGTCATAAGCATTAAAAGTATGTTTAATATTTTCCTTATTTTTCTTTCATCCAGTATTTAAGTGCACTGATATCTCTTCAGATAATTGTTTCTTTCTTTGATAATTTATTCAAGTTCGGGAACTACTATTAAATAAAACTGTATTTAATCCAGCACTTTATATCTTCCTTATACACATGTCATACAGTTCTCGAGTCCAAACCTCCCTTATTAAAATCAAGGAAATGCCATAAGTAATAAGATAAATACACTCAATTTACGCCTTTCTTTTTAATAGTCATATACATAGCATACGAACAAAAACACGTCCATGCACTATAGATATTTACTTCGTTTCTCTCTATTTGATCCTCACGTCCGCTGAAAAGTTAAAACTACATCCAAATTCCAAAATAGAAAGAAAGTGTCAGCTTCTCAGAAGAGCGTAAGTACTCATTCACTTCCATGATAGGCATAATCCTTCCCATAAAAGGCTATTTTCTTATTTTTCCCGACATTCGCGCTCTTTGCTGCGCCCTTGTCAGGATAAGCAACTCTAATGACTGTGTGCAACGTCGCATTTGCCTCTGAAAACTGACGACAGCTCGGGTGCTGTTTTGATTATTATTTTATTTCTCTTTCCTCGCGTTAGAAAATATGATAAAGCGCGCGCCGCCCCTCCCCGATCCTCTGCCGAAGAATTCCCCTTTAAAGATGCGAGTAAGGAAAGAAATTTTAAAAAGGAGGGATGTTTCGCAGAATTTGATCCCCTGACTGGGGTTGTGTCCATATCTACATCAGAGACGTACACAAATGTGCGTATTACGTATTAACACCGAGCGAGTTAAAATATATATTTTTTTTTAATATCCAAGTTCAGACACTTCAAATCAATTTCGACCATGAAAGACACATTTGTTACGAAACAAATACATATATCTTAGGAGCCGGTCATTAACCTTTGTTCAGCTTCAAAGAAATGCTATGTACTTAGATCTCGCAAAAATTCCTTTTGAGATGCGTCAGTGCTACCCTGCAGCGTCGCACTTTCGACAACAATATATTCTGAACTCGATTATTTTATAGGAATATGTATCTTATTAGCATGAACTTCCACAGCTCGAACACACTATCAAATGTATACATTTAATAGTGATTTAATAGTGGTAATAGGAATAGTAGGTTGGACTATATATAAGGTCGAGTGTATATAAGGTCGAGTGTATAGTCCAACTACGATAGAAACCCTGTATACGTAGTCCTCTAACCTTTTAAAATTGAAAGAAACCGGTTGAAAAGGTTTCATTTTGTTGAATGCCAAGAGACAACTTGCTAAATAATTAAAATAGGTTTAAAAATACTTTTCTCTAATAACTATTTTACAGGCCGATTAGGTCTAAATACAATTGACATAACATAGCATAACATAAATGGCGCAACATAAGATTGCTAACAGCTTGAAAGCTTAACTAACCCGACATTAAAACATCGTAACCTCATAAAAGGACAGTTGTAAGACATCTTAAAGTGATAAATGTCACGCCTAATATACTGATAGTGCAACTGATAAATTAGCATACAAGAACAGCAACAACACCAACAAAAAATCACAGGTCATTTCTATCTTACAACTAGAGTCGACGTCATGGAACACGGACATCGGAATACCCCCCATATTGGTTTTTACGTCTTCTAATCTTTCAGATGCCTCGAGTGTATAGCAATCAACGAGTGTATAGCAACGACACGTAAGCAAATGTGTCAATTGGAAACATCTGATATCTTGCCCATCGTTATTCAGTGAACAAGCACAAGTTACGAACATAAGATTACAAACTTGTAGCGAGGAATGACCTCTTTCAGTCGATGGTACTTTCGATCGCACCAACATGACTCCCTTCTTCACCTCTATCAATAAATTATTTTTATCAAACTTCGAGTGTATGTGGGGAGGTGCAAACAACAAACAATTCTCCTGGCCATACAACGCAACAATCCAGCTGTAATAATGATTGCTACCTCCACATTGTTGACATTTTTGTGAACTGCCCCAGAGACACACCCGATATTCTTCGACCTGATGACAGACTAACTAAACCAGTTGGAAACTCTTAATTTTTGCTGCGTATTCTGAGGTGCTGTGAGTTCTTCATGTAAAGCGTATTTCACTATTTTTTGGATTAATACTGGCTTACATATTCTGTTCATTTTGGCGGACCATGCTGCGATCGCTTCGCATTGAATTTTAAGGGTGTCTAAACAGCTGGAAACGTCATTTCCCCGTCGAAGGAATTTCATTATGTATTTGAATAGAGGAAAACGGTTATTTCACCCACTATACTTCTAGGAAACAGAGAACCCAAGGAATGCATATCATTCTAGATAATATTTCTTCTAGGAAACGCTTAATTTTCTAAATTGTTTTACAAGCAAATAAATCTAGTTATTCAAAAGCTCTTCCCGAACGTTGTACGTTAAATAATTGAAAATATTTTCTTTCTCTTCGCCTTATTATGATTATTTTTGCTGTATTGTACCAAAAATTTCCTTACGATAAACCTGTACAAGATATAAATTATAAATTTCGCCTGCAATTTTGTACAGAAAATTACTATAACCCAATGCTGCAATGTCCACAAATGCTCTGCCGTATTCACAATTTAATTTTTTTCCCCATTTTGAGGAATTTAAGGAATAATCAAAGATCTTTTAAGGAATAAATCAAAGATTCAAAAATGAAGAAAAATTTGTTTTGCCTTTAAATGATTAAAAATTTTGTGGATAAATTTTTACAAATTCTGAAGAGAAAAAATTTTTTTAAACATTTTCGCGGTGTCAAAATAAAGAACATTATGGTAAAAGATATAGCAAAAAAACAAACACGTTTTAAATTTTTTTTTATTATTTAAAATTTTTTAAGATAAGATTCCAAACCAAGTATTTTTTAAGCATAATGATCTTTATATAAAGACTAGCTGAAAACCCACACTTCGCTACGGAGTACATTCAAATTAAATTCAACGGTCAATGTATGCAATCAATGCCAAAAAAATAAATATATATATTTATAATAAATACGACGATCAATGTATGCAATTGATGTAAAGAAAAACAAAAAAAAATATATTTATAAAAAAATCGTAAGGGATATTTTTATAGACAAAATAATGTCGAAGAAAATATTCAAATTAAATCTAATAGGACATAACTAAAGAATATAGCACAGTTAATATAGTACAGCTTGGGGAACATAATACCTTTTACTGTATTTTAATATTTTTTTTCACAGTGTCCAATCGTCTGCCGCATTAGCAAGAAAAAATTTTTTTTTGCCCATTTAGTTCTTATGCACGTGACGATAAATTTATTTAAAATACCAGAAAAAGAAATCACATGATCAGCATTTAATAAATTAAATTCTAAAAATGAATCTTTAAAAATTCACCAAAAATCAGAAAATGGAGGTAAAGATTCGAAAAAGATTTCACTTTAAAGAAATTTTTATGATCTCTTTCTCGTAATATAAATTTTATAACCGTCAAATTATTATTTTAAATGCAAACTTAAAAAAAGTTATAAAAACAGCTTAAAAATTTAATTAAAAAAATATAAGAAGAATTTTTCAAAAATCTTTCTTAGTGCACCCCTACACCATAAGAAGAATCACCATGCAAAATTTCAGCCCTTTAGGTTCAGCGGTTTGGTCTGTGCGTTGTGAGTCAGTGAGTCAGTCAGTTACGGAACTGTTTTATATATATAGATTCATATGAGAAACAAAAATCATTACGAGATGTGCATAAATAAAAGTAGAACAAAAGAAAGAGAAAAAGAAAAATTTGGTTCCCTTAAGCTGTTTAGAAGTTAAACTGGAGAAAGACAGACGCACGCAGCTGAGGTAAATTAGGAATACGGGAATTATTTTTTATCATTACTGGATGTGTTGTACATTTGAGTTCGAGATGGGGTACTTATACGGAAGCCTTATATACTCGCATGAAAATAATCCGTTTCAGGGGCGTATTGAGTATGAGAGATGGAATCCACATCGTGATATTTCCTCCTCTACGATGGTCAAATGTCGGAAGTTGAGAGGCGCGAGGTTCGATTCCCTACCTCGGCAGAATATCATGACAGTGCTACTCGGCCGCAGGGACTGTCTATGATGGACTGTTAGAAGGTTTGGAACAACTATTCCCATTTAATAAATTATGTATTGAAAGGTAAAGCGGTCGGAGCCCCATATTATTGATGTAAAGAGACAATGGGGAGAAGGTGGGGAGAAAAGGTGAGGGGGAATGGGAGGAATGGTATTCACACAGATAAGTTTAGAAGTCTCCAATTCCCCCCCCTCCCAACAGACAAATTTAGAATTTTTTATCTATGTACTTTATTTTGAGATTTCATGTTTTATTTTTTAAAAAAAAGTAGAATAGCGTACATATCTACAGATTAACAAAATTAAGTGTCACAAACAAGCGACAGGCAGATGTAAAGCATATTTTGACTTCAATATTCACTATTAAAGGGGTTAAACATCCGTTTTGAATTTTGAATGCTACAGACTATGACCTCGGGCTATGCGTACGGGCCATTATATTCTACATAGCCACTAGCTGTACTTGCATCGTTATTTTTGTCTGTTGACAGAGGACGTCCTTTTTTTAGCTTCTTCGAAATTTGAAAGAAGTATTCGGTACGTCTAATATTAAATTTATGTGGTGAATTTTATTTACTATATACAGTTCTGTATTGCAAAATGCTTATGTATATATACTCGTCAAAAGTGAAATTGCAACACCCTGAAGGAATGCGCGTAGCGATGTGAAAATTACAGGATCGGTAGATGTCAGAGTCATATGCAAATGATTAAATGCTCGTGCGCATTTGGTCACGTGATAACCAGTTTCTGGCTATAAAAGTCAGTATCTGGCTCGCTCTGTATATGCTATCAAGGACAGATTGTTGTTATAACGGAACTTGAAGAAGGGTAGAAAAGGCCTCGGAGACATCAGCGAGCTGAATACCAGCAGTTATCGTCTGAGGAACGTATCCTAGACGTATGAACTCGGTTTGTCGATGAGCGAAATTGCCAGTCGTGTTGGACGGGAGGTCAGTACAACTCAGTAATGTATGGCACGATACAGGCAGGACCATCCGAGAACACGACAAAGAGGCAGTGGATCATCCAGGTGCACGTCAGATTGGAGTGATAGGCAAATTCGGCGAATGTTTCGTGGGACCCATTCGCCACGGCAAGTCATATTCAAACCTGCCTACCATTATCAGATAGGGCATCTGTCTCCTGCCAAACCATCCGTAACAGTTTGCATGAGGCAGGGATGCGCGCACAGCGGCCAGCCACTGCGGTTCCTTTAACCACATAGGGCTGCCTATCTGGCTTGGTGTCGACGTTATCGTCACTGGACGAACAAATGACATCGGGTATTGTTTTCAGACGAATTCCGATTTTGTTTATGGAGGAATGATGGTCGTGGATATGTGTGGCGGCTTCCCGGAGAAAGTTACCTACCAGCCCATATCGTTGAACGTCACACCGGGCTTCATGGTATGGGGTGGCATCATGTTCGGACAGCGGACAGCCCTTGTGCACATTACTGACAGTTTAATATCGGCCCGGTACGTAACACAAGTTGTTATACCTGTTGGTCGGTCACTTAAGCAGGCCGCCTCCGGCACGTTATTGCAGCAGGACAATGATTGGCCTTATGTCGCACGTCACACTCTGAACAGCCTCAATGGAATTCACATGATTTCCTGGCCGGCAGCCTCACCCGATCTCTCTCCCATCGAGCGTGTGTGGGTTGCCATCGGACGTGCGGTGCACAGGGCACCGCAGCCGCATACCGTACAGCAGGGGTGTCAAACTCAAAGGCTAACTTGGGCCAAACAAACAAAGTTTAACTATAGGTGGCCGCAAAAAAATCAATATTAATAGAAACGTAGGTTTATTTACCTAATTACATTATATTCAACATAAATAGACGCATTTTGTTTAATAATAGCAAAAGAAGAGTATAATTAAAAAACATTTAGCGAATTCTTCCTATCTTATTATAATTCTGCGTCGGTTATTTTATTATATATTATTGTGTGCCAATATATTGGCCGGACCGCAAGTTTGACACCCCTGCCGTACAGAAACTGGAAGCTGCAGTGGAATCGGCATGGCAAAGGAATATCTCAGGAGACCATTAATACCCTCATAGACAGTATGCCTCGCCGTTTAGAGGCCTGTATAGCTGCCCGTGGTGGCCACATTAGATACTGAATAAACAGTTTAATTTTTCATATCTTTGTTTGTTTCTTTAATCATCTGCATATGTGTCTTACCTCTACCGATCCTGTTATTTTCACATCACTACGAGCATTCCTCCATGGTGTTGCAATTTCACTTTTGACGAGTGTAATAAATGCTTATATATATGTAAGAGTACACAATACTTAAAACATAACTAAATTAAAAAAGTTATAAAACAGGAAGCGTAAATATCACAAACATAGATTTGAAAACGGGGACATATTATATTAGGTTCCGTTAACAAACATTAAAAACAATTATTCTTCATCCCTACATATACAGATGGAGCAAACTTTTAAGAAATAGCTATTGTAGGGATGCGGGAAAACTATTGTTATTTTTCTCCAGTATTTAATTCTCTAATTATTTCATTTTGCAATCAGAAAACATTCTACAATAGTTCATTTCATTAAAGAAAAGAAAGAAAAGAGACATTAAAGAAAAGAGACAAAAATTATGAACCCGATTTTTTACTAGTACTTCAATATATGCTCAAGCTTTCAGCGATTTTAGCAATATAGAATTAGGGTTGTCGTTTATTATCCTTTAGGAGTAGGTTCTGCTCGAAGCTTTAATATACTGCTGCTATAATTTAATATGTTCTGTAATACGCTGAATCCTTAAGTAGTGGCTATTAAATTATGTGAAAAACAATCGTCACTTTAGTTTCTCCCAAAGGTGTTCAGTGATAGAGGCCTGATCACCTTGTTTCCTGCAGCTTTCTAATCTTACCCACGAGCGGTCAACAAATTACAGAGCAAAGAGGCTCTTTGAATATGTGCGTTGCTATGCTGAAACAAGAAAGGGTCTTCCTCAAACTGTTGCCACCTAAAAACGTATCTGAAGTGCCATAGTATTTGCAAAATTTCTTGGTAGTTATCAGCACTTGGAGATCCAGCCATACCAACTAATGGGCCAACACTACTCAACAACATCGAAATTCCATTGAGGCATCGAAATTGTATGAGGCAATCCGGCCAAACGTGTACCTGGACTAGGATTGCCTGATAGCTTCATAGTAACCTCTTCCAACATTTAAAAAAATATCAAGCGTTGGATGGTGTTATCAATGACCGGCATCTGGATTACAAGAAGCAAGTCATAGTAGATAATTTTATCGCTTGTTGCTTTTCCTAAACTTGTGCGAAAGTAAACTACGCATTATTTTCTATTTCGCTTGACAAAAATAGTTCAGAGATCGCTTGTCCCAGTTTGCGAGATACTTGTTTCATTGAAGAGTTCTGCTCTTCCCAGACATTTCTGGAAGCTTTCTACTAAGCCACGTTCGGACACATTTTTCGTTGAATTATTTTGAATGTTTATACAGTTGGGTGTTCGCTCCGATAGCGTTGATCACGCGTATCCACGTCATATGGGAACAACAAGAGAGAAATGCGGATACTTTTGTCTACACAAAGTGCGTGCAATACTCGGAGATATACTATATTACTGTTATTATTACTATAAAGCAGAGCTTGAAGATATTCGTCCGAAGAACGAATCCATTTTGCTCCGATCCGAATAGAAATATTATGGGTCAAACGATTTCTATCCGAACCGGAACAAAAAAATACTGCTCTCTCGGATAAAGTTCCATTGCGGATTGAATCCAAAGGATCGAATTTTTTTAAAAAATCTTTTGGAATTTATCCGGCTCGGAGCAAAAAGAAATTTTGCTCCTTGAAATTTTATTCCGATTAAATTTTTTTTCACAGCAATCTGTTTCATTATTCTAAAATGTCTCGTCATTTTATTTGTGTTATCTAAGGTGTTTCTTTTAATATATACTACCTAGTTTCCTAGAAGTGGGAAATAAGACAGAATGATAGTGAAATTCAATGATATTTTCTTTTTGGATTCAAAATTAAAAATAAATACTGTGTCCTGAAGAAATATATAATATTTCTTTTAATGTGTACTACCCAGTTTCCTAGAAGTGGGAAAAAATACAGAATGAAAATAGAATTCAATGATATTTTCTTTTTGTATTCAAAATTAAAAATAAATACCATGTCCTGAACAAATATATAATATTTCTTACAAAATAAATTAATGTCTTGTATACATGAAATTATATGTACCTGTACGTAATGGAAAAAAAAGCTAATATTTTGGAAAAGAATAAAGGCTCATATAACGAATTTAACACGTTATTTCCATTTCAACTCCAAAATAGTTTTGAAAAAGAACTGTTGTAAAAAGAATCCTTCTAACTCTGAACAAATTATGCAAACCGGTTGAATCTGTAGACTTGATTTTAGCTTCGTTCGATTCAGAATGAAAAAATACACAAAAACGGATACCCAAATCGAGACATTTGTTAAAAACATCAATTTCCAGAATTTTTCGAAGATTTTGCATTGAAATTTCACCATTTTCCCACGGCCACATTTTGCCCACATTTCGCTGGCCAGTGAACTTGTCCTTCTACTAGAAATGAGCTATTTTTGTGCCAAAGTTGATCTCTCTACCTCGATCTATTCAAAAGTTATAGCGCAGGACGATAGATATATAGATCTGTACCTAAATATAGATCTATATATCTGTCAAAATCAATTTTGTCTACCTAAGTATAGATCTATATATCTATACATACCAAAAAATGATAAAGTTTATTAGGTAACCCTGGGATATGGGATGCTTGAAACAATATTCTGTATAGAGGTATTCTGAAAATTAGAAAATTTTAAATTTTAGCCACATCAGAATAGCTTAATAATTTTTCAAAATTCCCTAAAGAGGAAAAGGAGCAAAATCGCTTGTGAGGGATATTTTTGTTCCGATTCGGGGCAATTCTTTACTAGGAACAAATGAATTGCTCCAGGTCGGATAAATATACGGAACGATAAAAATCGTTTGGAGCAAAATCAAATCCACTCGAAAATAATGGCTTCATGTGGATAAATAAATGAAAAATTTGACTTGAACCAATTCGATCGGAACTTTTTATTTTGGTTCATATCCATTTCAAGCCCTGCTAAAAAGATAATAATTTTTGTAATCATTACGTGAAGAGATTTATTAAAGATTTTTTATGCTGTAAATTGCTCCATAATTTCATAGACAACTCAGCAGCAGACATAGTATGCTTTTCTGCTAGACGTATACTTCAACTAAATTAATTTTCTGAGCTAATTAAATGTAGGTTTGTGGTATGTTGAAATAGTTTTTTAAAATTACTGTCATATCGAGCGATCAAAGTGTAGAGTTTTCTTTTTTACGGAAATTTTATTTTTAAACACTCTTGTTTAAATATATTTTCTGTTACTCTATTCCCTGCTTTGAAGTATCGAAATGTATAATGACAATTCGGAAATACTGAAACTCTTTGGAAAAAGATTATTTGCTGAAAATGTAAGCGGACACCCCATGCTGGCCTATAACTCCTCGCATTTTGCTTATCTATTACGCAGTTGTCAGTAAATATTCATTCGTTAATCAGAGGGTGCAAATACATGACATACTCAGATTGTCACTAAATTTTCCATGGTGTTTGAGAGTAAATATTTACCGAAGGTTTATCGTTCAGACATTCTCTCGACAAAAGTTGGATTAAAGATATTACGGGTTTCTTTTAAAGATTTACATAAATCTTTAACTGTTGGAATAAACTAAAGCTTTATAGATATACCTTTGAGCGGGTAATAAATATATTTCCCTATACTACGTATAGGAAATATATTAAAGTTTTAAGGCATGTGTCACTTTTGAACTCGATACTGCAAACCGAGAATTTTAAAACAATTAAAAAAAATTAATGTTTACTTTTTTCTCAGGAATGAATATAAATTCTTTTGCAAATCTATATGTTGAAAATATTCTGGTGTAGAAAACATATTATCCTCAATAATACACAAACATGTTGAAGAATTCAAATGGCTTTGATTAATACTTGAACGTTATGTAGATAAGAATGGTACTGACGAGAGAATCGAAAGAAAACTTTTATACAGATACCAAAAAATATATATGTTGTTTCCAAATCCAACAAAAGTTACAATAAATCTGTTACATAAATCATAGTGAAAAATTGCTGTTAATGTTTCCTAATGCATTTTGGAAATGGGGTATGACTCATAACAAGAAAACGAGCAGAAAACTTTATTTTAAATTCCGATATTTCTAATTAGAAAAATTTACCTAGATGTCAGGAAATACTTAGAATGTAGTTAATATTTTCCTAGATCTCACAAATTATTTATTCCTTCAAATTCTTCAAAAAGGAAACTGCAATTTTGTTATTAGAAGGTTAATACAATATATGAAGCAATTTAAAAGATGTTTTTAACATTAAACAACATTTTTATAGAAAGTTAATAAAGAGAGATAATTAAGGTATATAAAAAGTTAATAAAGAAATGTAATTCGAATACAATATGTTACAGATTTCTACCTATCCGAATACAGAATAAAGAATGCTAAGAAAGTTGTAAAATGTCTAAATATCTAATGCTAGAGCTACTGAATGCTATTTAAAAAATATTTCCTTTATATTTTTCAATTCTGTCAGGCGTATACATTTTCAATTTATTCTAACAAACGGTCAAGTCTTCCCAGCTCTTGTTGCAACACTTAAAAATTTGTGATTCAATCATCATTTCCTTACTGCGCCTGAAGTATTTCTATTAAAGTTACTCTCTCTCTCTCTCTCTCTCTCTCTATATATATATATATATATATATATATATATATATATATATGTATGTATGTATTCTCATCAGTGCGCATAACTTAAGGTGCCATTCAGAAAAACTTACACGTATGTTAGAATTTTTAAAGAATCAACAGCTTTGGAGATATAAATTTCATAATACCAGCATGCAACAACTAAAATATCATTGAAATATCAAAAATAATTAAAAGAATTACATAAAACAGATAATGTCTAACAAATCTACATCGAAAAGTTTCGAATTGTAAGATCTTGTCCTTTTCTCAGGGTCCAGTATATATTCTCACCATCTGCATACAGATTGTTTTAGATACATGCTTGCTATGTAGAATTAATTTTAACGAAAATAAAAATACGAGATGTCAGATATTCACACTAGTAAAAGCAAATTTATGTTTTAAAACTTTTTGATTGACTCAAATTGCACCAGACGTGGTTTCAGTGATAAAAATTATTTCATTTATTCTTTCAAAACCTGAAGTACTGAACCAATAATTTCCTTCTCTAGTAGTAATGCATACAAGTTTACTGAATAATCATCATTTTTTTACTTTTCTTTTAGTAACAGATTATATTTCTATCTATTATAATTACCACCTCTTTTTTAGCAGGATTAATATTTAGTTCTATTGAGCTAAATATTACTCCACTTAAAACATTTTGCGCAAAATTTAAATCTTAAAATAAAACTCTACATTTGATAGAGTACATTTGTATGTATACCGAAGTAAGCTCTTCATTATTTGTTGAATGTACCCCTCTGAAGTTTTCATTGAGAGCTCCCATAAAATGTTACCCATAAAGCAGAAGTATTTTTCCCCTTTTTGTATTCTAAATATGTTTAGTTCAAAGCCAAAACAATGACTGGACCCATTTAAATGAAATAAAAACATTGTCTTAAATGCATATAAACACAAGATCAGCGTGCTATGCTGACGATGCATTAGAAATGTGCACATGAAGAGAAAAAGTTTTCAAAAATTCCCCTCCCCTCTCCTTCTTTCAAGAATGCAAGCGACTCACCTATCTGTGGTACGTCGTACGGCCTTCTTGTCCTCGAAACCCCTGAAGCCATGGCCATTCTCTTGGATATTTGCCTCGGAGGCTGGTACCACTGTTGACACTTAGTCCAGTCCTCAGTGCAGTTGACAGTTGTCGCGTTTACAAGTTCGTCTCCCTGCACCCGATCAGATCCTGTTTGTGGACTTCTGAAGGCGAAAAATCCCCTGAGAGGGAGCCTCCTAAGGCTGTGTGGACCGAAAGCGTTGACCTGAGGCTGCATCGTGTCGAAGATGTCCGGTCTCGGGCGGAGAGCTGCTGGAGGCGGGTGCACTGTGTCCGGGACAGGCCTGGCATCCGGGTCGCTCGCAGTATTCGACGATTCATTGCCGCCTCCGCTGACAGTCTTGTTCTGAGCTGAACTTCGCTCCAGCAGCACGGCCACGGCCAGAAACACGATGTGCAGCCTCATAGCTGATATTGGTGCGTGGATCGCAAAGCTATCTCATCCAAACCCGAAGTGGGGGTGATTTGTAAGGCGTGTTCCTTCCCGCTGCGAGATGATGTCTCTAGGACATTCAAGTTCGTCCACAGCTGGTTCTACTAGCCACAGGATCTTATCGTACAACTTTGCTGCGCTGCTTTCCAGGGCATTAAGGTGAAGTTCTGGTTTGTGTTCTGCTACTCTAATTTTGTCAATTCACAGGTCTGTTAAAAGGAATTCTTGTACTGATCGCTTATCTTCTTATTTAGGATTCTGTTCGTATAACAATGTTTTTCCCGAACTGCTGAATAGTTTTTTGAGAGTGCTTTCGAAATTTGTACAGAGGGCTTTCTTTGCCCGTGTTATCGTTCCTTTTCTTGTAAAACTTATTTATGGGGGCATCTGTTCATGCAAAACTTGCATTGATTTCGTTGAAAGCTGATTTCTTTTTGAAACATCCAACAAAAAATTGGAAACTGTGCTCTCAATATCTTATTACCATTGCAAATAAATGGGATACTGACAAATTCCTAAAGAAATGAAGTCATTGAATAATTTACGAATTTGTATTTATTTCTGGCTCTAATAGTCACGCACAAAGATAAACGGCTATGTCTGTGCGCAGAATGACAGCAATAGATCTAAAATTGCTACCGAATAATATTTTACCTTTAACCGAACTTTTTTTATATAAATGTTACAGCACAAATCTTTTAATTCTTTGGTTTAGGAGGTCTACGGCAAAACATTTTGTTCCTTATGAGAGCGACGTGGCTATTAATAGTTCGCCTTCAAGAATTCTCTCTCTAGATTCCTTTTCTGTTGCAGATGGATTCGGGAAAAAGGCAGCTCGGGGACACACAGACAACCCGCGCGGTCGGCGTGAGAGTCCCAATATGAGACTTTTGCAAGACGAGTAAGAGCGGGTAGGCGGGAAAGGGAGCCCGGATGCGCGCGCAGCTGTCCGGTCGATAGTACGCGGTGATTGGACGGATTCCAGAAAGGTCAGGTGTGCCGAGGGTCCAGGAGCGGTCCGGGAAAAGTGAATGAAACGGCCAGTGGAGGGAATTTCGGATGAAGATAGCGGGCGATCTGAGCACGCGGTTCAGTTTTGATGGCAGAAACCGTCAGCATCTGCCCGCTTCTCGTCTTTTGGCTTGCTTGAAGGAGTGTCATGCCACAAACTTTTCATTTTATGTCAGTCGTGTGTACTTGGGCTTCTGGTTTCGCGCAAGGTGTATCACATAAATAGTTGACTTACCTATATATACTGTTTCACTTATGCGGGAAGATTTAAGGTAATTAAAAAATGCACTGTAAAACGACGAGTATGCTCCAATTTAAGCACGTTTCTTTTTCGAACCAGTCTAGGTTATGAAAATTAATTTGGCAGTGTAGGTTCCTTTAAAATTTTAAATCTGTTACAGTTTAAAAAAGGAATTCTAATAAGGCGTCCACATTCATCTGCACTGTACAGTATTCTGCGGGGGAAACCAGTGATTTATGGGCAGAGCGGCTGCAACGATCCTCCGATCGAGCGGTCCTCCGACAGAGCATCAAAGGTGGGGCGGGGGGTCACGCGGGTCAAATGGTGTCAAGCGGGGTCGGGGGGTACTTGTCTGCATGAATGTGGATGTACCATAAAGAGAATGACCGAATGGCCTAAACCACACATTAAATGGGAAAGTGGTTTACCAAAATACGGTCAAGAAAGAGGACGATCTACATAATTTTATTTCAGCTTCACGTAGAGCCTCAGTTGCCATTGCAGATCTTCAATACCCTTGCTAAGTCATGGGGAATTTTCTTCTCGGTATTTTCCCAATCAAATGCGTATTTTTGAACTTAGTGTACTGCATATTAAAGTAGAAATTTCAACAAAAAACTGGTTTTTTAAATGGAATTTTTAGTGGGGAGGTAGTTAATTTTTTTACATGAAATTTGACTGTCTTTGTCTATCGCTATAAAATTAAAATAATTTCTTGAAAAAGTTTACTCAGAGAAAAAGACGCGTTCTGTATTTAAACCTGTACTTTTAGGTGAAAGAAATTTCAAACTGTATTTGTTCTCGTTTAGTTTGAAAAATATCAATATTCGTCGGCTTTATGACGGGAACACCACACAAGTGACCGAACATCACTTCCTGGGAGGACACAGCACAATGAGCGTCCACGTCATAGTCAATATTTGAGCCCAAGCTCAGTTCGGGGAAGCTGGTGACGCTAACCACAGTAAGATGCTGGCGGCTAGAAATGCGAATTCAACTGATGAACGGCCTTAAAACAAACAACCCCATTTTTTCTTTTTTTTTGTTTGATAACGGGAAGTCAGCATATAAAAACTGCCTTAATAGGAATATGGTATAACAGTTACCGAGAGAGGATATTATACTCTTACTAGTGGTTAGCCCGTCAAAAATGACGTGTTAATTTTAATTTTTATCAATTTAAATCTGCAAAGTCAATATTATTTGTATACTTAATAGCTTCTCTACTTTCTTTTATTTAAATTATACACATTTTTAATTATTTAAAATTATGCAATATCAGCACTATTATGATTTATGTAAGATGCAATTTTTTAAAATTTAAATAAAATCTGAACTCCACATAATAGCATCACTTTACTTAATTCTATTACATGTATTTATTATGAAATATTAAATTCTGTCTGTTAACAGTCTGCTGCACGTATTCGGTTTAGCGATTTCTGACTTTGTCCTGAAAGCCATCTACATTTCCGTTCATTGGCCTTACGACGCGTTTTAGCCATGGGACTTTCGTCAACATCTAATATATAAAAATGAATGTTTGTATCTCTGTAATTGTATAGAAATCCACAGTTTAGGAGCAACGATCGTGAAATTTTACATACAGGCGTCTTTAAAAACAGCCGAGGGTCTGAAGAACTTCAAAAATCGAAATTAATTACCGTTGATTTTTAATTAATAAAAAACCAACAATTTGTAAGCTGTTACACTTTCTGGAATCACCGCTCTGAATATGGCGTCCACGTTAGGGTTAGCAAACAGCGAGCGAAAAGATAAAAATAAATAAAATCAAAAAGTTTCAAGTTATATATTAAACCAGAATAATAAATGAAAATAATAATCTTTCAAGTCAGATTTTATACTCTAAAATAAATCGGATCCAACGGCATATTGACACTCTCACACGCGATGGAAAATTCGAATCAACCACGCTAAGTGTCACGATCTTTTTTAATCGCTACTGCAATCCTCCTAGCTTATGTCTCTGTGTCTATTGAAGAGTTAAAGACTAAGCTTCTATCCTGCTAACTTATTTCTCACTTAAAACTCCTCTTACTCCATAAATGTATGTATATTCACCAACCCATAGCAACTTTCCAAAAAACTCATTGCGTATATTTCTTACTTTACTCAACAGTGTTGTGCGTAATCGTGGCGTAGTAGTTATAGCGATTCATTTGGTACCCCGTAAGTCTCGGGTTCGAGTATGGGATCGTGCAAATTTTGCTAAACCTGTATTTTCAGCTTTTTTATGAAGGCTTTTTTATTTCAGCTTTTATTTTATTATTTTTTTAATTATTATCTTTATTTTATTTTATTATTTTTTAAATTATTATTTTTATTTTATTTTATTATTTTTTAAAAATTTTTTTCAGCTTTTTTATGATGAAAGACCGAATATAGCTGAAATCCGAGGAGTTTATTATACATTTATATATTTTAATTGGTTTTCATATTATTAATGTGTATAACATTTCGTATGCTTTTTTTTCTATGTTATTTATACTGTGTTTAGTTTTTTAATGGATTTTGGTAGGTTTATTATAAATAGATGGCGCCACTATTTTAAACTTTTAGTATTCCATAAACCAGGTGTTCCTAAACGAACGGTACATTCAAATTAAATACAATGTCAGTGTATGCAATTAATGCCAATATATATATATATATATATATATATATAATAAATACGACGATCAATGTATACGATTGACGTATAAAAAACAAAAAAAAATATATTAATAAAAAAATCGTAAGGGATATTTTTATAGACAAAATAATGTAGAAGAAAGTATTCAAATTAAATCTCATAGGACATACTAAAGAATATAGTACAGTTAATGTAGTACAGTTTGAGGAACATATCTTTTACATTATTTTAATATTTTTTTTAATAATGTCCAATCGTCTGCCGCATTAGCAAGAAAAAAATGTATTTTTTTGCCTATTTCGTTGTTATGTGAAGATAAACTTATTTAAAGTAACAGAAAAAGGAATCACGTGATCAGCGTTTAATAAATTAACCTTTTACATGCCAATGTTCCTTTTTTGGAACACCATGTTTAATATTTTTTTTTTTTAAATAAAGTGTGATATCTGTCAGTTTGAAAAAATTACCGTATATTATAGAAGGCATGATTGATTTTTTGACTTTTTTTTTTCAAATATGAATATTTTAGCGTAGAAAAATTTCTAAAAATCAGCTTTTTTCACAATTTTTACAGTACGTAAGAAAAAAAATTCTATAAAATTCCTAAAAATTCAAATCCACCCAAAAATTTCCCCATCGTACTTGCAAAGGACAAGTTTAACGAGTTAATAAAATAAATTAAAATAATAACAAGAAATATTTCCTCAAGACTGCGTAAAAATGCAATGTTCCAAAAAAGGAACAATGGCATGTAACGATATACAAAAGCAGTGATATCACACGTGATCAGTGATTCTGCCGTCTGATTACTTAGAAAATTCAGCCGAACTTACAAAGCTGCATGCCCTACAAAAAGGAGACTCTTTAGACGTCGACGCAAATGACATTCGGCAGTTTCTTGGATTACTGTTGTTTAGTGGCTACCACTCAGTACCTGATGAAAATACATATTGGAGCTCTCAGGAAGATTTGCATATCCTAATTGTTAACAATACAATGCCCAGAAATAAATTTCGGATGTTAAAATTATTTCCACATTGTTGATAATAATAAATTGAAACCAGGCGATAAATTAGGAAAAATTTCTCCCCTTTATAAAGAGGTGGGAAAAAATTTTCGTCAATTTGGATTTTTTCATGAAAATATGAGTATCGATGAATCCATGGTTCCGTGTTATGGACATCGTTCGGCTAAGGTATTCATACGTGGAAAGCCAATTCGCTTTGGTTTCAAAGTTTGGATGATCTGCTCAGCAAATGGTTATCCTTATGCTATGCCTATCTACGGTGGAAAAAGTTCGAAAAATGAAAATTTGCCACTTGGATCAAAAGTTGTCTCCGAACTATTATCTTTTATTGACAATCCAGAGAAACGCAAAATATTTTTCGATACCTTTTTTTACATCGTACAGTCTGCTGACAGATTTATCTAACAAAGGCTTTAAGGCAATCGGCACAGTGCGAGATTCCAGAACGGGACAATGTTCTCTTAAAACAGCAAAAGAAATATCGAAATTTCAACGTGGAGAGTTTGATTACCGATGCGATGGAGAAGTTTATATGTGCTATTGGAACGATAGTTTTGTTGTAACTATTACATCAAATTTTATCACTCACGAACCATTAGGAAGAGCAAAAAGATATGTCCGAGCTAAAATAAAAGTTGATTTTCCTTAACCTTACATTATAAAATTATATAATAAAGGAATGAGTGGAGTACACCTGTTGGACCGACTTCCTGGAAGTTATCGACCAAAGTTACGCAGCAAAATATGGTACTTTATTCCTTGATCATAGTGTGGCATGTAAAAGGTTAAATTCTAAAAATTAATCTTTAAAAATTCACCAAAAATCATAAAATGGAGGTAAAGATTCGAAAAAGATTTCATATTAAAGGAATTTTTATGATCTTTTTCGTGATATAAATTTTATAACCCTCAAATTATTATTATTTTAAATGCAAACTTAAAAAAAGTTACTAAAACAACTCAAAAATTTAATTTTAAAAAAATCTAAAAAGAATTTTTCAAAAATCTTTCTTAGTGCACTCCTACACTAAAAGAAGAATCGCCATGCAAATTTTCAGCCCTTTTATTTCCCGCGGTTTGGTCTGTACGTTGTATGTCAGTCAGTCAATCAGTCAGTCAGTCAGTTAGTTACGGAACTGTTTTATATATATATATATATATTATTATTACTATCTTTATATCGTAACGTTAACTTCATGCGCACGCATTATTTTCCTATGCTTTTTTTATCTTTATAATAGCGTAATTTTCATATGATTTTAAACAACAATAATTTTTAACTGGCATTCAATTCGATGTTAAAACTTTATATTTACACCCTATTTAAAAGAAGTAGGGTGTAAATTTTCAAAGAGAATGTTTCAACACCCAACTTCAAAGAAGTAGGGTGTAAATTGTAGGGTAGAAAGTTGGTAAAATCAAAATTTTGTGCAATGTATTTAATTTCTCGATTAAAAGTAGTTTTTTTCTAAAAATGAATTTATTTCGCTTGAAAAGCTAAATATTTTATGCACGCGGTTTATATTATTATTACTATCTTTATATCATAAAGTTAACTTCATACGCGAGCATTATTTTCATATGCTTTTTTTATTATTATCTTTATAACAGCTTTATTTTCATATGCTTTTAAACAACTATCGTTTTTATTCATATCATGTTGGTTTTTTATTAATTAAAAATTAAGAGTAATTAATTTCGATTCCGGAAGTTCTTATTATCTTTATTTTCATATGCTTTTTCATTTACGAATTATTCAAATGTGGGTTAAAAAACTTATGTAATTCATACATTTGCGTGAGTTTAATTATTGTAATTAATAAATTTATATTTCTGGAGAGGATGTTTCAGGTTTTAGTGGTACTATGATGAAAGGCTGAATCTACCAAAATTCTGAGGAGTTTATTATAGAGAGAAAAGGAATTTAATATGTAGAGGATGTTTATAGGAGTTTAATATGGAGAGGAGTTGAATGGTTTGCAGCCCTCAATCAAACACTTCATTTTTTAAGAGGCAACGCTACAGTCATATCATGGTTCTATTGGAAATTTCAGCTAAACCTGTAATTTCAGCTTCTTTTTTGCCCAAATGATAAAAGGCTAAATCTAGCTGAATTCTGAGGAGTTTATTATAATTTTATATATTTTTTATTGGGTTTTCATTTTATTCATGTGTATAAGATTTCACATGTTTTTTTCTATGTTATTTATAACGTGTTTAGTTTTAAATTAATTTTGATTAGCAAACATTAGACAATTTGACATTTTTGCTTTTCGGATTTTAGTGCTTCAATGATGAAAGGCTGAAATTCCTGAATTCTGAGATGTGTATAACATTTCACATATACTATTTCTATGTTATTTATACTGTGTTGATTTTGGTTAACAAATATTGTTAAAATCCCGGGCAATGCCGGGTACTTCAGCTAGTTCATTTTAAATGTATTACAATGCGCTCTAAGTAAATTTCCCAGTAACGCTAAATAATTAATTCAATAAATTTAGTTGTTTCATAATTTTAATTCATAAATGAACACGCGCCAAATATAAACCATTGAGGTATTCGGTATTTTTCATTTAAAGATGTTGCATGTTGAAAAGTATTTTTATATACGTATTTTGTTCGAGAGGAAAGTATATATATATATATATATATATATATATATATATATATATATATATATATATATATATATATATATATATATATATATATATATAACAGTTTCGTAACTGACTGACTGACTGACATATAACGCACAGACCTAACCGCTCGATCCAAAGGGCTGAAATTTTGCATGGCGATTCTCCTTATAGTGTAGGGGTGCACTAAGGGAGATTTTTGAAAAATTCTTCTTAGATTTTTTTCAAGTTACATTTTTAAGCTGTTTTTGTAACATTCTATAAAGTTTACATTTAAAATAATAATCCGAGGGTTATAAAATTTATATCACAAGAAAAATCATAAAAATTCCTTTAAAATGAAATCTTTTTCGAATCTTTACCTCCATTTTCTGATTTTTGGTGAATTTTTAAAGATTAATTTTTAGAATTTAATTTATTAAATGTTGATCACGTGGTTTCTTTTCTTTTTGTGATACTTTAAACTAATTTTGCTGCACGTGCGTAACAACGAAATAGACAAAAAAAAATTTCTTTTCTACCCAATGCGGTAGACGATTGGACATTATCCAGAAAACATCTAAATACAGTAAAAAAAATGTTCCTCAAACTGTACTATATCATCTGTACTATATTATTTAGAATGTTCTATTAGATTTAATTTGAATATTTTCTTCTACATTATTTTGTCTATAGAAATATCCGTTACGATTTTTTTATAAATTAATTTTTTGCTTTTCTAACATCAATTGCATACATTGATCGTTGTATTTATTATAAATCTATATCTATATAAATAAAGTAACAGAGGACTTTGTCGTGGGCTTTGTCGGGTCACGTGAGCGTAACGCAATGGCCGACAATCGGCCGATAATCGGTGTATTTTTTTTTCTCATGAAAGTACATAAATGTTAAATATTTGGAAAGATCTTTGAAAACTGATAATTTTTTGTGCTTACACTTATTCTGTTAATTCAATAGTTTTAGAGATATTTTAATTCTAAAATCACTCCACTGCTGAGAAATCAAATCATCTATATCCAGTATGGTGCAGTGGTGCAGCCATCTGTCGGCAGTTACGGGAATGAAAATTGACGGGAATTTATTGACTTGAATTTAATACATTTGTAGGCCTTTTTTTTCTTTTGTGGGGCCCGAAGTACATAAATATGTTACACGGATGGCTTTGGCGTAGCTAGGCGAAGCCCGGCTAGTAGTATATAAAACAGTTTCGTAACTGACTGACTGACTGATTGACTGACTGACTGACATACAACGCACAGACCAAACCGCTGGACCTAAAAGGGTTGAAATTTTGCATTGGTGATTCTTCTTATAGTGTAGGAGTGCACTAAGAAAGAATTTTGAAAAATTCTTATATTAAATTTTTAAGCTATTTTTGTAACTTTTTTCAAGTTTTCATTTAAAATAATAATCTGAGGGTTATGAAATTTATATCACGAGAAAGATTATAAAATTCCTTTAAAATGAGCATTTTTCGAATCTTTACCTCCATTTCCTGATTTTTGGTGAATTTTTAAAGTTAATTTTTAGAATTTAATTTATTAAATGCTGATGACGTGATTTATTTTTCTGGTACTTTAAATTAATTTATCGTCACGTGCATAACAACGCAATAGACAAAAAATATTCTTTTTCTTGCTAATGCGGCAGACGATTGGACATTATCGAAAAAAATATTAAAATGCAGTAAAAGATATATTCCTCAAACTTTACTTTATTAACTCTACTATATTCTCTAGTATGTTCTATTAGATTTAATTTGAATTCTATCTTCTACATTATTTTGTCTATAAAAATATCCCTTACGATTTTTTTATAAATATATTTTTTGTTTTTTTTTACATCAATTGCATACATTGATCGTTGTACTTATTATATATATATATATATATATATATATATATATATATATATATATATAGGAAACATTTAGATAAAATAAATAAGAATAATTTTGACTAATGGAGCGATGCACACAAATGGCCAGAGGGGGGTTGTGACCCCCCTACCCTGGTTGAACATGTTTTCTTGCCAAGGCGAACACTCCCAGTAGACCAGGGCATCGCGAGACCTAAGACTCGATAAAAGAGTTTATCTAAAGCAACTGTACAAATTAAGAGCTGTATATAAGAATAAAATTTATTACCTAAAAAAAATTTTTAATGCCTAATTAAAACTATAAAATTTAAAAATACAATACCACTTAACTATACAACAAAAACAACCGAGCCAGTCTGTACACAAAACTGCCAATTCTATTACGCCCATGATTTTTGCATAGTCACTTACGCAGTTAATTCGATGTTTTTAAGGAACTCATCCCTAGTTATATTTAAAAATTTACACACGTTTTTCATCACGAAGAAGTTAGGATATTGATAACCAAATGATGACTTTATATACTCGAAGTATTATATATTTTTTATATCGTTATCACTGTATAAATTTTCACATCGTATTATATGGTTGAAAATGACATTTCGAAATATCGATTTATGTATTGCAGACCGCCAATCTGTCAGTTTGTTAATTTTGATATTATATTTTGTACGTTTGTCGTATATTCTATATTCTATCATGCAATTGCTTCCACACCTTAGATTTATGTCTAAGTAATCTATACTCTCATCCGTATTTTTTGATGTCTCTATCAACTCTAAGTATTCCGGGTAAAAGTCGAACTTAATAACATATCCTCCATTCCGAAATAATATTAGGACATCGTCTACGTATCGGAGGTATATCGTATCGTTGTTAAGGTCTGTTCTGCTCTGGTATGTATGCAAAAATATATGTATATACGACAAACGTACGTCGGGACTAACCCTATTCGTCGCAGCGAACCCGAAAACTGTGGATTCGACAATATGCACGCTCATTTTGGACATTTTATATTCACATTTTCTTACCCCCACCTCACCCAACAATGCTGATAGGGGCCTGCACTCTCACTTAAATAGCATCGGTAGTGTCCCTATTCATCTCAGCGACATCGAAAATTATGGATTCGACACTACTCTCGGTCAATATGGACATTTCATATTCCCCCTTCTCCCTTACTCCATGCTGATGGTGGATGAACTTGCACTTAAACAGCATCGGGAGTATCACTAATCATCTCTGTGACCTCGAAAGCTATTGATTCGACATTAGTCTCGGTCATTTTGGACATTTTATTTTTACCCCTTCTCCCCCTCCCCTAATGGTGGTAGGAGACTGAACTTGCATTTAAACGTCATCGGGAGTGTCCCTATTCGTAGCAGAGCACCTGAAAACTACGGATTCGAAACTATTCCCGCTCATTTAGGATATTTATATTCACCCCTCCTTCCCTCCCCCCTCCCCTAATGCTAATGGGGGCTGAACTTGCACTTAAACGGCATCAGAAATGTCCCTATTCATCTCAGCGACCCCTAAAACTATAGTTTTGGCACTACTCTCGGTATTATGGATATTTTATATCCATCTCTTCTTCCCTCCCCCTCTCCCTCTCATTGCTAATGGGGGAGGCTGAACTTGCACTTAAACGGCATCAGAAATGTCACTATTCATCTCAGCGACCCCGAAAACTATGGTTTTAACACTACTCTGGGTATTATGGACATTTTATATTCACCTCTTCTTCCCTCCCCCTCCCTCCTATGCTAATGGGGGGGGGGGCTGAACTTGCACTTAAGCGGAATAAAAATGTCACTATTCGTCTCAGTGACCCGGAAAACTCTGGTTTTGACACTACTCTCGGTCATTTAGGACATTTTATATTCACCCCTTCTTCCCTCCCCCCTCCCCCCAATGCTAATGGGGGGGGGGCTGAACTTGCACTTAAACGGCATCAGAAATATTACTATTCGTCTCAGCGACCAAGAAAACTATGGTTTCGACACTACTCTCGGTATTATGGACATTTTATATTCACCACTTCTTCCATTTTATGCTGAGACCAGTTTTAAACGTTGGCGAGCTGTTTTGAAATTGTCATAAGCGTTTATAACAGCCGACTAAATCGAAATAAAGTTGCTTTGTGCCTATATTACGTTGTTTCTAATAAATGTTTTGGGTTTAGACTTGTTAAGCTTAACTCATAAAACAAAATAGATGTCATAGGCTGATATATTTACGAAGCGGTCGCTCCGGAAGCATTCCAGATAGAGGGATAGATCTGGGCTATTATTAGGATATATATATACGACAAACAAATAACTCATAAAAACACGCAGACAGAAATAAAAAAATATTTCAGAGAGTGTGATCAATTGTCACTCCAACATTAAAGATTATATTAAATACACTGGTAGACAATTGCTAAGGAACAGTCACATTTTTCGGAATATTTCATAATAGACATTGATTGAAGAAATGAAACTTAGTATATATTTAGTAGAGATACTGTGCATTATTTCTTATGCAAAATGGTACAGATTTCGCTACATGGAAAAAGAAGAAAACGAAAAGCAAAAAAGATGCTCTTTGGAACATTTCCAAACAGCCACTAAAAATAGGTCTTCCTGCCAGAATGAAACAGTTATGAGTACCTTAGTAAGGTGTGTGACCTCCTCGAACACTAGTGCACATTTTGCATATGTTTTTCATGCTGTATACTAAAGTATTCAGGAGTCCTTGGGGGATATTGTCCCACTCCTCTCTCAAGGCGATTTTCAGTTCTTGCATGGTTCGGGGAGGGCGAGTTCTTTGAGAAACACGTCTGCCAAGAGCATCCTATGCATGCTCTATAGAATTTAGGTCAGGAGAGTAAGCAGGCCATATCATAAGTTCAATATTTTCACTTTCTAGTGTGTCCGATGCTTCAGCGGCCCTGTGTGGGCGCGATTTGTCGTCCATAAACAGAAAATCTGGACATACCGCACCCCTAAAAAGACGAACAGGATCCAGAATAATCTCTCTGCAATACCACTGCGATGTAACGGTCCCTAGCTCAAAGTTGTGAAGAGGTATTTTGCCATTGTGCATAATGCCTGCCCACACCATCATGCTTTGGCCATACCGATGACGTTCCTAAACATTATGTGGTGCATAACGTGTTCCCCTCTCTCTCCACACTAACTGGTGGCCATAATCACTTGTTACAGTTAAACGGGATTCGTCAGAGAACATCACTCTTGACCACTCTTGCTGACCCCAACCAATATGTTCCTTACACCAACGTAATCTTTCTCGACGATGGCGTGGTTGATGTGGGAGGCATTGAACAGGCTTCCGAGCATACAAACCAACCTTATTTAATCGCCTAGAAATGGTTCTGGCTGATACATTTGTTCTTGTAGCGGTTGCAAGGTCTGCAGCTATCTGACTAGGAGTGATATGTCTGTTCCTTTTTGCAATTAGGGATACATATCGATCCTCTTGAGGTTTGGTGTTCCTTCCACGGCCACCGGCATGCTTTCGCATAGCATTTCCACCTTCAGCGGCCTGTTTGAATCGCGATATGACACTTTTTGCCAGTCCCATTACTCTGGCCACAGTAGTGACACTTTGTCTTACTTGGAGCCGTCCAATTGCTCGTCCACGATCGTACGCACTGAAATGATCTCTTGCAGACATTTTGCATTTAATTATTGTCCCACCACACTGATTTTCCCAGAAATAACTTCCAACAATCAACGGCGCTATTTTCGTCAAACACCTAACTGCATGAACTTTCGAATGAATAAAGAGTTTTCGTGCACTGCCTTTTATACAGATAACAGGTCCTGTCCTATTACGCCCTCTGCATTTCATTTTACTCTGATTGGTCTGCTGTCGGGAACGCTAGTTTGAAAAAACCAGTTGTTCCTTAGCAATTGTCAAGCAGTGTACATCCCCCTCCCCCAATTTTTCAAGGCCTTTCTAGATAATACTTAGATGATATTAAATGATTCTTAAATTTGGTCAACACGAGGAAGTCACCAGGTTGCAAAGGTAGTTTTCCTGTTACATTAAACTCCCTGCATGTCTGCTTTTTAACTCCAAAATCTCGCAAGGAAACCAATATCCTGTGAATGAACTCGTTGCACTGTAAATGCACCATCTTTTAGGTTCCTAAAACCACGTGAATTTGGTTTTTCCACTCCGAAGATGTAATAATTGACGTGGGATTCTTATCCTTCATTTTCACGCAAGAAGGGTATATTTATATTCAAATTCCCCAGTTTTGATCTTTACTGTCCTAACAAAATTGATAACTTTCCTCCTATGTTTAACATGGTATTTAATATGGTATAAATCATGGGATAGATTATTTGTAGTCCGTCGTATTATGGAGTGTTAGAACCATATGAAGTTTTTTAGCAGCAATTTTCATTTTTGTTATGGTACTTTTGTACCCCCCCCCCCTCCCCGAAAAAAAAAAAACCCTTCAAAATTCGACTTCAGAACATAAATAATAATCTTTAACGTTACAAAATTTATCTATAATTTTGATTACATGTATTCTTTAATCAAAAATATTTTTTTTAAACACGGGTTTTATTCTTATTTAAAATTTGTTTTCTCTGATATTGCCCACTCCATTAAAGGAAAAATGATGCGGTCAATGATTAATTATTTCTGTTTCCCTGGCTGAATCTATATATATTTTAAAAACGAAAAAGAATATCTAGAGCTAAAACGATATAAAAATCTGAACTCTCTCCAATATCATGTAGATGATATTTAAGAGTTTTCACCATTATTTTAATGTTTTTGCCTGTGAGCAGTATTGTTTTGAGAAATCATTTTCTTATGTGAATCTCCTCTTTCGTTTTTGAATGGGAATGAAAATCTATTTTTTACATGTTTTTATTAACTCGCTTTCTTGTTTGTGTGTTGTGTGTGTGTGTGTTTGTCCAGTCCAAATCTTGCAATCGATTTTTAACTAACTTCCCGACTAGCTAGACATTTGAAACTTTTAGAATAGCTCAGAGCACAATGACAATGCATTATTTTAATACTTTTAGCCATCTTTAAGCAAAATTCAATTCATTTTCAGTTAATTTTGTTTTGTAGACTGGTGCAGCCATCTATAGCCCGGGATGAGAGCGAAAAGTTAAACGCAAGTTAACTTCCAATTAACTTCATTTTCTTGCAAGTTGATGAGATAATTTATCAAAAAATTTTAAAAAAGTATTTATTAATGCATAGAATTGTCAAGTTTATATGATTGCACAGAAAATTTAAAAACATGGTATATAAAAAGTTCTTTTTATCTTGTAATTATTAAAAATATCATGTTCTCTACACTGCTCTTGCGTAACCTATAGTAAGTCATTTAATCTTTTAGTAGACATCGGACATTGTATAGAACTTACCGATGCAGCATATTCTGGAGTGTTGGAACCAAGCTAAGTGGGTTTAAGAAGGCTAACTGCTTTCAGAAGAGTTCTATGTCTTAACTACTGCGCGAGATACCTCACGCGAGAAAGATTGCGAAATAAAAGACGCCATTCAAATGCGAGAGAAAAAAAGTATTTCTTGCCACTGCTTAAAAAATAGCTTAATCAAAATTATTTCGCTCGTTGACAGTTTCTTTGGGCATGAAATAAGGAATATCCTGCACCGTTGCTTTGGGTTTGTGGAGTGATTTGTCCATCTTATGATATCCGACAGTCAAAAAGGCCATTGTTTTGAGAGAGGTCTTTATTTGAACCAATAATAATGAATCTCAATAGTTATTGTGATGCGTTAATTATGAATCCTTATTATGAGTCTGTTAATAATGTGCACTGAGTAAGATCTTTATTACATTGTTAGTTATTGTATCGCATAAACACTGTTTCCACAAGAATTGAAATAATTGCTTGTTACAAAAGAAAGGTATAAAGTCGGTTTCCAAAGAGTTTTGGTCGAAGGAAGGATTTTAATTAAGTTATTTATTTATTTATTTATTATTTTTTTAGGAAGGAAAACCTTTATTCAGGGAAATCTGTGACAGCTGAATACATATCCGAATTTCTGTTACATATTGGGTTCTAAATTTTCTGGGTTACAACATTCTTTTAAGAGCTTTAACGACAGTTTGAACAGAAAATACATATTCTTGTTGGTCTCAGTCCGTTTCCTAAGCCCGTCTGCACACGGAGCAACTCAAAAGAAACTGATAACCGACTCAAATCACAAACCAGTCCGTGATGAGTCGCAACCTATGTAATTGAATAGAGCCACGCACACGGCGCAACTGGTTACAAAGACGGGTTTGTAACCAGGTGCGCCGTGTGCGTGGCTCTATTCAATTACATAGGTTGCGACTCATCACGGACTGGTTTGTGATTTGAGTCGGTTATCAGTTTCTTTTGAGTTGCTCCGTGTGCAGACGGCCTTAGAGTTTGTTTTATTGAAGGGAGGATTTTATTCTAGCTGAACGTGATCATCTTCTATGCCGAAGGAAAACCTTCATTACAGGAAATTTTTGAGTTGAATGCTTACCCGTGCACGTTAGTAGGGTCGCTAAATTATCCTGACTGAAACGTTTACTGAAGAAAGCTTTTTATGTTGCTTTAGATTAAGTTGACCGAAAATTCACATTCTTGAAAATCTTTCATAAAGCACGCTGCATAATTTATTTATTTCGGTGTCTAAAGCAATCAATAATTACAAGATAAAAAGATATTTTTATACACCATGTTTTTAAATTTTCTGTTGAATCATATAAACTTGACAATTCTGTGTATTAATAAATACTTTTTTAAATTTTTTTGATGAATTATCCCATCAACTTGAAAGAAAATGAAGTTAATTGGAAGTTAACTAGCGTTTAACTTTTCGTTCCCGTCCCTGCCGATAGATAGCTGCACCAGTCTACAAAACAAAATTAACTGAAAATGAATTCAATCCTGCTTAAAGATGGCTAAAAGTATTAAAATAATGCATTGTCATCGTGTTCTGAGCTATTCTAAAAGTTTCAAATGTCTAGCTAGTCGGGAAGTTAGTTAAAAATCGATTGCAAGATTTGTACCGGACAAACACACACACACACTCACACAAACAAACAAACAAACAAGAAAGCGAGTTAATAAAAACATTAAAAAATGAATCACTGCCTAAACAATATCTAATATTAATAAATGCATTAAATTTATAACCTCGAAATCATGCATAAAGGAAATTATTATGAAATGAGGTAAAATTAGTAAAGGCATTTCTCCTTCTTCCAAACAGTTACATGTCACAGGGATGAGCTAGCAGGTTCTCTGCCTGACAGTCACATGCGGATGCACTTATGCAGGTGATAACACACACACACGCACACACACACACACACACACACACACACATACATATATATATATCTTTATATATATATTTCTTCTGTCCGTGTGTATGTCACTGAGCTCCTCCTAAACGGCTGGACTGATTTTTATGAAATTTTGTGTGTGCAATTAAGTTGATTCGAGAATGGTTTAGATTCACAATAAGACACCCCTAGCACCCCCAGGGGGGCAGGGGGCACGTGTAAAAATAAATGAAAACGACTGATATCACTGTCGAATCCTTAGTTTTTGGGGTCGCTGAGATTAATAGTGACACTACCGATGTCGTTTAAGTGCAAGTTCAGCCCTCCCAATTACCATAGGGGGGGGGGGGTGATGGGGGAATATAAAATCTCCAAAGTGACCAAGAGTAGTGTCGTATCCATAGTTTTCGGGGTCGCTGAGAGGAACAGTGGCAATCCCAATGCCGTTTAAGTGAGAGTTCAGCACCCCTCCCCCATCGACGTTGGGGGGGGGGGGGAGAAGATATAATATCCAAAATGGCCGAGAGTAGTGTCGAATCCATAGTTTTCGGGATCACTGAGACGATAGTGACACAACTGATAATGTTTAACTGCAAATTCAGCCCCCCCCCCCATCAGCATAGGGGGAGGAGGGGGGAAGGGGGAAGAATGAAATGTCCAAAATGTCTGAGAGTAGTGTTTTCGGAGTCACTGAGGATAGGAAACTGAAAGTGTTGTTTATAATCAAATTTTGAGTTAAATAATAGAGTGAATTTGTAATTTTATTTTATCATTTGTATACTGTACATATACTTTTAAATTCCCGTAAATAAAATTACTTAGATTTTACACTATAGGTAGAATTCCTTCCTTTTCCTGTGTAGTAAAAAACTGAGATTAATAAATTCCTGGGCAACGCCGGTTAAACAGCTAGTATATATATATATATATATATATATATTGTTACGAGTTTGGGGCCAACTTGGCGTGTTATCGCCAGCATGCTATGTTTTGGAGTCTACGTTAAATAAAACAATGGTTTAGCATGTTCATGCGTCTACCATGGAGTAAGTAATAAATTCTACTCTTGGGTCTATTGTTGGAAAATAGTTTGGTTCAGCGGTGTGGCAACACGGGTTTTGTTTCCTAGGTGAATAAGAGTCTGGAATAAAAAGTTCAGGTCTAAATTTGGTTTTGATGGGATAGGTTAAGTGTTTTCAACAGGGGATATTCTTCTTGTGAAAAGTTTTAGTCTCGGCTGGTTTAAGACGAGGTCCTTAGAAGGAGGAAAATTTAAGTTCGTATGCTACTTGTTAATAATTGTTATATTGCAATTAATTATTGTATCTGAATTCCTCCATGTCAAAGAAAAGTTCTTAGGTGCTGGAATTGTTAGCTTCCAGCGAAGATTCAACGTTTATTTATCTTGTCTACTCTTCTGCAAGTTTCGAGAAAGTGTACTGAAGATTTAATGTTATATAAATTTCTTTTACTCAATTAGCGGCACTGGCATATTTATTTCTGTGTTTGAAATTTACTATTTAGAATATCTTCTCGTCTCTCGGATTTGGTACTATATATATATATATATGTGTGTGTGTGTGTGATAACATAACCGAGCTGTCAAAATATAATTGAGATGTACGGGGAAGGGGAGGGGGTTAAAATAATAAGAATCTAACAATCCATTTACAAAGCGTGCGTATTTTTCTGTGGGGAAATCATCCTTTAAAAGCGACACTTTGAGCGGAAAGCGAATAATTCTAGCGAGAGTATTTATTTTTAGAAGGGTACGGGTTTTGGCGCGTAGTTAAAATGTATGATCAGCAGAAATGAGGTTCCAGATGCCCATGGATGAGGTCTGCACATGCGCTGTGCAGCAAGAGCGCTGAGAAAAGAGAATTTTGGCGGTAGATTGAATGGGAATTTCGTGATAGCGGATGCTCACGACAGACGTGCAGAGAAAATTCACAAAATGGCTACGCGAAAAGGATTAACTTGGAGCTTTGTTCGATTAAGGAACGTAATAAAGAAGATTTAAGAATATTTTCTGTCCTGTGATCCATTTCCTGCCACTCGTACAAGTGATTGAAGAAGATGTTGACTGCTTCAGTAATATTTAAACGACACGGGAGCAAAAAAGCTCCATGTCATATATATATATATATATATATATATATATATCAATAAAAGAAATATGCGAACTGACCACATCTAAAACAAACTATCACTACATGAATAAAATGGAGAAACTAATTCTCTAGAAATTCTCATTCAAAGCAGTTACATTTCACTGCCTAAATGAACAGTTTTATGTATAAAATATCCATTTTAGAAAAAATTTAAACTGTTGCTGAAAGTGAATTGCCCTCCAGATCAAATAAATTAGAACAGCCGAAGCCAATATATAATTTAGATGATATTAGCTTTTCTTCTTCGTTATTACTGACATGTTTCCATAATAATAATAATAATAATGAAATATACAGATGTGCAAATATATTTAAAACTTTTTTAAAAAAAATTGCTTTTACAAAATATTTTCTGCCAAACATCTCCACTTCAAGTTCGTATATAATATCTTTTGAATACCCCTTTTTGTTGTATGTACCCTTTTGTCATCTGTGGTACCTCCACAAAATACATACATGGCCACACACGTTAAAGTGACGCATATTTCAAAGACATAAACTGATAGATATTACCAATATGACCTATACACTATGATATCTGTTTTAATTAAGGCGTAATTTTTTTGCTTGGGGAAATTATCCCGGAGTCTGTGATTTATAGTAACATTACCGCCCCACGATTAGTGAACTTATTTAGGGGGGAAAATATAGTGGAATCTCGATCGCTCGTTTTCAGAATCATCGTTTTCCCTTATATTTCACCCAGTCCCGACGATCATATTGCTTTGTTATGTTCCCGGATCTATCGTTTTCCCGCATTTATCGTTCAGTTCAGTTGGTCCCTTGAAAAACGATAGATCGAGATTCCACTGTAGTATGAGTAGACTTGGCTTCGATTTTCCTCAGTTAACACTTTGAAGAATGATATTCTGTACCTTGGACATATCAAATTAATAGGTTTTTTGGAGTTACAGAGGGTTAGAATGTACGTTAAGCAGAATTTTCATAATCATGAAAAGTAAAAGTAAAATTAAGAATAACGGTAATACTATAATTTTTGTTTATTCAGTAAAAAAATATTCTAATTTTTAATAATAGCTATATGACACTGAAATTCCCTCTCTTAAACAGAATATTGAATTAAGAATGTCAATTCAAGAATTTTCAATATTTTAAAATTGTTGTTCAAACATTTTCTGTACTACAGTAAAAATATATTTTTTTAAAAATTAAGAACTATATTTTATGGCATTATTTTGAAAGTATCGGGATATGACTGTATGGTATTACGACCTCAACGTGCGTCATTGACATGAAACTATACTATTTATATGATAAAATTTTGCTAACTCAGATACTATAGCAGATTATTTAATCTAGACTTAGAAATCAAATTTTTTTAAATAATATACTACATAAAGTAATGCTCTACATAAAGTAACATTCGACATAAATTTTTTGTTCATGTAAAATATTGATGGTATAGAATTGCAAAATGTGATGCATATTAGATTTAAAATGACCTGGAATCAACCCCAAAATTCGGCAAATAAAAAACACAAATTTCATTTCATCGCCCATCCGTTTTAAGGTATAATAACTGTCATTTCTAGATCTATGATGCTCGGTATAAACGGCTTAAGTCAAAAACAGTGATTTTTAGATACTTGTCAGTATTGATGAAAAAAAAATCTTTTGACTGGAATGAAAATTTGATTATGAAACAAAAATGTAATATTGTATTCAAAATTTATAGACCTAAGCCTTTTGTACCAGTCAAAATATTTTTTTTTTACCAATACTAACAAGTATCTAAAAATCACTGTTTTTGACCCTTTATATCGGGCATCATAGAGATAGTTTCCTTAAAAGATTGCATGTGTTTCACTTTGCTAGTTAATCCAGGTCCAATTCTTTGTCACAACAATCCCCTTGTCTGTGCGAGGTACGAATTTTGTCCGGTAAATCATGATACCCCCCTCCCCCGTTATCCTTACATAAATAGGGTGAATAAAATTCTCTCTGGACGCACATCACGTTTTGTTGATTTAGATGTGTATAAACACGCTTGAACATCTTTTCCGAAACAACGCACAGCTTCTTTATAAAACATTCATTGTGTTCAGTTCCGAAAACTCCAGACTTGTACAAATATTTTAGGTAGTCTCTTCTAACAAAATTACCGTGGATTATTAACGTAGGATTACTTATCGTTGCTTACCTCTCTTTATTTATTTATTTATTTTAATTTAATTTTTTATTTTAAACTCATTTTAGTACTTTTTAGTTTAAGGCCGTCTGCACACGAAGCAACTCAAAAGAAACTGATAACTGACTCAAATCACAAACCAGTCCGTGATCAGTCGTAACCTATGTAATTGAATGGAGCCACGCACACGGCGCAACTGGTTACAAACCCGTCCGACGGGTTTGTAACAATTACATAGGTTACGACTCATCACGGACTGGTTTGTGATTTGAGTCAGTTATCAGTTTCTTTTGAGTTGCCCCGTGTGCAGACGGCCTAACTGTTTACTGCTACTGGGTTTGGCGCGCTGCCAAAATTGTAACTCGAGACGCCGGACAATTTTTTCCTCTCCGCAGGACCGTTATTGAAGAACGTAATCCTACGTTAAAAAAAAAGAAGTGTATCCGGTATCATATTCTGTGGGTTCGAGTCTCGCTGTCGGCATGGATGTTTGCGGCCGTCCGGAATTAGCTTTAAACAGCGGGTCTCGTTGTCAATAGCGCCCTTTACACGTACGCTCTTTCCCGCGTGAAACCACAATCCCGCGCGATTGAGTGCACGTGTGAAGGTGTCGGAGAGGAAGGGAAAGCTGCTTTGGAGCGTACTGCAAGTTTTCCCGCGCGCAATCTCGTACGCTCCAAGCACTCCAAGAGCGTACGTGTAAAAGGCGCTATTAGAGCCCTTTACACGTACGGTCTTTGGCGAGTGCTTGGAGCGTGTGCGCAATCCCGTACGCTCCAAGCACTCGCGAAAGAACGTACGTCTAAAGGACGCTATTCAGTCCTTGTACAGAGAAAGGATCAAAGGAGCATTCTGAACGTACGAACAAGCTTACCAAAAATTGGACGTGAGATGGACAACTACTTCACTTCTATTTTTCTATTTTTCGTCGATTTGGCCTTGTTGTTGAAATGCAGCTCAACGCCAAGAATTACAATTATTTTTATTCACTTAACAAACATAACATTCTCCTCTCGAAAGCCATTCGAACATTATTTTCTTCCGCCGATTTCGTTCAACGTTATTTCATTCAGTGGGAACTGAAATTTCTTTTACAGCTGGGACTTTCTTCGCATTCTGTTTTGCGAAGAGCTTTTTTGCCAGCAAGCTCTGATTCGGATTTCGTGAGAGAGCCGTTTGTTCCGACTTTCCTTTAGTATCGAAAACGGCGTTTCAAAGAATCATAAAAATTCTATCTTTTGAAATGTACTGTTATATTTTTTCCCCTTCATGGTGATTTCCATGTAAATTTTTTTTAAAAAACCCAATTTTTTTCGTTAAAAATTTTTAATAAGAATCTTTTGAGTTTTCAAGGAATGGATATCTCCAAAACACGATATCTTTATATGAAGATTCCCTTCTTTTGCGAATGAAAATTTATGATAATTTGGTTTTAAGTTTGTTATATCAATCGGAAAGTTCATTAATTCGGTAAATAAAAAAATAATGAACTTCTCAAGAATTACATTTAAGAATTCCCTTTCCATTTATTCTATGAGAAAAATGTTTTTAAAATATGAAAAAAATGAGAAATCTATCCTATTTAACTTATAAACTTGAAATTAGGATACGCCTCTTTAATTTCTTGTTTCGGCATAATGCTTGCTGATTTTAGTAGAGCTATTCATCTACTCAATGATGGAAGAGTATGGGGGCACGCAACCTTTAAAACTTCAAAAAATCGATTTTTGGTTTTTGCTATATTCTGATTTTTGGGACATTTCTGAACAATATGCAAAAAACCGCATAAAAAAATTTGCATTATTTCTCGAGTTATGAGAGTTTATGTAAAGCTCACCCTATTGCCATGGCCATGTATATTCCAACTTTAACTTCAGTTTTCTCAAATATGTGAATTTTTGGATTACGCGCACTGTTACTCCCAAACTATGTGTGCTAGACACACAAATTTTTTTATCAGATTTGTATTATAAGATTCTTTACATACTAAAACCAGAAAAGTAAAAATAAATTTGTAAAAAAAAATTTTACACTTGAAAATGTTTTAAAAAATTGCTAAATTAAAATTTTTTAATTTTATGTAAATTTAAATTATATTTTTTGTAAATTTTTTGGTTTTACATTAAACTTGAGTATATTATTAATTTAATTTGACCAAAAATTGTTTCTGTATGCATATTTCTTAATTTTGTGATGCGTGAAACATCCGATGCTTTTTTTTCCTTTTTAGTAATGTGTACATCTACAGATTATTTAAGGCTTTACAAGTTCTATTTTTGTATAAAATATAACTGAAAACTTGTAAATTTGATATAAAACAAAAAAATTATAATATTATTGGAGTTCAGTAGCTCGAATTTGATCATGTTTAGGGTCATTTCCTAGTAGTCAAAGGTTGTGTGCCCCCTTAAAGGACAATATTTTTTTAATGTGGAAATAGATTTATCCAAAGAGCGTTCATCGCTACCACCTCGAGACTTAAGCCATTTTAAGATGAGAGAGTATATAGATCATCCCCACTATGCGAGGAAATCTCACTATGCGAAAATTATATTTTTCAATTCATCTCATGAAGTATAACCATCCTTGTGGATGAAACTGAAATAGACCTTGTCATATATTGTCTGTCTCATACTTGTATGCACGTCCCCCCCCCCTTTCAAGCAAAAATAATAATAAATATAATAATAAATAAATAAATTTAAAAAATTGTAAACTCTTACAGATTTACGAAATAAACTTGCAATTATATATACCGTATTTGCTAGCATACATACAAACATTAGCTAATATTTTCGGCTGTCTATAGTTCTTTTCATTTTTTTATCCCCAAAATAAAATATAATAACGTTAGATCTGGCAACAGACGCCCCCCCCCCCAAAAAAAAAATAAATAAATAAATAAATAAATAAATAAATAAAAAATCCACCTCAACTTTAAAAATAAATTTTGCATTCCTTATATTGTTAGAAGTATGCTATATGCTTCTTCGTATTTTTGTGATGATCCGTTAGTCAATTATTTCAGTATGCACAAGTCTTTAATTTTTTTGCAGTTTGGCTTTAAGTTTGGCGACCCTTTGACGCTCATTGGATTCATCCGTGTTATGTAAAGCACAGTACCCTGTTACGTTTCGATACGGAGGGGGGGGGGGGGGAATCGTGCGAAAACCTCGGGAGAAATAAATTTCGTTTTACGGGTTTCACCTCTTTTCTCTAGGAAGCAACGCAATAAGGTGATGTAAAGCGTGCGTGGGAGTTAGGGAGGAGGAGGAGAAATGGAAGAATGGAAGAATTGGTGTTACGCAGGGAAAGCGGAATTAGCCAGTTCGAACATCAATCGGGCGATGGGGAAGCTGGGGGATTCGAGGACATGTCTATTGCTATGAGCTGATGCCATTGAAGTCCATCTGTTGAGAAATGTCACTTTCTGGTTTGAAGTTGGTGATAATTTTAAGTATTAATGCGATGGTAGTGACTGAAAGAGGAAGATTGGCCCACTCATACGACTGGTGTAAACGGTAAGATTTCTCTCTCAAGCATACAATAGAAAAGATATGTTCGATCGTGCCTCTTTTTGAATGTCTATTTTTTTCATGTATAACCGGTAAATAATGGATGCAAACAAACAAATATATATATATATATATATATATATATATATATATATATATATATATATATATATATATATATATATATATATATATATATATATATATATATATATATATATATATATATATATATATATATATATATATATATATATATATGTCGTGGAGGGATGCAGAGATGACACCAGAATTGGCACATACACACACTTTACTTGAAAACAAAACATTGAACAAAACTATTTAGATGAAGTTAAAGAATACATTTTTAAGGAATTAAAAATTAACAGCGCGCGGATGGCGCAAGTCCTCTGTGTCTCTCCACTCTACTCTCTCTGGCCTAGACGTTGAGTTCTGGGCGGGGTTATTGTCAGATAAAAGTTGAGTTGAGGGTGTCCTGCTACATATATATATATATATATATATATATATATATATATATATATATATATATATATATATATACATATACTAGCGGACCCGACAGACGTTGTGCTGTTCAAACGTTGTAAATCCAAAAATCCTAAAATTATTTTAATAAACTATAAATTGTTTGGACCGTTTTGATGAAAAAATATGTAAAAAAAAAAATAATTTAAAAAAAAACCTTACACTACCACGCGTACAGTTATGACAACTCGACCTATCTTAAAATTAGCAAGAATGTGGACGAAATTTCATTAATATGGCTATTAGTATGACTAATAAATGAGCTGTTCAATGCTTCATAAGTTGCATAGAATCAAATGAGAATTGACCATTTAAATTTGTAGGTTAAGTTAATTGCTATTCAATGCACGTGTATACAGCATTAAAATTCATGAAAATAAAAAAAAAATTCTGAAACGCGATTGCAGCGCTGCCTACCGGATCCAATTATTCAATGCACATGTATACATCATTAAAATTCATGAAAATAAAAAAATTCTGAAACGCGATTGCAGCGCTGCCTACCGGATCCAATTATTCAATGCACATGTATACATCATTAAAATTCATGAAAATAAAAAAATTCTGAAACGCGATTGCAGCGCTGCCTACCGGATCCAATTATTCAATGCACATGTATACATCATTAAAATTCATGAAAATAAAAAAATTCTGAAACGCGATTGCAGCGCTGCCTACCGGATCCAGTTGTGTACCTAAACTAATCAAAGATCAACAACAACAACACATAAATAAGTAAATTAACTAAAAAAACATTTTCTATCGGATCAAATTGTGAATGTAAACCATTCTCGAATCAACTTAATCGCACATACAAAATTTCATTAAAATCAGTCCAACCGTTTAGGAGAAGTTCATTGACATACACACGGACAGAAGATATTTTTATTATGATATATATATATATATGTGTGTGTGTGTGTGTGTGTGTGTGTGTGCATGCAAGCATGTGTGTTGGTGTCAGTCACACTTCGATGTTGTAGTTTTCATCATTGTCCTACTGTACTCGTAGACCTTTATAGTAATCAGGGCTGTAGTAGAAAAGAAGACACGATTGACAGCATTTTACTTGAACGAGTCCATTTTCAACCAAGTATTTCTAAGTCTTTTGCATAGTAACCATCTCTTTGGGCTTGTCAACAAATATCTTGACAACAAATATCTATAAATAGGGAGAGTCCTAAACGTTTCAGAAAATAGACCGATCCAAAGAGACTGCGTTGCAGCATTCATCCGCGACATAGTGTGAGAGAGGGAAAACGTTGAAAAATTCCTTTTACTTCATAGAATAGGTGGTGTAAAGACTTTGCTTTAAATAAAAGACTGCCAGCCTTTTTGTATTTAATGCTTTAATTGCATTTCTCTACTAAATACAGGCTATTTACAATATATATATATATATAAAAGTTCAAATGCGTGGGTTCACGGCATGGACGAGGAAAGTCAGACTTGAGTTATAGCTGCGCTCATTCAAGTCTATTTAGGCCCGACAGTATCTCTTTGTCTCCGGCTCCGGCGTCACTTTGAATAACTTAGTCTCTGAATCACTGACATGAAATTAACTCGCGTCCGGCGACTTTATATACCTTCGCTGAACATTCTCGAAAGGTCTGGAAAACGCCCTCTTTCTCTATTCAGTTATTGTTTCCGGACGACTAGGCACTTCCGTACGGCCACTTTCTTTTGGTAGCTGACGAGCTGTTCCGCGAGCTGTCGGTACAGTTCGTCAGCTACCAAAAGAAAGTGACCGGTAGTACTTCCGGTCTCTATGTCGCGAAGACTGTCTGTCTCCAGCCGACTAAATCAATTAGGTGCACAAACCGCGAGTGGGTCGGTCTTCCCGAAATTTCCGCGCACAAAATATCGCTATTGTATGGGAGTCGTTACAGTGGCCATTAAGCCTGTAGGCCCCAAAGTCCCGCTTCTCCACCAGTTGGGAGAATTAAAAAAGATATTAAAGACAGTTTTATTCTTCTCACTTCGGGGCAACAGTTCGGGGAACTCCTCCCCCCTCTTTCTTCTCATGGTAAAGCGACTGTTTACAAAGCCCGAAACGAAAAAGAGGAATGTTAAAGAACTTAATTGTAAATCACATAGTTTCGGTATGGACCCCGATTTCGAATGGGAGACAGTTGCTACAGACATAACTTCAGAGTTTTGTTCAACGCTTGACCCGTAGAATACAGGCTATTATTATAAAAATATATAAGAGATCAGGGAAACTTTTTCAGCCGCATTTTCTCATATCTTAAAATGCACCAAGGTGGCTGACACAGGAGAGAATGTCTCAGATTTTGTATGATTCAGTCATTAAGGGATGCTTCAGGGTACACTTGCGAACGCCCCAGGGTGAAATAATAATGAATAACTCACGGGCAGCTGACGTCATAGAGTGGAGTGAATACAAGCGGCTAGTTTCTGTCGTTCAGAAAAAAATTCTTGCAATGAATAGTACCATTTTTGACGATATTACGGTCTTTTTCTTATTTTTCTGGATATCTGGCACCGAATCTTTATCGTGTAAAAAGCTGTAAACTCGTGCCTAGGAGCTGGAAGAAAATAACCCTATCGCTTGTCTGTTCTTACGTCCTTCAAAACACCAATTAAAGAGTCAGTGTCTTATGCCAAAGTAAAACATTTAACCGCCCATATCCTTTATCAGCTTCAAGTATGCGCAGACAATCTGCACACGGCGGTTTTTTTCGCTTTTTTCTGCAGAATCCTTACTGGAAACACACAAAAAAAATGTTGTGTTGTTGTTCCATATGGCCGACTGCAACTCAATCCATGCAAGTCTGGCAACTCACCCAACATACAAAAAATATAAAACACGGGACAACAAAATAGAAACCTCAAGATACGATAAATAGAAAGCCCAAAAAGCCTTAAAACCAGTTAAAAACATTAAAGTTCTAGGATGAAAAGTTTAAAAGCCAGAAGCACAATAATTGAAAACCGTGAGATCAGGACATATATTCTGGCCCTCCAATAGAGACCACACAAATCAGCATTCTATCTTGGTTCTAGTGAATGTCTAGGTAAGTTAATGTCTAGTTTCGAGCAAACAAGGAGGTGAGCTTTATTCATTTTTTCATTCTCACATAAGGTGCATACGCTGGAACTCACAATCCCTATTTTGGCCAGATGTTCAGCCAGACAGTCGCGCCCTGTTCTTAGTCTAAAATTGGCCACGGCCTCTTTAAGTGTTTTATGACTAAATTTTATCCAGTCATCCCCAATAGACTCTCAGACTTTTCCCTTGACACACGCAAAAAATAGAATGAGTAAAATGACCCACGTAAAGTGTATCGCCGGAAGACGCATATAAAAGGTTTTCGATTCCCGTACACCTTTATGGGAATATGAATGCTATATCGTGGCTTACGGCAGCTTATTAAATTTATATGCGATTTATACGGCAAGTTTCATCTTCGGAAAGGAGGCTCAGTTTTTCTCAAGGTCCTGGAAAACCTATATATAGATAGAGCGTACCCAGGGAAACCTTCTGCTCACAAATATACACAAAGGAAAGGAGAGAAGCCCGCATCCAACACTCAGGGAGGACGCCTAATGGTAATGAGTTCAGTTTCCAGGATTCCTCGCTCCCGGGAGTGTTCGATGAAAAGCGAGCCTCGCGTGGGAGTCAGTCATATGGGAGGAAATCTGGGATCAGTCGCGTTGCGTCAGGAACGAGCTGTAAGTCCGCGGATCACGAAACACATAAATTGGCGATGCACAGGGATTAGGCCCCAGGCAACAGATGTCGCCAAGAGAAGGGACGTGGCTGAAAATGTTGACTGTCAGCAGTCAGTCATTCAATTGATAGTGATCCAACACAATGCGATTCAACCTCATTCAGCATGAGTGCACGATTCTGTGCACGCAGGCTCGGGAGGGTCGTCATTAAAGCTGCCCCATCAGATTCACTTATGGAGTAAATGTTTCCGATGAGGGTCGAGTGGGTTCGATAATTTTTTTTTTTATACTGTACTGCGTCATAGAGAGAGGATTCTTTTTACTCGGGTACTTTTTTCTTCTTCTTTAAGAGAAACTCAAATAATGCTTTTAAATCGAAATGATTCACGAAAATAAAATGGAGGGTACTGGGCTTTAAACACAAAGAATTTCCTTCGATGGACGACATTTCTAAAATAAATTAGATGACAGAGGGGGAAAAAATCTTGTATATTGCGGAGTACAATTTTAAAAAATATTTCAATCCAAGTCGAAAACCATTCGAAAAATTTTCTCAGTAGGTTAGCACTTAGACGAATCCGAAAGGGCTAGTATCCAAAAGCCTTAAAATGTCCTCCAACGTTGAAAAGACGGTTTGGGGGTGAAAACTCATCTGTTTTTTAGTTGGTCATTGTATAACCTTTATCTTTTAGCTTAACTAACATGTTATTTTTTTTATTATACTATAAATATTTAAGAAGTTAGAGCATTTTCCTCAAACAATTGCAGACGGAAGTATAAGGTGAACCAAAAGTCTTGCCCAGATTATAAATATTTATCGTGCTCAAGCTATTATAATTAGACCTATGTTTGTTTGGATATATTGTTTGTACTGTTATAAATTTTTTATACGACCATTTACCTCAGTAAATTTTAACGTGTGCCCCCTTGGTAGCTCGGAGAATGTCGAAGCGGTATTCCAGTTCCCGCCAAGTGTTATTTAACATGTCTTCTGTTACAGTACACACAGTACATGTTTCGTCTAGGAAATCACGCACTAAAGATCCCCAGTGTGGGGGTACGCCATCTTTCTGAAAAAGTTGCAATAAGTCTAAGTAAATGTTAGGGGTAATGCTTTTTGGGCTTTCTCTTGAATCGACGCCATTCCGGCCGAAAATGATGTCCTCCTTACAAATATTCCCCTGAGTCCCTCTTGAAGGAGCACTCGCGTCATTTATTGCGCAAAAAAACTACTAAAACTGACCTATCCAACGATACAAAAGTTACATTATTATATTGAACGGTTATTTTGCAATGAATTTTTATAATCAGGGCAAGACTTTTGGTTCACCCTGTATAATAAGTGGGAAAACTGCAAGCTAGTTAAAATAGCTTTTTTTTTTCTTTATGACTCAAAAGATGTATGAGAAAATAAATAGCTTATATCGCAGACATTGGTTGCATAACCAAATTTTATTATTTTTCTACAGAGAGCACCCTTCTTTAAAGAGCTAATTTTTCTTAGTTTCATCAGAATCGAATTAAATTATAAGTTACATTGAAAACTTTTTTTTCTCTCTTTTGTTTATTTTTCGTTTTTACTGACACCAAACCAGTAAAAAAATTCTGTCGTTGGCAATATTTAAAAATATGTGTTCCAGGTGCAAGGGGATAGACTTGCCTTTTCGTTACATAGCAGTAAAGGAAGGAATTGGTGTAGAAAAAGTTTTTCTCGTTTCTGCAGATTTTTTAGCACGGAATATTCTTCTGCATAATAACTTCAGGACGAATGTACTGTGATCATTCTTAATGATAACAGACAAAGTATTAATCTTGAAATGTGCTTCTCCGTTGCCGATGAAAACATTTCTTTCACTCTTCTTTCTCTACATGCTCTTAAACATTAGTATTTTCGACCAAAAATATTCACCGTAAAATAATTACTTCTTGAAAGATGAGCAGACCTTTAAATGTTCTTTTCGGGTCGGAAGAGCAACCAAAGAATATACTTTCAACTTTTCTTCTCCAATACTGGGGTATAAATATAATGTAATATTTGTTTTCTTCTCACTAAAGAACACAGTACTGAAAATTTTATTTTCTCTGTGTTAGAACACTTTAGAAAATCCCATTTCATTATAAATCAATATTGGCTTTGTAATTTTCTTTTTGATTTCTAAGAAATATTATCATTGAAATAGATTTCTTCGAACTAAAGAATATAAAGCTTGAAATTTGATATATAAAAAAGAAAGAATAATTACTTTAACAAAACGTACTAAACGAATTTTATTTTTCATTTTATTCAATTGCATTAATTTTAAAACAAACTTCTTTAGTAAGGATCACAAACCATGAAAAATTTATTTTCTCTAAGACAGAATATTTTTAAAAGTTCTTTTCTCATTAGAAAACGGTATTACCTTTGTATCATCTCTTTTTATTTCTAAAGAATATAAACATAGTAATACACTTTCTTCTTACAAGATGATATAAAACTTGAAAATTGGTAAAAGAGAAAAAAAAGAATGAATTGTTTTGAACAAAAATTACAGATTGACTTTTATCCTTTTTATCTAATTATATCCTTTTCTCTCCTATACTAAAGATCATAAAATTTAGAATATTATTTCCATTGACAAATAATATATTAAGAGATTTATTTTTTCCCGTTATCAAACAATATACACCCACTGGCCAATGAATTAGAAATCTGTGAGAGTTTCTACAAATGCTAGCTAGCGGCGTGCGTATGCATGAAACGTCATCAGAATGGTACTATAAGTAAGTTGTGCGGCTGCATTTCACGAAAAAACGCAGTAGAATGGGAAAAACGACAGATGTTCACCATTTGAAAAATGGCTTATTGTTGGGGCCCGTTTAGAAGGAGCCACGATAGAGAAGACAGCAGAATTCACCGGGTTCTCAAAAGCAGCCATTTCAAAGGTGTTCAACAATTGAAAGTAGAGTCCACAGTCCTTGTCCAAAAGACGTTACTGTGGTTCGAACACAATCAACCAAGACTGTGGTTGGCGTCGCCGCCGACGGATTGTACGACAGAAAAGGGACTCTATTGTTCATCAACTGACAGAAATCTTCAACCAAGGTTCGTCCCATCCGATCTCGGTGCGAACCATGCGCAGAGAATTGCAGAGGAAGGGATTACGTAGTCGGATGTTTCTGAGGAAACCTCTCATTTCTGCCCGGAATGCCAGAATTCGTTTGCAGAGGAGTCTTAAAATATTAAACTGGACAAAAGAGGACTGGAAAAAGGTTATGTGGTCAGATGAATCACGCTATAACTTGTTTTGCACTGATGGAAGACGTTGATTTTGGCGAGAACCCGATGAAGCCATGAACCCATCATGCCTTGTTCGCACTGTGCAAGGGTCTGGTAGGAGTATCGTGGTGTGGGACATGTTCTGCCGGTATGGGTGTGGTCCCCTGGTGTTCGTTGAGGGCAAACACATAGCCCTGCAATACCTGGACATACTGGCAGATCAAGTGCATCCTGAAATGTTTCATTCTTACTTGGCAGGTGACGGATACTTCATGGTCGATAATGCAACTATGCATCGTGCCAGAATCGTTCGAGATTGGTTCACTGAACATCAGACTTCCAACAGCTTCCTTGGCCCGCACAAAGACCGGATCTTAATCCAATAAAAAATGTTTGGGACATATTGGAAAGGCGCATCCGACAGCAATCTCCTCTTTCATCCAATTTACAGGATCTTAAGGTCTGTGTAGCCAATGCATGGTATTTTCTGAACATAAATGTACTCCAGAAGCTTGTAGAATCGATGCCTTTATGAATACGGGCTGTTATCCGTGCAAAAGGAAGTCCAATAAAATATTAATACTAGGTTTCTAATTCATTGGCCAGTGTGTGTAGATTTAAATGTTATTTACTTTTACCATACCTTTCCCCATAAGCTTAAAAAATACTTTTCTTCTACCAAATATTATAAACCTTTGAATATTTTTTAGAAGCGAGATTACCAGAGTTAATTGTTTCTTAAACAACTGGATTTTTACATTAAAAAAGTTGGGAGAATGTACAACATAAACCTTCTTTCGAAAATTTCTATCTAGCGGACTTTACATGCATGTCAGTCAGCTGAAAGGTGTCTCAAATGCCTCAGATTGGTACTTCGTTGTGGGATAAGTGTATCATAAAAATATGTTTGATACGCTAGTGCTCATTAGAGGGTTCAAACCCTAAGCTTAGTGAAAACAGGAAGTCACTGATGCTTTAGTCGAGACTTCAAGCCCGCAACTCACAAAAGGCTTTAAATTATATAGTAATTAAAATGATAATCTTTATTTATACAACACTAGCGGCCCGTCCCGACTTTGTCCGGGTTGAACAAAATATTATACCAATAAATTTCCAGTTGATAGCCAATAAATTGTAAATATTTTTTTACCTTAAATGTCCAGTAAAAAGCGTAGTTCCAAATGTAGTTTTCTTCAATAAACCCTTTAACGTTGCCATTTTCAAAAATCCTTTTTGTACTTATCAATACCTCCTCTACTTGAATCTTTAAAATATTAAAACCTTTTCCTTACGGGGTGGGATAGCATATATCCGAAGCACATACTCTCGAAAATACGGTGTGATGTCGGCAGAGATATATTCTCCAATTCCACTTCGTTATGACTTTCCTAACGGCTTTGCCCCCAAAGAACAATTGTGTGACATTCTGGAAACGGAGGGTGAATCTTGCCGAAAAGGACTGAATAATAATCTTTTGTCGTTCTAGCTAGAGGCTATTTCTTTTCAGGCGAGTGACATCAGAAGGGCAGTTCATCCATTTTCAGCCTTTAGAGAGATGAAAGAGGCACGGGGTGCCGATCAACTACTATTGAAATTCTTCTTCAATAGTAAGAAAACAATAAGAAAGCAATTAACCACTCTTTCCCCTGACCCCCCCCACGCTGAATGTCGTCTACTTAAAATGGGGATAGGAAATAGATAACATTTTCCCGTTCTAAAGAGCGATTTCGAAAAACGGTACCCGTAAGCTAAAGAGTGTTGCCATGGTTACTTGAATGCGGTTGACAAAGGAAAAGTTGTAAGGTACATTGTAATGTACAAAAGTTGTACATTACTCTCCACATACAAAATCTGCTCACTCTCTCTTTATATATTATTTATATATAAGTATATAAAAAAAGGATTTTAAGTAAAGAATGTTTTTTTAATTATTTTAAGCACCTAAAATAGTATTCAAATTAATATTACGTTAGTTATTAATTAAAGTTAATTTTTTAAAAGAGAGAGGTTAAGAGATGAAATAAAAATACAAAAATAAAAAAAGGATTTTAAATAAAAAAAAGGTTTTTTTTAAATAATATTAAAAAATTTTTCAAATAATATTCCTAAAATAATATTCAAATTTATATTACGTTAGTAAATAATTAAAGTTAATTTTTTAAAAGAAAAAGGCGGGCGGGAGAACGGATAGGTTCGAGCCACTATCGTCACAACAGAAGCCCACCGCGATAGCACTACGCTAAGGATCGTTGAAGAGTTCGGCACAAAAAGCGGTAGAGAACAGTAGCGGTAACAATGGAGACTGTTAGGATTAAGCCCCTAACTTTATTTCTACTGATCAGATATACATAATATATAGCCTATGTCCATCTGGAATAATGTACCTTTCAAACAGTGAAAGAATTTTTCAAATAGGTGCAGTGGTTCTGGAGATTACCCTCCACGTAAAAAATCGCTCTCTCTTTATATATAAGTATAGATGAGCTGCAAAAAGTATTTACATTACTCTAATTTCTACTATAATACTGGAGTACATCAGACATTTCTAAACAGATTTTTCTCATTTGGAAAACATCATGTTTGAATGAAACTGTAATTATATGTTACCAGCTTTAAATTTTGCTGTCCGTAATCTCTGATGTTGTAATTTCTGTGCGCAGGCGTGAAAATTTCCTAGACAACCCACCTATCCTGAAAAATGTAGGTGACTTGCTACAATACCCTGTTATGAGCAACATTGCGATTCGTACTACATTTCCAGTATCCAGCTGCAGTTACAATGTTCCTCGGAGAACAGTGAAATATAGGTTTAAAGCATTTTTCATCATGTTGGTGGGTTTCCTTATTCGCAGCAACAACCCACGTATATGGAAAGGGGATAATATTAACCTGCTAACAATATATTTACGCCTACAAATTATAATAATTTTTTTAATTCATACTATTCAAGTAAAAAGTTTTCATTCTCGGAAATCGTACAGGTAGACTTAGATATGATTGACTACGTGTTTTTACGACTCGTTTCCGTTTCACATTAAATTATTGCTGGCGATTTTTTTAAACTATGTTTCGCCTGCGTTCATTTTACTTTATATTTATTTTCAAATGAGGAAAATTTAAATATTCCGAGCTTTTTTCCCTTTATATTACTTTGCTCGTCTGTAACACCGCCTTTGATGATGAAATCGAAGCAATATTTGTTTTCCCTAAAGCTACTCTTCAGTAGAGTTAATAAGTTTAATAATACAGTTATTCTTTCTGATTCAAAATGAGACATTAAGGCTGTCGCAAAAAATCGCTGCTTTTCGAAGGACACAGGACTGGAGATCTATTTACAGAGCTTTGTCTGTTCTTGAAACGATTGTGATTGAAAGATTTTCCAGTGGATCTCAGCACTCTGTGGAATACCGGGTAATGAGATGGCTGATAAATTAACAAAAAAAGGAACGCAGATCCTACAGTCCTCAAGAGGTGAAATCCCTTACCATACGGCAGCCTCACTGATAAAACGCTGTTTACATCGCGAATTCAAAACCAATCTTTTGGGGTGTATTAGAGGCAAGTCATGGAAAGAATCTATCCTTTCCTTACCTGATATTCCAAGGAATGTAGCTGTAGCGGAGTTAAGGCTCGCTACAAGGCATGATTGCTCCGTTTCTAATCTCCGTCGTATTGGAGGGGTGAATTAGCCCATTATGTTCTGATGGGGTTTCAATGGACGCAACATACCTGATGGCTTGCCCAAATACTCCTGATGAGACTGTGCTCGGAATTGAAAGGCGAGAGACCTCTTCACTTCCCGGCAGTTTCTCTTGTGTGTTCTCTTGAATTTTAATATTTTATATCTATTTCCCTGAATTTTTTAGCGTTTACATGTTATGCATATTTGTTTTCTGTGTACCTCTTTTGTCTCATACCTGTGTGTGAATTTAGCTAAAGTACCGAGTGAGCCAAAAGTTTGTAAAAACTTTAAAAATTCATAAAAAAGGAAGAAATTATGATAAAGAAGTGCGGTTTGCAAGAAAGGGCTCACAAGGAAGTCGGATTTTTTTAATCCTCAACAAAAAGATAGTCACCGGTAGATGGCGCTGACGTGCGAGAGATTCAGCACAATCATGCTAATCAATCTTACAATAAATGACCGTGATAGACGGGGATTTCTCATTTGTTTTCAGAATGTTATCATTACATGATCGAGCGTCGTTGGTCAAGTTGTTAATATTCACCTTAGTTGTGTCGTACAATGTTCTGGAGGTCATGTTGAACAATTGTTATAGCAATAATAAATGAATGGAACGTACTGTTGTCCTGTTCATTGTGTTTCGGGTCGTCAGCGCCTTCTACCGATGATTTTTTAAACTAATTTTTATTTTGCTGCTTTAAAAAAAAATTCGGCTTCCTTGTGAGCCCTTTCTTGCAAACTGAATTTTTTTAATCATAATTTTTTCCCTTTTTATGAATTTTTAAAGCTTTACGAACTTTTGGCTCACCCTGTATATGTGTCTCACAGGCTTGCTGCATTGAGAAAAAAAAATATGATGAAAATTCAAACTCTTTCAGAAGTCGGGTTCTGTGATTCAGTGCCAGAGTCCGCATGTTCGAATAATGCGGTTGGCATGAGTGTTTGTTGCATTACAGAATCAGCTTCAAACTGTCCATAGAGCAGTGTCAAAAAAAGTTTACTTAAACAGCTACTACCAACGTGCGAGAAAATCAACCTACGAAGAAGCCATTAAATAGGCTTAACTAGGCAGCAAAATAGAGTGGCATCAACACTTAAGGGAATCCATTTCAGTTCTATTAAGTAAACAATTTTTTACGTCTTTTGATCTACAGATAAGAAATATTCAGGAATATTACGGATAAAGCCTGCTTTGAATAAATTCATAGAGAGGAAGACACCTGTGCTGTTTTCGTCTCTTTCGATGTGCAGCACTTATATTATTTCCCCATTGCGTGTAGAAAACCAAGAGAAGTAATATATTGCGTTCAACCTTTCATTTCGTTTGACAAGATGTGAAGGAATAACAAGATATTACAAGAAAGAAATGACGCTCCTGAATTCTCGAATTATTTCCAGCTAAGGAAAATCAGAGAGGGAGTTTTGAAATTTGGTGAGATGTGAAATTCGAGATCACGGTAGATAACAGAAGAAATTAAAATGAGTCTCATAATACGAGAAACCCTCCCAGATCAATCGATTCTCGCATCAGGATAAAATGGAAAAAAAACTAGAAAAATGTCTGTTTCGAAAGAGAGAGCTCCGAGATCAGACAAGCCGGTAGAAAGCGATGAATCTCTCCTCCGAATCATGCGTGGGTGTTCGTAGATGTTTTGAGGTTTATTGGATACGGAGAAGGAAAAAAATTGAAACTACATTTATTTTATTTTCTCCATCTCGATTTGAGTAAAATGCATTTGCTCACTGCCTCCTTTCCAGAGGCTTCGCTGAGCAAATAGAAAGGAGAAATTTAATCTAATTTATTTAGTGATTATGCTCAGAAATTAAACAGTTCGAGGAATGCTAAAAAGGAAACTGATTTTCTAAGCTGAAATTGGCATTCATTTTCCTCTCAGTACTTTCGCCATGGAAAACATATTTTTTATTTCTGTCTTTTGCTGTGGGAAGTAGGTCTGTTTAAAGCAAAGCAAGCCATTTTTTCAGACATCTTTTAATTTAATATTTTCAAATAATTTTATTTTCTTTGCTATAGACATTAATAATCTAACACCCTGACTAACGAAGGCTGAGAAATTTAGAGTAAAAATTCCTATCTTTATTTAAACGTTATGTCCACCTTGAAAAAGTATTCAAAGATATGTGTTTGCTAATCTGTGATTAGAAAAAGAATTTCCTTCCGCTTAACTGAGAAATGGAAGATATGAGGCGTCCAGTTGATGCTCAGCCTAAATTCTTAAAGCATTTGAACTATTAACTATGTTTTGCGTCCTCTGAAAGGAACATTGCAGAGAAGAGTGGCCCAGAGAATCAAAATATAAATAGTTATAAATCTCCGCTTTAACCCAGAATGACAAACTCTTTTTAAAGTGTTATTACATTAAACGTATTGAAAACGTATAACATGAACACAAAAAAATCTTTTGTGGATATTAACATGTTGTAACCGCCAACATGGTGTATGGGATAGTGTTGTGAGCTACCATGCAGTGGGCTTGGGTTTAAATACTGAATAAGGCTTGGCCGTTACCACGCTGTCCCCTCGTAGGGAGCAATGCTGGATCACCTACATGGTGCTTCCACAATAAAGTAAGCAGCAAGACTTCGCGGAGAATAAACAAAGGGCGAAATTCTCACGACAAGTGCCTCCACGTTAAAAAAAAAGAAAGAAAGAAGAAAAAAAGAAAAGAAAACATGTTCTATGTTCCTGATATTTTGAAAGTTCTTCAAAATTTATTAAAAAATAAAAATTAGGGACAAAATTGGGTTTTGGTATTTTAAATTTTTTTTAAAAATTTAACCACTATTAAAACTTGAACCTCTGACAATATTGCTACGTGTGTGTATGACACCCACACATGAATGGTTATATCCACTGCTGAAGTTGGGTTTTGAATACAGATAAGATTGGAAATTTCAGGTATTTCTGGAGAGTAATACAGACGGTATAAAAATTAAATTTTATAATTTTATTTTTATCATGTTTCATTTTACCTTTTCAGAGTGGGGACCAAGAATTTAATTCTGAACATCTCAGAATAAAATGATATACAGTGGTTTTTGAAAGCTTTGCAGAGATATCCGCAGTCAAAGGCATTCAAAAGTAATAAATTTAAAACGATGCTATTAAAAATGCTTTCTCAGTGGCTAAACGTTATTATGATAACATTTTTTGATTCTCTGTCTCTCTGACCAGTAAACATGACAACTAACAGCGCCCTTTACACGTTACGCTCTTTCCCGCGTGAAACCACGATCCCGCGCGATTGAGTGCACGTGTGAAGGTGTCGGAGAGGAAGGGAAAGCTGCTTTGGAGCGTACTGCAAGTTTTCCCTTCGCGCAATCCCCTACGCTCCAAGTACTCGCGAAAGAGCGTACGTGTAAAGGACGCTAATGGGAAAGAATCTTCTACAAATAAATCGAGCGTAGGCTACTTTCAGCAATATATGGGGGGGGGGGGACGTTTCAGCTTACGTGCGAAACATGAGTAAAGAGATCTTAAAATTTAGCTTCCAAAATCTGCTTGTAGTTGATCATTCGAGCTCATATTAATGCATCTTATGTATGAAATTTTAGTTTCGGTATTTAAAACAAATCCTTTTCATGGTTATACTTTTCATAATTTTTATTTAGCTTACCCCATTTTTTGTCTATGAATTTCGTTTATTGCCTAATTTAAATTCTATAATTTTCTGAATTTTCCAGGTAACCAACCAGTTCTGTTACTTTCGTAGCTTGCTTTAATATGATGTACAATTTACCGCTATTTTTCCCTGTCGGAAAATCTCTGTTGTCGGCTGTATTTGACCATTGTCGTAATATCTGTCGTAGTACTTCACCATTGTTGGATCCAGTCTGATCATTGTTCGATTGTCACATCATTTTATACGTATAATTATATGCTATACGGGATCGTCGAAAAAGGTTGGACGCATTTCGAAAGCTCATAATTCTAAAATAAATTGAGCAAACGCAATAATATTCTTTTCAAACAACTTGGCAAGTGTCGAAGATTTCTAAATGTAACAGGTAAGCAACCGTGACTTGGAACGACGTTCAGTGCAATGACGACCGTTCTGGAGAAAGCTCAATGTGTGTTGTGGTTATCGGAGTACAAATCTGGGGTTACGTCAAGAACATTGTTTACAGCGTAAATGTACGGGACTCGACACATTTGCAGGAGAGAATTGTCGATGCAATTGCCACAGTGACGCCAGATATACTCCGTAACACCTGGTTAGAGATTGATTATCGACTTGATATGTGTAGAGCAACCAAGGGTGATCATATTGAAACTTATTAAAGTAAAATTATATTAAATTCTGTACATTACACAACGAAAGAATTGTTTGTATTGTAATTATTTCATTAAATATGATTATATGGAATGTGTCCAACCTTTTTCGATGACCATGTATTTAGGACGTGTATAAATAGTGTATACCTTAAACAATGATTATACATTTAGAGTGCTTGTATGCGTATATTATTACAATTTGTAACACCACTTTTATGCATTGCTAGATCGTTACTTCGAATTATGGATATATTTTGGTGTTATATTTAGAGTGAGTATATGGTATATATTTCTATTATTGATGCTCCATTTAAGGCGTAAGCATTTGTTTAGGGTATATGCGTATATTTATTTCCTTTCTGGATTATTTTAAATCATTTTGTTGCACCATATTAAACACACTATACTGATGTTATATTCGGGGTGTATATATGCATGCACAGGTAATTATGTACCGTTTTTATGCAAAATTTATGTAATTACACTTCCCTTTACACTGAAATTTTCCTTCTTTTCTACAGTCGCAAAAATATCTTAAATTTATACAAAAACAAAACAAAAACAAACTGCCGTCAGAATACTGGAGGGGGGGGGGGGGGTAACGACGTTCAGAACTTGTTTCTCTCTTATTTCCAGTCATTTAGAGAGAGAGAAAGAGAAAGAGAGAGAGAGAGAGAGAGAGAGAGAGAAGTAACTAGAACTATACTGGTTTCACTAGAAGCATTGCATTTCTAGGAAACACTATTTTTTTAAGGTTAGAGGAGTGCAATTATATTTCCTAGTAAAGTATATTTAAACGTGTATGCAAGAATTTCAAAACAAACGGTTCTATTTCGCCACGGATTTTCAAAGAAATTATTGATTCGGAGCAATAAAATTGTGGACGTCCAGGTAAAAGATATTTTCGAGGTATAAAATTAGCCTCTCTCTCTTTCAAACTGGCTCCTATTTCCGGATCGTCCGTGACAGAGCTGCACAACACCCTTGCGAAATAAGTGTAAATTGTATCGCTTGCAGGTACAAGGTTTCGTTAAATTTTGCTACTTGAAACCATAAAGGTTCTCTCCCCTTTCCTTTTAATAGTGTCTTCAGGTATAAATGTTGAATAAATATCGATCGCGGTAGATTTCTTATTCATTTGATTTGATCTGTTATCACTGGTTGACGAGGGAAAACATCCGATTTTTTCCTGCGCTGAACTATACGTAAATAAACATTATACCGTCTATAAAGAATTCCGTAAAAAAAAATCACTCCCTGTCGACCATGTAGCTCGCATTTTTTGTACAATAAGTGTATTAAAATGAGCGCAGAAATGTGTTGTGTTACCACACGAAGTATGCATTGTAATTTTACGAGTGTAGCGCTGATGAATACATAACATTTGATAGAGGTAAATGCAGCACTTAGAGTAACGATATGCACAGCCTGGTAGTTACAAATACAGGGGGATTTTTTAAAAACTGACACTACTCAGAGACATCTGTAGGGCGATCTATCAGCCGGAATTCCACCAAAATTGATAGCGGGACTAAGGTCGACATGGGAAAGAGTTAAAGAGGAAAAAAAATTAGTTCCAAAAGTTGCGATAGGGGAAGATATGGCGCTTTTGTTGTCGACGCACCCGAGCATTTGTATAAAAGGCAAGTAAAACATCAAAATAAAAATTCACTACTATGTAGTCGACAGCAGCGCCAGTATTTCGGGCAATAAAGATAAGGGATGAATACCGAAAAAGTTCTAAGCAGACAAATGAATAACAAAGAAATTTCACTGCAACACCCCTTTATGCAGCAAATTCATTTCTCCCTCTCTTTCAATATGACCACAGTCCTGGTGGACGACACATTGCATCCCGAACATTACGTTCTCAACAGCCAAGCATAACATGCCACCAGAAATGTTCATCAAAGTTAGGGATATGTTGTCCTTTAGGGCCGTCAAGTTCGAGACTCCACCAATATACACCATTGACTTTAAGTAACTCCACAGAAAAATGTCATATGAGTTAGGTCCGGGAGCGAGGTGGCCATGCAAGTGGAAAAAGTGATTGATGAGCCTTTCCTCTGTAAAGCGAAGGAGTAACAGATTCCGCACCGATCTTTATAGCCCAAAATACTGGCGCTGCTCTTGACTACGTAGTCATGAATTTGCATTGTGATGTTTTACATGCGTTTTATGCAAATTCTCGGGTGCACCGACAACAACAGCGCCATATCGTGCCCTATCGGCGACTTTTGGAACTACTATTTTTTTCTCACGGAAACTTTTTCCCGTGTCGCTCTTAGTCCCCTATCATTTTGGTGGAATTCCGGTTGATAGATCGCGCTACAGATGGCTCTGAGTAGTGTCAGTTTTTAAAAAAATCACCCTGTATATCTATGTTTTTTTCATTTTCAAGCATGCTCAATTTTGTACAGCCATTCGTGATAGACGACGGTTCTGTCCGTTGTGGGCTAGATGACTTTACGCTTTGTCAGTCGCCGATAAAATCTGAGAGAAATCCCGTGCCTACCAGCAATATCTTGTGTGTGTGACTTATTCAACCCGCTCTAGCCGTAGGATAGACCAGGTCCAAGAGGCCAAAAGTTACAATGAAATCAGAAACAAGCAAAGGGTGCAATACTTTGTTGAGGAGCCCATAGCAAGGAGCCTAGAAACCCAGGTCCATAGCCGCTAAGTAGGCTTTAGGTGTATATATTTACCACTGTGGCTCTTGCTGGATTAAATATTCTAACATAAACTCTTTTCATGCTTGTCAGATGGCCCTATTTTGACAAATTGCATCAACCATCCATGGAAATGCTGCTCATGATGAGATTCATATTAGGAGTACTTGCAGGTGTTTCTCGTTTACCATATGTATATACACAGTAACATCATTATAAGGATTAATTCTTTTATAGCAATCTATTTTTAATGTCCTAGTAAATTTGCCTTTATTTTAATGTAAAAAAGCATTTATTACAGAACTACTCCTACCAGATATTACCGCATGACTGTTGAATACTAGGCGCCACTCTGTGGGTTCGAGATCCATTGTAGCTGTTCAAAGTCGGCTATATACTACAGGTCTCGGCCTACTGGGCTTTCTTGCAGCAAGAGATAACCGTTATACCCTGAACCAACCAACCTTATGGGTATAACGCTTTTCACAGCCACTGTAATCAGTTTGACTTCGTTACAGATTGAACCATGAATGCTGAAAAGTATCAGTCAACTGCGTGTGAATTCTCATTCTCCAACTTTTAATATATCCGGTGTACAATGTACTAGATAACTATCATTTCTTTAAATTCTATGTCTCGATACGTAATATTTCTTTTATATAGGAAAGAAGGGGAGGGGGAAATGAACAAATATATGATTTTTTCCACATTGAAATAATTTAACTAAAGTAAGAGATCTTTCTTTGATCTTATGAACTTTGCATTTACTTTTCAAAGAGTGTTTTTGAAAACCCTCAGCGTTGTACATATTTTAATACTAATAATTTATTTGTGAAAATGCAGTTGCAAATAGTCTCAAACACATAAAGCGGTTTCACGTCAAAATTCAATCATATGTTTGTGTTGTTGGACTGTCTCTATAACAATGATGATCTTTACAACAACATATTTTCTCTGTCAACATAATAAAGTTGCAAAGTATTTTTACTGCGGGAAGTGTAAATGTTTATTTTAGAAATGTTGATTAGGGATGAAGTCTCTTTTGATGTTCTTCTGACATTTCATATATGGATTGAATGCACTTTATCGCATTCTTAATTTCTATTCAGATCCCAGTATAATTATTATTTAGATCTGAGTGATATGCATTTCTTGTGTCATTATATAGCCCAGATTCTATAGTGTTAATCATCTCTACAGTCCAGTCTTGTTGGTCGAGGGTCAAATATTTAATTAGATAAATCTGAAAAATGACAGGGATTTAAATCTGTCATTATTAAAACTAAAAAGTAATGCTCTGGTTCTCACGCCCGTTCACACAATACATCGTAATTCAGAGCCCGTTTGCGAGGTCATAACAACTATTTTAACCCTGATGGTGATAGTATCAACCATTTCACAGGATGTAGTCGGTCGGTATGGATATACGAGTGATGTATGCCAAAAACATTATTAAATTCTTCCAAGGTGATTGTAACTCCTACGTATTTTATCTCGCCACATTTAGTACCCGTTCATCTGACCTATAGCTTAGTACTTCTTCGCAATGAATACTGGAAGTCGAACCCAACTAATCTATGTCGACCATTTAAAAGGGATTTAACCAGTCCATACCCGAGATATGCCTGTCAAAAGCACTTTTAAATTCCTTCCATGGGATTGTGTTTCCTAAATATTTTGTCAAGGCGCATTTTTTGTCGACCGATGTCTTTAAAGTCATTGGTAATGAATAACGGCTGGTCGAAGCCTGATAACGGAAGCTGCGTCAACTTTCTGGTTTTTTGAAAGCGGTGTTTTTTATTATCAACAAAAAAAATTCCTTCAGCAATTTCTGAGAGTATATGCTAATTACGAGTGATGATCAAAAACTAAGGTTACGAGGTTTATATTCCTGGAGTTTCATCTGTTATACAGAAATTAGTTGTGTGCGATAATTCTAATACATGCGGTCACTAACTGTGGACATTTTCACCTACCCGCGACCTACAGCACTAGTTGAAGGTAAACAGAAATGGCGACTCGTTTGTAAAACTGGTCTCGCGAAGAAATTCGCTCAGTTATTCGATTTCTGTGGGCGAAACATGTAAACGCGGCTGAAATTCACTGGCAGCTCGTAGAGGTTTACGGAGAGTCTGTAATGTCTCGTCAGCATGTCTCAGAATGGTGTCGAAAGTTTGCCGCCGGTAGAGAAAAGGTCACCGACGAGGATCACAGTGGCCGACACAGCACGGCAACAACAAATTTGAACCCAGCTTGTGTGGAAGAGCTGATTCAGGACAACAGGAGGATCATGATGCACCCCATGACGGAAGAATTGGGAATGTTGTTCGGAAGCGTTCGTCACATTGTTCACGATATTCTGCAGTACCAGACAGTTTGCACCCGATGGGTTACACGAAAGCTGTCCGACCTACACTAGGAGAAGCGCATGGGGGCAAGTCTGCAACTTTTGCAACAGTTCTCCGCGGACGGAAACAGTTTTCTTCATCGTATTGTCACGGGTTATGAAACATGGATCCACAACTATGCCCCCAGCAGTAAGCGGTCGTCAATGGAGTGGAAACACACCTCCTCTCCAAAGACAAAGAAGTTTAAGGTGACGCCATCTGCCGGGAATGTGATGGCCAAAGTTTTCTGGGTCAGCGCGGGTGTCTTACTCGTGGAGTTTTTGGAAAGAGGGCACACAGTGACCTCTGACCGACACTACGAGACCTTGACACGATTACGAGAAGCAATCAGGAGGAAACGGCCAGGATTTCTCACCGAGGGCGTCATCTTCCTTCACGACAACGCGCGACCTCATACAGCCCAGAGGACCACCACGCTGTTGAAGAAATTTCTCTGGGACATCATCGACCACCCTTCCTACAGCCCAGACCTCGCTCCAAGCGACTTCCATCTCTTTCCTCACTTTAAGGAGGACCTAGGGGCTGATGATTCGCTTCAGACGAGGAGGTGAAACAGTTCGCCACAACGTGGCTGAACAAGGACAGGATTTTTACCAGGAGGGAATATTCAAACTCATCCCACGAAGCGATAAGTGCCTAAACCGATATGGAGACTATAATGAAAAATAACCTAATGTATGTCCTATATGCATGTCCTATTGGCTGTATTGGTTTTATGAAATAAAATGTACACATTTCATTGCAAGCTTTGTAAACTTACTTTTTGATCACCCCTCGCAATTTGATCCTGCTATAACCCAGTCTAAAGATCTTTACAGAGTTTTTTTATTTCATTTTATTTTATTTTTATCGTATGCCCGTCTCTGACCTCTCGGTCATGAGTCGACGAGCAGCCCAATACAAAGATGAACGATAAAAACAATCGCCAAAGGCTCCATCAGTAACACATAAAGGGAAACATTCAAGAACAGCAGGGCATAGGCTGAGGTGCTCTCCAGTCATGGGCACGCCATAATCGCAAAGAGGGCAGGCATCTGTATCTGCCAGTCCAATTCGATACAGGTGACTTTATAAGTAGTCGTGACCCGTGGCAAGTCTAAAGCAAGCCACACCGACCGCTCTAGGCAAGGAGCTGGAAATTCTTGACTTATTCAATAGGGAATTCCACTTTTTCCCAGAAGCCTTCTCTCTATACAGGCTGAGACGGATAGATTTGATAGAGGAGGATATATGTCGCACAGGCAAGGGAGGATCATTTGAGATCCATTTTTAGCCGAAATATCCGCCCGCTCATTTCTATCTATTCCAAAGTGGCTTAGAATCCACTGCAGAGCAATGCGGTTCTTGACGTTCAACAGCTTATCTATTTTTTCAACGCATTCCCAATGGTTGAAAGTTGTTAAGATCATAATTGCCGCCATGGAATCAACAAGAATGACGATATAAGAAATGTCTTAGTCTGGAAACAGACTTTTTACTGTCAAAATTATTAATCATATTACACTTGTCTAGTATTGAGAAAGGGCTGCTTTCAAGGCGACAAGTAGTCAGTCGTTTAGCGAGAACAGGATAGGTGACTGACATGAATAGGGTAGGTGACATGAGTAGATGAATAGCGATGAGAAGATAGCGAAAAGGCGGGCTTCTGTTTTACAGTTAAACAACCAGGACTTGGCCTACCATTCCATCAAGGCAATAGTCAAAAAGACCCTCAGGTGTTCCTTCTCACAGGTTGTTGCTGCTAGAAGTGATCACAAGCCCTGATATGCCCATGTCCATGATATCCCTGAGTGGCCTAGAGGTAAATCTGTGGCAATGCTACGGCTTTTTTTCTGCCCATGATTGCCTTCGCAAGCACCTCCACAGAATTGGCTCCCGACCCCCTTTATCTCCTGTGTAACAACCAGGAAGAAATGGACCTGCTTCACCTAGCTTCTTGCCCTGCTCTACCTCCCGTTTCTTTATGGGAGCGCTATTGGATTGCCAGACATAAGTTGATGGATTAACGGATGTCATTTTTCTATCTTGTTCTTGTAATTTTGTCTTTTTGATATATGTTGTCCTGTAATACTTGCCATTGGAAATAAATAAATTAAAAACATTAGTAGATGACATGAGTAGCAACTAACCGGTTGGGTTAATGCCAAAGCTTGCCAACCCGAGCTGGTAAACATGATTCTGAGAAAAGTTCCTTCCTTTCAGGGATAATATAATATTTGCAAATTATTTGTTGACTAAAATAGGGGGGGTATTGTATTTTATAAACCTACAAATTGAAAGTTACGAATAACTATTCGTGACAGTCATAAGAAGAAAAAATCCTTCTCAACGGAATTTGATAAATTTGGAGTGAATGTGAGATATGAATGATCATTTATATCGCATACAAGACGTTTAGTAGCTTGGAAAAAATAAATGCAAAATACACTCTGAAGGTGTTTTTAGATAGCAAAACACATTACTCTAAGCGTGTCTTGAATGCGAAATACTTTCTATTGTAATGCATAGACGTATTTGCTGCATGGATGGTTTTATATTATGGATTACAATTTTTCTTTTGTAGCATTAACATAAATTTCATAGAATCTTTATAACGTGTTGGTCCATACAGCTCAAAATGCATTTTGATGTCTTGTGCAAGATTTCAAAACATTACTCTGCAACATAGACCATGATGCGATGAGTTGCTTTTCTCTATATCTCTAAAACTATAGGTGAGGTAACGGGAGGCACAATAATTTCTGTTCAGTCCAGCCTAGATCCAAGTATCCTTTTAAATTGAATTCCGTTTCCATTACGGATCGAAATCCCAAGTAGATACTAGTATCAAGTCATAGTTGCGTGTAACGGTTGGTACAATTTCAAGCTCGCAAATGCCGGTTCCCGTCTACATTCTTATTAGTCCTCTTCGCTGTTTCAAAACCATACGGGGGGCGCAGTAGCCCAGTTGGCAAGAGCAGCGAGCCAGTGATCTAAACGTCCCTGGTTCGATAATCGCCGCTGCAAATCTACCGCCGTGTTCACTAATGGTGGCCGGGGCACGCAAAATAGGGCGGGACTACAATGTCCTCCAAGTTCTCAAATTTACCTTTGGAGGTGCGGGGTCAAGTGTTCCGGTCTCGTCACTTGACTCGGTTCAAAATTACGGGACCGGTCATTTAGTCAATTCGGACTCCGACCCTTGTGGTGCTAATTCAAAACAGGAGCCGCACCTTCATCGCCCATAGCCTTCGGGACTTGATATGATGTCTACTGTCGGTCAAGGGGCATAAGCAACAACAACAACAACAAAACCATACGGTTCACAGAACAAACACAAGTTCGTTGCCAGTAATTAGCCCTCACTCTGACCTGAAGCAATTCACAGTGCAGCTGGTAGCGCATAGTTATCAGTATCCTTTTGTCTCATACATGGTTGTCAAGAGTTGTTAGTATCTGTTAAGTCTACTAAAGTTTTCAGCATGGATTCGACTTTATAAAATGTTTACAGCGGCAAGTTCAATTTGTTTCTTCGGGCGAGTTCAAGTTTATGAGTGTCCCTCAAAGGTTACCGACATTCTTTCAACTTTAATGTATTCTTATCTACAGATATGGAACTGTGATTTAAAAAAAAATTATAATAATCAATATTAGAGGAGAAAATGGCAATATACGTGCTAGCTGCTCAAGTGTTTTTGAATAACTAGATTTATTTGCTTGTGGAACAATTTAGAAAATGAAACATTTCCTAAAAGCAATATTATTCAAAATAATACGTACTTCTTAGAGGGACTATTTCCTGGAATCCTAATGGATGAAATAAAGTCTCCCTCTGTTAAACTACTATATAATGAAACTCATTCGATGGACAAACAACACATCCTGATGTTCAGGAAGTCAACACGACACGATTTTGAAGTCACTCGCTACTGTAAGGTTAATACTTTATGATACTCTGGAGTATTTTTCCGGACTATGAATGTGTCCCGTGGTGTTTACTGTTAACAAACGTGTCGCAAACGTATGTTCTTATCTACAGAGAGTAAATAGTATGGGATATTCTTATTTATAATCACTCAGTTCCATAATATGTAAAGAGGGAGGATTAGGCCGTCTGCACCCGTCGGACGGGTTTGTAACCAGTTGCGCCTTGTGAGTGTCTCCATTCAATTACATAGGTTACGACTCATCACGGACTGGTTTGTGATTGGAGTCAGTTATCGGTTTCTTTTGAGTTGCTCCGTGTGCAGACGGCCTTAGGGTCTCACTAAAGCGTCAATGGAGAAATCAAATGGTTAAGTTCTTCGGCAAAGGGAATAACAAAACAAATAAAGGCTGATTGCCACTCACAAGACGCAAAAGAACAACAAAAAAAATCGAAGGGATCACCTGTCGTTTCTGTGAAAAGCCTCTCGATTCCCCTCCGCAACGTGAAATCTGGAAAGATAGACGCCCACGCAGTTCGAAGAAAAAGTCCGAATTTCTCATTCTTTTCCTGCCCTTCTGTTTTGACGTGCAGAGCGAAAACAAATAAGGCCTTATCCGTTTTATTTTCGCAAACAAACGTCTTTGCTTTCTCCTTTTTTTATCTCGTATGGAAAGGAAGCAGAGATATGCTATTAGAGAAGGGGGCAGTAAACATATTTTTAAGGATCTTTTTTTCCCTCCCGTTTGTCACAGGATGGGATTACGAATATTCCCATGCACGCACGACGGTAAAATGTTCATGAATGGAAATTTCTAAAATACCGTCGTAACGAGGAAACTAAAACTAATGCGACGAAGATTTCGAACCGTAATAGTTCAAAAAGATTACTTTAAAAAGACAGTTAAAAGGGTGATAGGTAGATAAGAATCCGTTTGCTAAAATCTGCGGAAAATCGCAAATACGTGCACAAAAGGCTTGGCAATCAGAATCTGCACCGGGTAGCGGGTCCTTCGATGCAAAGCGGGGAAGTAACTTTCCCTACTGCGGAAATATTTTATGCGTCTGAGGGGGAAAGAATGTATTTCTAAGGAACCGAGATAGCCTAGTGGCAGCGCGTCGGTTTTCAGCACCAAAGGTCCTCGGTTCGAACCTCGACGAGCAACATTAACTACCTTCGTGTCTAGTCCTGATAGGGCACGCACAATCCATAGACCGGAAAGTCCTTCTATGAGGTCAAAGAGGGTGGAAGAAAGTACGATCTCCCAGATGTCACCCCTGCGGGTACTCGGTCAAAATAGAAGTGGCCAAGTCGGACTCCGACCCTTATGGTGCTATAGTAAATCGGAACCGCACTCCTCAGCCCGCAAAGCCTTTATGGACCTTGTCTGGAACTTCCTGCCAAGGGTAATTAGTCACAACAACAGAATGCTTTTCTGTAAAACTTTTTCCACCTTCAAAAGAAAGTAAAAACGTCTTTTGCAAATAGTTTCACAGTTGATCACATAAAAAGGGAGGAAATGGCTTTCGTCCGCATGGTTTACACGCCTTCATGTTTTCATTCCCCGACTTTATTACGCGATCTCTTTGTTCCAGTTTGGGTTGAGCTAAGTGACTCCGCCCTAACCTACTGCTACTTGATAGATCACTCACGAATGGATTCGAAGCTGAGTTAGCATTCCGTGAGCTTACTACGAGGGTGAGCCGAAATGGCAACTTGCGAGGGGAAATAACAGAAACGTACAAGCCTAAGGCCGTCTGCACACGGAGCAACTCAAAAGAAACTGATAACCGACTCCAGTCACAAACCAGTCCGTGATGAGCCGTAACCTATGTAATTGAATGGAGCCACGCACACGGCGCAACTGGTTACAAACCCGTCTGACGGGTTTGTAACCAGTTGCGCCGTGTGCGTGGCTCCATTCAATTACATAGGTTGGACGGGTTTGTAACCAGTTGCGCCGTGTGCTTGGCTCCATTCAATTACATAGGTTACGACTCATCACGGACTGGTTTGTGACTGGAGTCGGTTATCAGTTTCTTTTGAGTTGTTCCGTGTGCAGACGGCCTTAGTTGGGAATCCGAGCCATCTCCGAGGAAGATCGTGACGCTGCTAACCACTCTAGAATGTGGACGGCATGTATATTGTAATATGTTGGACTTAGGGTAGCGAAATATAGAAGATATACAGAGTCCAGTCTACTGAAATAATAACACGCTTATTAGAGTCTTGATTAGAGGATTTTTACACTATGTACAAATGTCGTGAAACAATCTCTAGACATAGAGGGAACTAGCCTTAACAGTATCCCGAAATTTCCTACAAGAAGTCAGCAACGAAACACACTTCGTCAAATGATCCAAGGTTGGAATAAAGCTTTCGCGGGATGCGAAGATAATAGACCGTGCTGGTCTCAAAAGATTCAAAGTGATCTCCTAACTACCGGAACTCTCCTTGTTCCTATAAATTATCAAGTCCGAGGGCTTAGAAGGGTCGGCACGAAGCCTCTAGAGCAGGGATGGCCAACCTTTTTGGGAAGAGTGCCACTATCTAAAAAAAAAAATGTGCGTGCGACTTCCAACTTTTCCAACATACCAAAAAATATAAAAAGGTAATAAATGTTATTTATAGGCTGATTATGCGATTTTTACACAAATAGCACATTTTTTTTTATCTGAGTAGTGGAGATTTAAAAAATAATATAATTAATAAAACAAAAGTACAAACTTAGGTTTTATTGTTAATAAACATTTTTAAAGGTTCAGTCAGTTAGGTTATGTACAAAATAAAATGAATAACTTGAAACATTTAATTCTAAATAATTATTTAACAGTCAGTACTTAATGTTGCTTTTGAATTTGTAGTTTTTTTACCAAGTGAGAACGGACAACCATAGCAAGGCACAACGGCGCCAAAGCAAGGCTACTCAACCCATTGGGTTCGTCCGATGACCCCGCTGTCTTAGCGCATCGTCGTACTGGTGTCAAGCAGTGCCGCTTTCCTGCACTGTTATTTTCAGTAGCGTATGAGTAGGGTTTTTACAGATTTTGACAAATTATTATTTTTTCAAATTTCTTAATTTTTCAATAAGTCTAAGCGTGCCACTGTTAAAATGCCGCCGTGCCACACTGTGGCACGCGTGCCGCGGGTTGGCCACCCCTGCTCTAGAGCGTTCTGCTCTGCAGATGAAATACCTCTGGGATGGAGTGTAGCGATCAGTCACGAGGACCTCTATGAATCTCTCTGGATGAGATTTAATCCAAGTCTGAATCTCTTGATTTTTTTTCTCTCCGCTTCTCTCTAAATTTGCGCTCCCAGCCCCGTGGCGGGACGTAGCCTTCGGTTGGTCGGACGACCGCTGTGACGTTAGGGCTCTCTCCTCTGATTGGTTTCGTCGATAAAGACACGATGGCGGCTTTTTCGAACAGCTGATTGCGACGACCATTAGTTAACGTTCGCCACAGGAGTTTCCTGGGCGTGACTCCTTTGTTTTTGAACGTCATGTCGTAGACTAGATGGCGTCGGGTCATAGAAATTGCCTGGTTCACCTGCGAGGGGTGTTATTCCTCTGTCTGGGGAGACGATTTATTAAGAGGTCCTTAATGGAACCTCAATATATATATATATATATATATATATATATATATATATATATATATATATATATATATATATATATATATATATATATAGTGTGTGTGTGTGTGCAATATTTTATTACATTATATAAAGAATTATTTGCTGGAAACTCATGAATAAAGCAAACAGGAAAACACAACTCCTTAGGTTCTACAATTAATTACATTGGGGAATATAAGAAGTTGTACTTTGCTAATTATATAAAGACGTCTAAATGCTTTTATGATTAACTAGTTCCTTTATGGATTGATGTGCACGACATTTTGCACCGTAACACTTCGGTGGGCCGATTACATTTCCATACTAATCCGTCAAACGTTGTGCTTACATTTAATAATGAGCACGCTTTATAACTTACGAGACATGACTTCTGTATTATTGAAGAAATTGGAATTGTCACCTGACACAGTATTAGTCTAATGATCACAATGATTCCGTTGGAAGGAACATACATACTGTCCGTAAACATACAGTTCAACCTTAATGTATATGCGAGAGGGAGTCAATGATGCTTCTCCTCTCGGTGTAGAAACTACACTTTGATTTATTGCATTTTGTGCATGGAATCAAGCATAAATATATTAATTTTAAAGCATAAGAATCTTAGCTGCTTTCCACATGTACAGTGTTGTTTTACTGTACATAAGGATATAAACTAATACACATACGGGTCATTCCAATTTTTTTTATTTTTTAAGATAAAATTACTCTAAAATCCTACTATCTAATTGACTAACGATCAGTTGGAGATAAAAGGGACTCCATTTGGAGCAAAAATAAAGTATATTTTGTGCGAGAATTATTATTTTGCTTAGTATATAAACTACGCTTTGATGAAGCATAATCTCTTCAGACTGGTTGATGAAATACGAGATATCTCACGCTTTTCCCCGTTTGTATTCTACCGTACATCCGAATTCAGTTGTTACTTTCTTTCTCCGGTATACCCCCTGACATTTCCGCGGACGGAAACAAAAGATGCCATTGGCGGACACCCGTCTTGCAACCCCCCCCCCCCCTCCCCCGTTGCACTGTCATTATTCACAAAAAAACCTGACACCCAACTTAGCGGTTACGAGAATGTGAAGCATCGATTGCTTTGTTTTTCAAGCACGATGACAAAATGTGTATCATAGATGCTTCTCTTTCAATATCCCTGCTTGATAAAAAAAAAAGTGTTACGTTTTTCTTCCTCGTGTGAATGGCGTGATCCAGCCATAAACAAACCTCCGGTTCGAAGCAAAGCTTTATCACATTTTTTTTCTTTTCATATCGGGTTTTAATGTATTGTTTTTTGTTGTGAAAATTCATGAAATTCTATTTTCGTAGTAGAACATAAATAGGGCCTAGGAAGTAATACCGTACAGATGTACTTTTTGCGTTAATTTTTTAATGCTCTGGAGCAATATATATATATATATATATATATATATATATATATATATATGTAACGCTTCTAGTCCGCGTCATTATAAAATCCAGTTCTTAGTACTAGTCCGGGAAAATGCAGTCGGGGCCGGACTCCTGGAATTCTCTTTGGTGGTGCTGTAATGATGGCTGAGCAAGGCAAGACACGCTATAGACATTTAAATTCGTCTATTTACCAATAAAAGCATCTCTGGCTCCATCGTTCGTATTAATATTCTATCCAATGCTTAACTTGCTACGCTATTCCAATCATTTAATTACTTTCACTCCCGCACAACGCAATCGCGTTACGCGACGCTGCGAACAGCGTCTTTCCAGTTCAACTTCCTACATGCTTCTGAAGCCATTCCTTTGTTTAAAACCCACATACACTCAATCTACAAAGTTCTCGAATATCACTGTGACGTCACCTTCCAGCGATGACGCTATAATTCTCCCACTGTTCACCTAGTCGAATTCTATTAATAGCTTCAATGCCATTCATTTCGATAATTCCTTGTTCATTTTAGCGCTATCAAGTGCGATTAATCTGGCGTTTAATGTTTTAATTCCGATATTCTCTAGAAACCCCCCCCCCCCTTTTTGGACCCCTTAAGGTTTAACCTCTTAATAAAGCTCTGACATATATATATATATATAGCATCTTTGGCGGGTGTGTGTGTGTGTAATATATCCACTAATTTACTTCGTCTCTTTGTCGTGTTCACATTAAGTCCTTGAATTAGATCACTGAAAAGGAAAACTAGCTCAGATTTTGATGGCTCGAGCTAGACTCAGCCAGAAGAGAATTAAATTTAGATGCGGTCAGGCCGAAATTCCTGGTAAACTTGTCTATTTCTCGTCTTTAAAATGTGCATCATATAGGCGACAGGTCACAATGACAAGATCATGAGAGCCAAAGTACGTCCGTTCGGTCCAGGAGAACGATTCGTAATCTCACCTTTCAACATTTCACGCGAGAGGGCGAGGGAGACATGTGACTAACTATTTGTAGGATCAATAGTTATGGTTAAATTTCCCATGGAATACTGCCAATGCAACTATTTATTAAATGAGTAGTGGACTAGATTTCTGGGCTCGCGAAGTTAACTTACTGCAGAATTCATACATATGCGCGTGTAGGAATGCAAAAGCATGCGGTTTTAAAAAGCCTTGTTCTCATTGGAAGCTCTGTTTCTAAGGGTTGTAAAGAGATGAATTCGAATATATACAACCTTTGTCCAGAAAGTTCCGTGAATGTGTCTATAGTTACAATGTATTGTTGTCTTACATGAAACAGCTGTTACTGTCCTTCGAAGTAATCCCCGTAGGCGGTAATGCACATCTGGGAACGGCTGTACATGTCTTGGAAACTCCTGACGTAGTCGTCTTTAAGGATGGTCTTCAGCTGGGTCGTAGCATTACGTTGGATGTCCGAAATTCCCGAAAACCTGTGGCCCTTCAGGGTTAATTTCAATTTGGGGAACAATAAAAAGTCCGAGGGAGACTAGTCTGAGGAGTAGGGTGGTGATTCAGAGACATAACTCCCCTGTTGGTCAGGAACTGCTGCACCAGAAAGGCAGTATGTGGTCGGGCATTGTCGTGAAGCAGGGTCCAGTTGCCTTGCTTGGCGTATTGGGGGAGATAAACGGACCCGATTTTTCCGTTGCAGCAGATGTTTCAGTATATCCACGTACTTAGAGGCATTTAACGTGGTGCCCTCAGGGAGGAATTCTTTATGGATGAGACCCTCAGAGTCGAAGAACACCACGAACATTGTCTTGATGCGGGATTTCTCACTTCGCACCTTCTTGCTTTTCGGCGACCCTGGACTCCGCCACTCCGTACTCTTATGCTTGCCCTCGGGGTCGAACTTCAGGCACCAGGTCTCATCACCCGTGACAATGGTTTTCAGGAAATTTAGGTTTCGATCCGCCATGTCGATGAAGTCTCCATAGGCGTCAAGCCGAATTTGCATTTGTTCCGGAGTCAAAGTGTGGGGCACAAGTCGGGAGCAAAGCTTGCGTTTCCGCAAATCCCGAGTCAGTATGAGGTGGGCCATCTCATGACCAATTCCCACATTTTCCGCTATCATTCGCACTGTCACACGATGATCCTTGGCCAACAGTTCCTTCACTTTCTGTACTTTGTCCGGGGTGCGTGCAGTTGCAGGTGGACCACTTCGGAGGGAGTCTTCAATGGTGTTCCGCCCTTCTCGGAAGCGTTTATACCACTCATACACGCACTTCAAAGTGACAGCACGTTCTTCTTAAACTTTTAGCAGCATTTCACGAGTCTCTTTCGCTGATTTTCCAAGTTTTAAACAGAACAGCTTATTCGTTCGCTGATCCATTTTAAATTTTGACCGAGTGCACACCTTCACTCTACAACGAACTGCTTCCACACGATAAGCTAACTCGCAGAGCCAGCGCTCAGGAACTGGTTCAGACCAGTCTTCACCTGTCCGGCATGGTATGCGCCGGTTGCAAACTCTTAAGACTGTGAGCACTATGACGTCATTCACTGAACTTTCTGGACAAAGGTTGCATATATATATGCAATATATCCATTACATTCTTCCTTAAAACGCAACCTGAAAAGAAAAATTAGCTCATATCTACATGGCTGGAGCTAGACTCAGCCTGAAAGAAATAAAATTTTGATGCAGTCAGACCGAATAGTTTATTGGAGCGAAAGCAACATCCGTCCATCTCAGACGACGGCTCGGGAGCGAAGATACCACCTTTCAACCTTACGCGCGAGAAACGAGGTACATGTGGCTGTTATTTTGTACGATCAGCAGAAAATTGGGGTTGGCGGTGCGAATCCACGCCTTTCTCCCGACGTATACACGTGTAGATATGCAAGGCATGCACTTTATGGGAAGTTGTGCTGCTATGGGTTTTAAAACGATAAAGTAATGTTACTGGGGATTGGATTTAGGAAAGCAAATTTAAATGCTAGAATGGAGGGCCTAATATTTAATTTATTACGTATATATATATATATATATATATATACTGCTGGCCATTAAAATTGCAACACCATGAAGAGATGATACAAACGTCAAATTCGCATGAAAGGAAGAAGATGCTGGGATATGCAAATGATTAGCATTTAAGCGCGAATTTCTTTTAAGGGGAAAGGAGCAGTGGCGTCGTAGATACGCCCTCCTCTTAACACCTGGGGGTTTCTTGGAATTACCCGTCTATTGCGTGTGAGCGGTACTTTGGCATCTAGCCGCTTCTTTGGAGATCAGCATTGGATTGTGATATAACGGTTTTCCCCCTTTAGCAGGGTGTTTTCATTAAGCAGATAAAGGCATCCTTTTCAGGAGATGTGTCTTGAAATTTGGCACGGACAATTGGTTAATAATAGTTTTTTTCCCAAGTCGTCAAAATCTCGCACCGACAGACGCCAGGGTGCCAGTGTCTTGGGAGGTCTACTTCGAAAGCTATCTGGGAGGTCCAACGAGACGCACAGATTGTCCTAGAAGGTGTTTTTTCCACAACGTACAAATAGGAATCGTGAGCCAGCGACGATAGTCAGAGAGGCAGAGACAGGCACGGAGAGAGGGTCCAGTGAGTTTTTAATGAATGTTAATTACACGAATCTAACGTGCCATTCGCTATATTGCTTCCTTTTCGTTTTTCGTTACGTAGCTGACGAGTGAGTTTTTAATGAATGTTAATTACACGAATCTAACGTGTCATTCGCTATATTGCTTCCTTTTCGTTTTTCGTTACGTATCTGACCAGTGAGTTTTTAATGAATGTTAATTACACGAATCTAACGTGTCATTCGCTATATTGCTTCCTTTTCGTTTTTTGTTACGTAGCTGACCAGTGAGTTTTTAATGAATGTTGATTACACGAATCTAACGTGCCATTCGCTATATTTCTTCCTATTCGTTTTTCGTTACGTAGCTGACCAGTGAGTTTTTAATGAATGTTAATTACACGAATCTAACGTGTCATTCGCTATATTGCTTCCTTTTCGTTTTTCGTTACGTTGCTGACCAATTGGTTGGCTGCCGCAGCACTGATTTAACACACGCGAGATCGTTTTCCAGAGAGGACAGAGTCGATTTGGCGAGTAAAACTAATTTTATTTCTGAAGTAGAGAAAATAAATATGTACACGTAGAATTTACAATCTAGATGCCATTTGCATTCAACTCTTTCTGACAGGCTTTGTACGTGTTTGGAGGAGCCGCGGCTAATCGACTAGAGGAGAGAAACTGGACCGGTTCTTTTCTAAAAGAGACGACTGACGTACAAAGCCTGGCAGAAAGATTTGAATGCAAATGGCATTTAGATTGTAAATTCAACGTGTACATATTTATTTTTTCTACTTCCGAAATAAAATTAGTTTTACTCGCCAAATCGACTCTGTCCTCTCTGGAAAACGATCTCGCCTGTGTTAAATCAGTGCTGTGACAGCCAGATCGTGGCTGTCACAGTACTGATACCAATTGGTCAGCAACGTAACGAAAAACGAAAAGGAAGCAATAAAGCAAATGACACGATAGATTCGTGTAATTAACATTCATTAAAAAAATATTGCAAAATATATCAGGATTTGTAAAGGGGGTCGGTGTGTAACCATTTCGGAATTTACTCTGAAATGTATGAATAAATAAAAGAAATGCGTCGTGAAAAATAATAAGATTCACACAAGCGAAAACAAATTGCATAATTATAAAACAATAGAACTGTTTACAAATAAATAAATTTATGTGAAACAGATAAACGCAAGGAAATAAAATGAAGAATAACATAAATTTAATTTTCAAAAAACGAAATGTATATGAAATATACAAATAAGATCAGTAAAAATAGAAAGCAAATTAGAAATAAATGTATTAAATGGAAAATAATTAGAAATAAATTAACAAAGGAAATAGAACAAAACAATGTTAAAGATTTTTTAAAGATGCTACAAAATAGGCTTTAAAAATTCATTTAATCAATTCAGAATTTACGATATCCCTTGTCCTTAAAAAATAAACGGCGTTGAAATGGATAGTCAGAAAGAGCTTTTGAGCACGATAAGTCAATTTTTCAGCCCCTGAAAAGTTCCCCATAGAATTCCCTTACTTTACAATTACAATTCTCTTCCTTATTTTTACAATTAACCCATTCGTACGTACACAAATTTAAGCGAAATCCCCTTAAGTCGTTTGTAATTGAAAGACTTTAGCTTCAAATAATATTCGCTTTTTAGAACATTCATGTTTGATTAATACCCACTTTCAATTTCATGGGTAAATATGTGACGAGATATCGCCCTATCGAAAAGCTACCTCCCACTTCTTAATAAAGTCATACGCCAGTTCTCTGTGCATTTAATGAGTTGTGCGCGGGAATGAATGGAATTGCAACGCATTTGTAAGTGATTATAGTATCAGATAGTTCGACCTACACAGGTCAAAGCACTTTGAAGAGGAATTTTTATGTCCAAAAACATGAGAGTTTTTTTTCTCTGTCATTACACGTGGATTAAATTTTACTGTTAAAATAAGAAAATTTTCATATCTAGGTATTTACATGCTATCATTCGTTACCAATGGTTATAACCCGAGGTAACCTATCGGTAGCGCGTCGGAGGGGGCTCGGATCGAAACCCGACAAACGCCGTTAAATACCTTCGTGTCTACATTGGATATGGTCACGTTAAATCCGTAGATAGGAGAGTCTTTCTAGATGATGAGGTCAGTGGGTGGGGTTGTTACGATCCCCCCAGATGTTGTCCCTTGGGTTGCTCGGTCATAAGAGAAGTGGCACTTAGCGAGGTCGAACTCCAACCCTTGTGGTGCAGTTGTAAACTGGAGCCACACTACTCAGCTCGAAGCCTATATGGACCTGGTCTGGAACTTCCGTCCAGAGGGCATCAGCAACAACAACCAAGGGTTATTTTTCTTCATTTATTATTTAACTTCATGCAAATTCTTTGATTTTTTCAGGTTTGTAAAAATTCATTCATTTACAAAAATTTTGTTGAACAAATCTTTAGATAAAAAAAATATTTTTTCGCCTCTGCAAAGCAAAAATATTCAGAAATAAGGATACGGGAAACATACTTGGTTTCAATGAATATGTATCACAGAATGAATTTGTTTTGATGAAAATCAAGAGTGTTTTCGATACTTTAAAATTCATTCAAGATAAGATAATCTTTCATTTTTGAAGGCAAAATATTATAAAAGGGAATGTCTTGAAAATTTATCACGACGAAATTGGCTTCGTTTATGGCGCTCAATCTTGCTTCAAAGAAATATGTTAAAACAGGTAAACTATGTTTAAAAATTTGTGGGTAAGACAAATAAATGTATAAATAATTAAAGGGAAAAACAAAGAAAGCAACAGAGAACTGGAGTGGAACTTAAGCTGGGTTGCCATTATAAATTGGTTAAATATATAGATTAGGTTTGCAAATTGTAAAGAAAAAAGATTCCGGCTTGGTGTTGTTGTCTGAGTAAGTCGTTCGCCCCCGAGCCAATAGGGCCCTTTGCACGTACGCTCTTTTGCGAGTGCTTGCGCGCGGGAAAACTTGCAGACGCAATCACGCATGCTTGCGTTTTCTCCTCATGTTCAGACCCTGATTTTCCATTAGGCTCAGTAGGCCCGGGCCTAGGGGCCCCCAAATGTTGGGGGCCCCCCAAAATTTTATTTTAAAAGAAAGAAAAAAAAGAAAATTCCCAATTCAATTTTTTTACCTTTTTTAATAGAGCCATTTTTTTATATATATCCTTTCAAATTTGATTGATTGGTTCATCATATGTATGTTATAGTGTATATAAGGGATTAATAAGTTTTCTGGTTGCATTGTATTGGTGTTTTAATGATGAAGTTACTATATTGTATTGCTTTTTGTTATTTGATAATGTTCTAGGCTTCTACTCTGCAAATAGCCGATTCTTGGTAAAATGGTGCTTTCGCAATGATTCATGATTATTTATTTTTTGAGTGTGTCAATTTTGGAAATTTTACGCCCACATCGGTGTTAGGGGGCCCCCATCCCAAGTTGTGCTTATAGTCAAGAATTTTCTAAATCGGGCCCTGCTCATGTTGCGAGTTTTTCGGACGCTCGTTCTTTCGCGCGCGAATACTCGTGTCATTTTAAAGAAAAGGGAAAGAACGTCCGTGTAAAGGGATTCGCGCGCGATTGACAGCGTGAAACTGACGCGTGTGAAAACCACACGGTTTTACTGGAGCGTTCAGTTAATTCGTTAGTATTTTAGCAATTTTGTATTATAGAAATGGACTTTTAAGAAGTAGAACCATTTCTGAAGCCAATCGAAACTTCGTGGTAAAAAAAGAAAATACAAAGAAGTTCTTTCCGGAAGGAACTGAAGAAAGTAAGTGACTATCAGCGTGGTGGAAGAGGAGCAGATGACGTCTACAGATCTTCCCTGTGGTACTACAATAATTTTCTGTTTACAAAAGACCAGGAACTACCTACTTGTAGTTTTACTAATGATGGCGAATCAGAGGATGGAAGATTAAACGTTGACGAAACTGACCAAACTGCTATTTTGACAAATGAACAAGGCGTGATGGAAGGTGGTGAAACTGGGCAGTGACAAAAAGTCACAAGTTGAATTATTTTGCATTTATTTACAACTACATATTACAGTTACACGTGAAAGCTAGTAACATAGTAACTAAATACACTAATTCTTAATCTAAGCTCTCCCCATCGCAACCATACGATCTTGCCACTCAACCTTTCCGTTGGCACTGAAATATCTTTTATGAGTTTCTCTGTTTTGTTTAGCTTGTGAACTTGTATGTTCCAGACACGAGCATTCGCGCGCAAAAGAACGAGCGTTTGAACAACATGAGGAGAAATCGTAAGCACGCGAGATTGCGTCTGCAAGTTTTCCCGCGCGTAAACCTGTACGCTCCAAAGCACCTTTCCCTTCCTCTCCGGCACCTTTACACGTGCACTCTATCACGCGGGAAAGAGCGTACGTGTAAAGGGCGATAATGGGTCCCTGCTGAGCGGATTACTGGCGGAATGACTTGGCTTCTATCAAATTTTCCGTATAAGCTTATCGCTGTGGTCGGCGGAACCTTTAGAATTTCAGTTCAAGATTTCTTTTCAGTTCTTTATAAATTAAACGTAGGAAATTCTAACAACATCCTTCTGTTGTATTTGGTTCGTTCGGAGAGTTCTGGTCATTATCTGCCAGATGGTCGAATGGCTAGAGCGCTGGCATTGAATACTACAATGGGGTGCGAGACCCACTGTTGGCATGGGTGTCTGTTCGGAATCGGCAATAAACTGTAGGTCCCGTTTTCATGAGCCCTCATGTAGCAAAAGATCACCCAAACTTGAATACCAAGCTAGAAGAATAATACTCCGGAATAGCGCCCTTTACACGTACGCTCTTTCGCGAGTGCTTGGAGCGTACGGGATTGCGCGCGGGAAAACTTGCAGTACGCTCCAAAGCAGATTTCCCTTCCTCTCTGACACCTTCACACGTGCACTCAATCGCGCGGGATCGTGGTTTCACGCGGGAAAGAGCGTACGCGTAAAGGGCGCTAATGAGGCAAGAAAGCGAGTCTCAAACGATTAACGAGTTAGGCATATACACAGCTCACAGTGCCCGAGTACCCATCTCGAGAAAAGACAATTTGAGATCGATGACAAGATGATTTTTAATTTATTTGGGTGTCGTTCTTTAAGTTCCTCGTTTTCCCTCTGAATGAACATTTGTACCTCCGAAAATACTTTCAGTTGTACTTTCTACGAAATATTTCGATTTATGTCCGCTCTGCCTGAACCGAACCAAAGATTTTAAAGCGAATTGTTCATTGCGCTAACCTTATTTCATCTCCTTTTTGGTGTCTTTTACTTAATGCTACAGAGTAGCTACTCGGACCGATTAGCTGTGTATTAAAGGATCATTTCTAATGCATTAACAGTCTGAGATTTAGAATCTTATTTTTAATTGCTTCAGCCTAAGATTTGTTTGCTCCCTCCTTATTTTTGATATCTACAATTTTTTTTAAAAATGTTAAAGCCTTATTTTTAATTTCTTCTACTGGATATTAGTTTTATTTGACCTTTCCGCACCGATTTTCATGCGTCATGTCACTACCGATCGGGTAGAGAAAACTATCACGTTTAGGAGGAAAATAGAAATCAAAAGATAGATTTCGATAATTCAAGGAGAATCGAAAAACCTTAAATTCCCAGTTGTAAACAGTAAAAAAAATGCTTGGCTTACTGTGTTGTGCTCTTAAGGCTGCCGTGTGATAACCCTATTGGATTCGCTCAGTGTTAACCTATGGAGAAAATGTGTCTACTATTGCATAGATGCTGATAATCCAATAAAAATGGCATTTTCAGATAGCCTGAAATTTTCTTCACCTTCCAACACGATTCATTTTATAAATTTTGTACCCCATACACCTATACCAGATTTTTTCAAAGAATGATTGAAATTTTAAAATATTATTTGCATTCTTTTAAACTTAAAATGCCCCAAGGTGTAAAATTTCTTTCTCCTTTTTTTTAAAAAAACCAATGCGGAGGCACTTGTCGTCAAACATTCGCCTATACTACGCCGCCGTTTACTACCCATTTTATTATGGAGGCACCATATTGGCGGACAGCAATACCCCCAATGAAGGGACGCCACAAACGGAGGCATTTTTGCGGCGCGACGCCGGGATTCGATCCGAGCACCCTCAGCACCGAAAACCAGCGCGCTATACCACAGCGCCGCCACAAGCACTATTTCCTCCTCTATTACGGAGTATAATTTTTAAAAATAATCTTTCAATCTCTGCCGGCAATCCTCCGACACATTTTCTCCATAGGTCAAAACTGAGGTGATCGAATCCAATAGGGTTATTACACAGCAGCCTTAAGGAAGAAACTTCTTAAAAGAAATGTGCGTTGATGGATAGTCTAGCTTAGGACCATTAAAGTAAACCCCGAACTCAATGAGGCCGGAGTAGATACGAAGCATGGATGTGAACAAAAAAAATTGTCACGTGCTATCTGACCAGCGTAAATTTTTAAGCCTTTTTATACGGTCTTCAGAATGTTGCGTGAACCCCATCAGTGGAGAATCAGGAAGAGAGTGGCGCAAATTTTGTGCTTCATTTACACATTCGCGATCACGCCACCCGCAAGGTATTCGCTAGACATAGTCACGTTCCTGCATCGACGCGAGTGACCGTTCTCACATTCCGCCTCTTGCTGTGAACAAGACTTCCCGTCGCAACGGCGCCATTACACCCTTGACTCGTGCCAGAAATCTGCTCACGAAGCGAGCGCCACGATTGGCGACAAGAAACGGCGAGACCACCGTTTACACATTCTCACCCCGCCATTCGACTCGCCGCTTTCGAGACTGTGTAAATGCGGTGTTAGAATGTGTACGAGCAGACGGATGCTCTAGTGAACCAGACCTGTCCAAGGAACAGGACAGCGCAAATTTTCTAGAAAAGCTGTACTCCCCCGCAATTAAATTTGGTATTTCAATCTTGTCTGTACTAATTAACGAATATGCATCGTCTACGGACATCTTTTTTTTGAATTTTGTCTTTTTTTCTTACTTTTGATTCTTACGACTGTAGTCTTGAATATCTTTGTAAGTGACGTGTGAGAGGTAAAATATTTTAACATGCTTTTTAAATCTTCTTTGTAAAAGGTTGCAAACCATTATACAAGGAGAATTTCTTACACATTTCAATATACTCAAACTGCTTTGTGCGGTGGATAGGGACCACATAAAAAAATCACTTCCTGTTTATTCTTCTTCTTCTTCAGGGGCACTACAGTCTACTGCTGGCCAAGGCCGTCCCAATAAGTTTACGCCATCTGGCCCTATCTAATGCAATTCTCCTCCAGTCTCCCCATATATAGTTTTTATATCATTCTCAACGGCATCAAGCCACCTACTTGGTGGCCTTCCTCGCTTCTAGCTCCCATAGGTTTGGTAAAGGGGAGCTTTTTATTGGGTTTGGTCTTCCAGTCCTGATAAATGACCCAACCATCGAATCTTGTGGCTTTTTATGACCTTGACAATGTCAGGTTGTCTGAATTTTTGGTAGATTTCATGATTAAACATTGATCTCCAAACACCATTTTCGCAAATTGCACCAAATATTTTTCCTAATATTTTCGCTCGAAGATCAATAGTTTATTTTCATTAGATTTAGTCATTGCCCAGCACTCGCAGCCATATAGTATGATGGGTCGTAATAGAGATTTATATATGTATTAATTTTAGTGTTACGGCCAATGATTTGAGATTTAAACTGATATTTGAGGCCATGGTAACATCTATTTGCCATATAAAGTCTGTTATTAATTTCAACAGATATATCATTGTTATTAGTGACGATAGTTCCAAGATATTTGAACTGTGTTATATTTTCGAAAGTGTAGTTGTTTACAGTTAATGGCAATGGGTTAGGTATTTTATGGGTAATTTCTAAAAATTTAGTTTTATCTTCATTTATAGTTAGGCCTAATTTCCTTGCTTCGGCTTCTAATAAATTGAATGCTTATGCGACATATATTCTGGATCTACCCACTAAAGCGATGTCATCAGCGAATGCCAAGGTTTTGGTTGTCTTTTGGTAGATAGTTCCTCTAGCCATAAGACCAGAAGCTCTGATAGCCTTTTCTAGGGCCAAATTAAAAAGTAAACAAGACAGAGCATCACCTATTCCTTTTTATTAATATTCATATGTATTTTCAGTTGACTTTTTTATATAAACCATACAAAAAAAACCTGCACAATAACAGGTTTGAGTGTATTTTTAATTTTTGATAGTTTATAATAAAAGATAACTATTTTCGCTTGAAGTACGGCCTACTGATCTTTTGCAGCGTAACTGAAAATTGAAACTATCATTTCGCGTTTTAAAAGGTTTCAATGCATAGAAATCTGCTGGATATTTCCTTTTGGCACAGGCTTCAATTTCTGGTATGAAGACACAATCGGTCATAATACTTCCTACCCATTTGTTCCCAATGGGACTCCAGTTTATACAAGCTCACTTTAAACATCTACTTCTTTTTTGAAAGAGACAGAAGACCTTACTGAAACAAATTCTATTTTATCTTGAACTTGAGCAATTGCTCTTTCTCTCCGTAATATACTACGCATATTCCTCTGAAAACATTTATATAAGCCTTGCAGTGACAGAAAAAATTCAAAAGAATATGATATAAATAACTGATTTGTCTCTCTCTGAATGTACCTTTATCAGTGTTTCCATTACAGTCAAATCGCGTTGTAGCGAACCCGGTATATAACGAACAAAAATTTTGGTCCCGCCATTTTCCTATTTTACGTAATTTAATTAGTATTGTGTCAGTTCAATGTAATCGATTTTAGTCGATTTAATTCATTAATGGTCATTTTAAATAGATTTTATCATTTTTAATACATCATTATTGAATACACATTGCAACTAATGAGATATACATTTTGTGAACTCTAGCATTTTTCTTACCGATTAGGATATAGCGAAGCCTTTGGTTCCTTGAAGTTCGTTATAACGGAGTTCGACTGTATATCTTTTTTTACGCCCTCTGATTCATGTAAAAATTTTAAACTTGTATCTTCTTAAATCACTCAAAAATATCTTCGAAAATTTTCCAAGTAATTGAAGAATATTACTCATGTTTCCCGGACCACCCCCTCCCTCCCTCTTTGAAACCGTGCTTACAGTCTAAAATTCATTGCACCCACTCTCATTCTTATAATTTCCGAAAAAAGATATTTCTTTTAGAAGTTTTAACGGAAGGTAGTTTGTAAATCCGCAATTTTGATTAAAAATATGTTTAATATGAAATGAAAGAAAGCAGACGCCTCACAAGAATACCTATAGCGAAAACACGAACCAAAAGAAACTGAAATGATGCCTTGTGTAGGTTTATATTCCGTGTAGGTTGCAAACTGACTTCTCTAAAGCCTATCCATTTCCAGGAAAATCACTTCCTCGTCATTTTTTAAGCCGTTCATTGAAGACAGTCTTTTAAAAACATATTCATGTAACTGAGTTAGATAAACAATTCGACTCCCACGTTTAATTTCGCGTAGAAATACTCTGTGGTATTTCTACTCGAAGTATGGTTATGAAAATAATCCCCACCTTCCAATATATTAAGACTTGATTTAGTGCTAACACTCAAGTGCACGCAGTCAAAACGTCATCAAATGCGGTTGCCTACGCAAGGAAAATAGTTAAACGAAAAACTCTAGATCTGTCTTTGCAAAAGAGGAGATGTGAAAATATTGCATCTTAAACATTTTAGCTAAAAAGAAAAACTTGACCCGAAATATTAAAAAAAGAAACAAATTAGAAATAGAAAACTATAATTAAAGTTTTACCTATCAAGCATATATACAGTGGACGCTCGTTAATTCGAACTCGGTTAATTCGAACTTTCGGTTAATTCGAACTAATCCAAAGGCCCCAAAAAACTTGTATTGGAGTTAATGTTAAAAATATCTCATTAATTCGAACTAAATTTTTATCACTTCGGTTAATTCGAACTAAAAATTTGACAAAAAAAATTCTTTTTCCTCGTTTAATAGAGAAAATACACACTGTATTTATTATTTTGTGTGTCAAAATTTCTTTTCTGTGTAAAGAGGCTCATGCCTGCATTCCTAGACTATTGCATGTCCGCTAAACGTTAGTAGCTATTGTCCTTCTTATTAGTGCTAAACGGAAAAAGCAATTTTCCTTTATTCGGATCGATTTTCTTAGAATTTCAGAAAAACTGGTCTTTACTATAGATTCTAGGGAGCTGCGTCAGTTATAACTGCAGTGCAGACAAGTTAATGTGGTCTAGTTTTTCTTCCTCATTGTGTGGTGTGAACGTGTAAAAATTCAGGATGTCTACACGTGGAAAGTACAAAACCCTAACTTTGAAGACAAAAGTAGAAATTTTAAAGAAAGTAGAGAATGGCGAATGTAAAACAAAGTTAGAAGCTGACTATAGAATTAAAAAAAAATGCCTTGTCAACTAATTTGAAAAACAAGGAGTCAATTTTAGATTCATGGGAAAAATCAAAATTTGCTAGAGGATGGAAACGCATGGGAAATGCGTCCCAAGAAGTTCTAGAAAAAGCTCTAATGCTATGGTTCCAGGATGTTAGATCTCGAAATTTTCCGATAAATGGATCCCTAGTGCTGACGAAGGCTGGTGAATAGGCAATTCGAATGGGTATTGAAGATTTTAAATGCAGTGATGGATGGCTTTCTCGATTTAAGTCAAGGCACAATATTTCTTATCTCTGTATGTGGCCAAAGCTCTGATGTAATCGAAGACGTATGCACTAATTTTGGTAGGAAACTGCCAGGGCTTTTCTCTACTTACCTGCCGAAATATATTTCTAATGCGGCCATAATGGTCAAAGCCATAATGGACTCTATTAAAATTCTGAAAGCATTTATTTAGATGGAACCTTCTTCTGGAAATGAATTGAAATGTTTACTTCAAATCGAGAAGCTGGCTGAACAATGTAGGCATCATAAACAGAATCAAACATCCATTTTACAGTTTTTCCCCAAAGTGTAATTCATATTTTTAATAAAAGTTTACTTTATACTGCATATCTTCTGCTTCATTTTATGATTAATGTAAGTCTGTATTGCTTTTTAATATGTTTAACTTTAGATAACATAGTATAATATATTTTCTGGAGTTATACATACTAGGAGAGTTTCTTCTTCAGTGATACACATTTAAAGTTATATATTTTTCTCTTAACATCGGATAATTCGAACTTTTTTCTGAGAACCTTCGAGTTCGAATTAACGAGCGTCCACTGTATCTATATATATATTATTTCTAGAAGGTGATTTTTTCTGACGATCCCTTTTTCTCCCTTCATACGTAACCAAACTATAAATGAGGTACCATTTTAAACATTAAGATCTCCGCTTCTGACAAACTGTTAATTTAGAATTACACATTGTATTGTTTGTTTAAAAGTTAAGTATAAACATTATCAAGAGTTTTCTTCCACTAGATGGCGCTGGCTTTTTTTCCAATGTCATTGAACATTTAAATTTTAGAATCGTCTGCATTTATTATCATTCTGGGAATTAATAAGTTTCGTTCTTAGCAACATCCGCGTAGGTGTACATCATTCTTTTTTCATGGAAAAAACAATTTGTTTGGACCAAAATTTACATTTTCTTTCCCCCTGAAGAACATTTTATGAGTGATATTTTTCTTTGCTATGCCTTTTTAGAGTTTAATTTTATTTATTTAATTCTATATACACAATTGAATTGAATATTACAAAATTCTACCAAGCTATCAAGGGAAAGCTTCTAATTTGTCTCATAATTAAACTATAATCATTATAATGGTCTTACTATGTAGATGTGCAAGTCAAAGAGAAACAATGAGATTGGGGCAACGGTTGGTGCGTGGCGCATGATCAGCAAATTTCTTATGTAAGCTCTCTGGGGAAATGTGCTTGAAACTTGCTATCTAGCAATAAATATTTGCTTTATTGCTAGATGGAAAGCATGCACTCGCTTATTTATTTTCTTTTATCTCTAAAACACTAACCTTTAAATTAAAAAAAAACATCACATCATCATCATCATAAATATTATATCTAGGGGATTTTTGGTGCCGATCCCTTTTCTCCCTTACTTACCCTAAATACTTAACCAAATTTCGATAAATGAGGTACCATTTTAAAAATTAAGTTCTCCGATTCTGACGAACTGTTAATTTTGAATGACACATTGTATTGTATACTAGCCGGACTTCGCCCGGCTATGCTCGGGCCCCACAAAAGAATAAAAAGGCCCTTTTCAGGGCCATACAAATGTATTAAATTCCCGTCAATTTTCATTCCCGTCGCTGCCGACAGATGGCTGCACCATACTGCTTGGAGTGGCCTGCTTCTCCGGTGGAGTGCTTTTTTAGAATTATAATATCTTTAAAACTATTAAAGTAACAGAATAACTGTAAGCAAAAAAAGTTATCAGTTTTCAAAGCTCTTTCCAAATATGTAAGATTTATGTACTTTCATGCGAAAAATAATACACCGATATTCAACAAAAACAAAATGGCTGCCGAAATCGCAGTCTCAGGATGAGTGAGACCCGGAGACGTGACGTTCACGTGACCCGACAAATACGTCTGTTACTTTATTTATATAGATTTAAAAATCTATGTTAAAAATTGACTTTTGGTTCTTGAGTTCTTTCCCTGGATGCATCCGATATAGCACGTTCAAATAGTGTCCTCAAAGAGGTTTTGTAATGTAAATATCACATTTTCGAAGTTTATGTGATACTTAACTTTTAATATTGTCTAGAAAGGTGTTTTGACGTGTACATATCTCATGTTCTCCTGTTTTGTGTTATGCCTCTCCTCCAATTTTGTGTCCAAAGGTGTTTTGTAATCGGTTTTGTATTATCCTTACGCAGCATTGTTATTTGACATATAAGCAGTTGCTACCAATGAACCGGTTCTTCTTTCATCCTACTACAAACCACCAAACCTCGCTATAAAATTTATCGTATTTAATTCGCATGCGAAATTTTCGCACGAGCCCCCTAGTATATATATATATATTTGTGTGTGTATGTGTGTGTGTGTGTATGTATGTATGTATGTGTGTGTGTGTGTGTATGTATGTATGTATGTATGTATGCATGGGGACATTGGGTAATTGAGCTGTTTCTTGCGTCTCATTATTTTATTGCTGTTTTAGTATCTTGTAAGCTACTGGTCCTGGAATTGAGAATTGTGTATTTCAACAGTGTATTGAGTAAATTGTTAGTATCATGTATTTTCCATTTGGAAATGTGATTGGGTATTATTTATTAATATTGTGTGTTTGTGCTGCTGTAATGTGCTTCAAAACTGTAAAATAATATATTTAAACTGAGCTTCATTGTGTTTACTTTGTTGTAATAGGTGGCTAAAAGGAGTTGTATCGTATCTTAATTGAACAGCAATGCGTTTTATCTTCAATGGCGTATTGTATTATTAGTAAATTAGTAAGGTGTGCATAAATGGTAGCGTAGTGCAAATTGATTGTATTACTGAAATATAAAACTGTAGCATTGAATATCTAAATTATGATGCATTGTGAATCTAAATGGTCGTATTGTGTACTTAAATAGTGTTGCATTATCTTCAAAATCAAATTGCTATGCGTATTTAATTGGCTTACTAATATAAAAAATGTAGTAATATTAATGTAATAGCTACTGCTGCTGTGCTACTGTGACGGTACTATTATATATATTGTCGTATATGCGTTGCTACATATGCATCGGTATATAATATATTTGTATTGTTATATATTTGTATTTACTGTATTATTGTTACTGTATTGTATGATTGTATATTATGGATAGTTGTATTATTGCACTGTATATTGTGTATAATTGTTTTAGTGTATACTATGTGTAAATGTATTATCGTAAAAGAAAAATAAAGAAAAGAGGGAGAAAGAAGAAGAAAAAAAGGAGGTAAAAAATGAAAGGAAAATAAAATTCGGCCTAAGGAGGGTTCAACCAGGAACAAGGGCTAGGATATTTAGGATATATTGCTTTACAAAGAGTAATGATAATATTAATTTAGATTAATCAGTCATTAGCAATGGTAATGCGAGCGCTTATTTTTCTATAGTGTTGCTGAATGAAATAGATTCTTAATTATAAATTAATTAAAAGTTTACTTTGTGGCTGGTTGGGTGCAGATTTGTTTCTTCCGTGTCAAGCGGAAATATGCCGTATAACCTTCGGGTGAGGACGGTTAAACATATTCGTATATATATTTATATATATATATATATATATATATATATGATCTATATATATATATATATATAAATATATATATATATTATATATATATATATATATAATATCTATATATATATATATATATATAGTGTGTGTGTGTGTGTGTGTGAGTGTGTGTATGTGTAACATGCCAACACAGTCCCATGTAACGGAGACCAGAGTCGACATGCTCACACCTCAGGAATCGTAGTCGTGACCAAGAATTAGGAATCTTTTCATTTAAAAAATACTTTTATTATCGTTTCTTAACATCGATGACGGCGGTTTACTAGGCAATAGTGCCACGCCAAAATCTGCTCTTCGAGGTATGCTGGAACTTATATAAACTTCATTCCATAACGTGGCTAAAGGGCGTGATTTACTAGCTGATTGGTTAAAAGTTTAGTGTTTATGTGCAAATCTGAATTTTTTAGACCCCACGCCGCGTCGCGTCTAATTTCGTCAAAAAGTCAGCCACTCTGAATGATTTTTCCGAAGGCTGTACAATGGAATTTAACACGAAGCCCAAGGGAAAACTAAGTACTTAAAAACGATTAAAAAGGCGTATGTAATTTGAATAGTAAAAGTGGGGAATTAATGGTTTTAAAAGTTAAGAGTGTTTGACTTTAGAAATTACTAGTTTTTTTATATTATATATATATATATATATATATATATATATATATATATATATATATATATATATATTATGTGTGTGTAAGGTTTAGGCAATCAATTTTGGATAAAGTTTTTTGGATAAAGTTTCTTTTGAATAAAGTTTTAAGCAAACTAATATAGAAACTAATATGCTTTCCAAAAAACGGGTTGCACGAGTGTAAAATGTTTTACTCCGTTCAAGATTTTCAACGATTACTATTATGTTGAAAATTCAGAATATTAAATTCTCGACTCACGCTTAGTCTGTAGGAAAAGGAACAATGCAGTTTTTTTATGAACTTAAAACGCGTAATGGGGTTGAGTAGAAATATAAAGCAGAAGGACCCTACTTCTAAAGAATCCGTTCCATAAATTTTTACTGAGCATCGTGCTTTAAATTTTATTTTTGGGAGACTCTGAAACAAAAGAGGCTCTCTCGATGTGACAGAATCGAGAATAGTTTAAGGGATATTTTCATCCTTCAAATTAGAAGTTTGGGGGAAACTTTTCATTGCAAAGAAAGGTCTCTTAAAACTTTTCAGAAAGAATCCAGGACCAGGTGGTTAGTTGTTTTTACGAACGCCAAAAATTAAAATCCTGTCCTTGAATTTTGAAAATTACCGAAAGGAATAATTTTGTTTATTAATCATTTATTTTGAGTACACTGGCAGGGGTATCTTAGATGTTGCAGCTTTCTCAAAATTTTAATAAATATTTGAAGAATATGTAGTAAAAATCGGGCAAGCAAAAGCATTCATCATTAGCCTTCATTTATTTTCGCAGCTTGTTCAACTAGAAAGACACTAAAATGTGTTTCAGTTAAATGATAGCTGATATAATTTGAATAAAATGTAACATTATACTTTATTGAGTTACACTTTGAACCTCTTTTGTTCTCATTGCGGATGGATATTATATAGGTACATTCACTTTACACGGGGAAACTTTTCGTTGAGCTGACATCGCCCTCAATGAGGGAACATCCAACTCACAAACATCCCTACCTTGGTCGAAATCCGTACCCAGGCCCACTAGGTGGTAGCTTTGGACCCTTACTCCCAATATAGGTGGTGTGTACAAAGCATTTCAAGGAAAATATTAGAATAAAAATTCACAACAGAAAACATTTCTAGCGTACCCTCCTCTACTGTAATCAGACACAGGCATTTTTGGCAACGCGCCAGACTGTTCTCCGTTTGGTGGGAGAACTACAGTAAATGGAATTCCTATTTCTTTGCTCTAGAAAGTCAAGGATTCTCTAGATAATGTAATAAATTCGTGCTTTATCAGTCAGAAATGTAACTCATGCATTCACCCCGAAAAATTGTGTAAGGCATTGATTCTCAACCTATTTATGCCTACTCCCCCCCCCCCTTTGGATGATCTTCAAACCCTAATCCCCCCCTCCTCTGGGTCTAACAAACGTAAGGAACATTAGTAAAGTATATTCCAGTTGAAAGATGGGCTTACAGCCAAGGATCTGGTCTTTGGTATCATGCTCTGATTGCTTGAGTTCCACGCATGGCATGAATGTCCAAAGCCGTTTGAAGTCGGCGGCTTAAAACTGTAAGTCCCTGCTTATTGAACCATCGGGGAGGGAAAAAATGACCATAATGCTCCAAATCCGAACAATGAGTTTACAAATGAGAATAAAGACGCTGTAATCATTAGAAGATTCATTATCTTTTTGACTGAAAGCCCGAGTAATGAAGATAGAACAAATATGCAGGAACTCATTTAAACAAGAATTCCAAACGGGGGTTTCATACATTACTGTATGAAACCTTACTTTGTTGTTGTTGTTACGAACGCTCTTTTGCCCGAATATTTCTTGACCAAACTGTAGGCTGCAGAGCTATGAGAAGTGGATAATTGTTTAGCTCACGACTGTTAGGCACCAACTAAGGTAGGAGGCCCCTTTCTTGTTTAGGACTATGCCGGCAACTATTTTGATCCGGAGTGACACTGATGGGCTCGTTACACTCCTCCGACACCTGCAACCTACAGAGGACTTTAACCTTTAACCTTTACCTTATTAAACCTTTAACCTTTAACTATTTTTCCGCTTTTTTAGAACGGGAAATTTCATATCTCCTTTGCAAGAAAGGCCATTAAGGGGGTTATATATATATATATATATATATATATATATATATATATATATATATTAGCCGTTGTCACTGCATAACACTTCTGAGCTGTACTCATCTTTCAATTGAAGCCCTCAGTAAACAAACGGCTGGTTAGGCTTAATTTCAATTTCAGATGTGGATCAGAATTTTTTCTTACCTAAAAACTAATATCTTCTCCATCAAATCACGTTTGTTCAGCCTATTTTTCTATAACACATTCGAACTAAAAAAAATTGGAGGCTTTTAGCTGTATATTTAACAGTTTTTAAAATCTGTTACTTTTGCGATGAATTCTGAAAGTAAACAAACTGAATGTGAATGAATCAAGTAGCTCAAATATTCATATCGCGTAGTGAGCTGTAAACAACCTGGATTGCAGTTACTACTCCAATCGCATGAAAAACTAAATAAATAAAAATAAGAAAGGGTTGCTTTTACAAGGTGTGGATTAAATGCAATATTGTTAGATAATTCGGGATATTTTTTAACTTTCATATACTTTTTCCATTATGACGCCATTATTAGTATTATGACGTCAAAATGACGGGTTACCTCCTGGTTCATATATATATACATACACACACACACACACACACACACACCACCCACACATATATATATATATATATATATAATATATATATATATATATATATATATATATACTATATCTATAATATATATATATATATATATATATACATATACACATATATATCTATATACATAACTACATATATATATATATATATCTATATATATATATTATATATAATATATATATATAATATATATATATCTATATATATATATATATATATAATATATATTCATTCTTGGGCCCGTATTCTTGGGATACATGCTATCCCACCCCATAAGGAAAAGGTTAACGCCCCCATATCCTGCTTAGACACGAGAGCATTCAATGGCACTTGTCGGGATTTGAACTTATCACCCTCAGTGCCGACTTTCGACGCGTTAACCGCTAACTGTCTCCGGTAATCTTACTTTAACTCCCAAATGCTGATCCCCCCCCCCAAACTTACTACATTACAGCGCTCTCTCGACGCAAAGCAAAGAGTCTTTTCGTTCCCTCTCTGAACTCAAGTACTCCGGTTAATCATTTATATAATTGCTACTGTTCTTTGAATCTCGAGTTTTTTTCCGGGACAAATAACTCGCCTCTTCCACTCCTTATGTAGATCGGTCACTGATAGCATGACACCCCCCCCCCCACACACACACACACACTCCAGGTTTAGGTATAATAGTTAGGTAAAAATAGCGTACTTCTTGATAATCTTTTTCCTAAGTTTTAATGAATAATATCTGGCTATGACTGATGAAAAAGCGCGGAGGTATTTTTGTGTGTGAATAACTGCAATATGAAGTTCGCAACTCCAGTTTTCAATCTCTTCCCTTTTAACTTGCAGTTAAAACAAACTTGCTCCGCGTCGGCATTAAACTCTTTTCATTGCCGAAGTTTCGATGCGTCTTCCGAGTTCAAGGACCCTGCAAAATGGCTGGATTAGCGGAATGCCAACACGGTTGGCTCGATTTATAACCGGGATTAAACTAATGGAGAACTTCGAATTTCAGAATTAACGGCATCTGCCGTCGGACGGTTCTCTCGCATGTATTTTCAGACGGGGGGATATTTCGCCATTTAAATTCAAGAACACGACCGCTGCTCTTCCAAATACTTCGAAGTTGTATTATAGGTTTTAATTTTCTTAATACAGAATCAATAATTCTTGTCTGCAGTAAAATGGAAGACAGTTCAGTTTTATGGAATACGCGTAGTTTTGAAATAATCATGTTTTATTCTTTGAAAATCCACCAAAAATTCATCGGATGCTTTGTATGTGACACAACAAAATTCAAGCGAAGTTTCAGTGATAATTTTATCACATCAGTAAGGCTACAGGATAATTATGCATAACGATGCATTAAGATAAATTTTTTGAGAGTTTGTGCGAATTTGAGTTTTACCGTGTTTTTATTAACTGCTTTTTTGTTTGTGTGTTTGTCAATTACAAATCTTGCAATTGATTTTTTAACTAACCTCTCCGACTAGCTAGACATTTGAAAGTTTTAGTAATAGCACAGAACATGATGACAATGCATTTTTTTAATACTTTTAGCCATCTTTAAGCAGAACTAAATCAATTTTCAGTTATTTTCAGTTAATTTTGTTTTGTAGACTGGTGCAGCCATCTATTGGCCGGGACGGGAACGAAAAGTTAAACGCAAGTTAACTTCCAATTAACTTCATTTTCTTTCAAGTTGATGGGATAATTCATCGAAAAAATTTTTTTTAAAGTATTTATTAATACATAGAATTGTAAAGTTTACATGATTCAACAGAAAAATAAAAAAACATGGTGTATAAAAAGTTCTTTTTATGTTGTAATTATTCTCTAAGACACCGCAGTATCATACGGTAGATATACGATGTAGTTACCCTCTATCACCGTATGTAGTTGTACTATAATGAGGTACTATAGTGAGGTACTATAATGAGGTGAGCATCCCGTCGAGCGGGCCAGGGTTTAAAAGCCGGCCAAGGCAAGGGTGTATCTGTGCTGCCACTCGTTTGGACGTGATGTTGGTAGCGGATGCTTGAAAATGGGCGAAGGTTTAGGAATAAAGAAAAATAATTAACAAGATTGTATTAAACGCTATTTATTTTAATTCTGAGAACGAATCAAAATGGTATTTCTGAAATGACCGTCAAGACGATACGCAGATCTAGAGTCAGGCTGAATGCTCGTGAATTAGATAATGGCGTCATCACGAGATTATCTTACTCGTTTTTCACTCGCGACCAGTTTAGCTTACAGTCTTACAACAAAAGCAGTTTGAAAAGATAAGACGAACAAAATGTTGCTGGGAAGGCAGAAACATTTCCAAAAAAAAAATGTTCTTCGAGGTTGTTCAAAAAATGAGAATTTCTCAACTGAGAGATATTAAATGTGACGTTTGTATACAAGTTATCAAATAACTTTTATGCGAGTGAAAACGTCATGACGATGGCTATTTTTTTTTTCTTGTACGTTTCCAAAATAGAAATTTTTTTATCATGATTTAAAAAGACTATTCAAAGAAAGGGTACAATTTTTCCCACATTTTAATGAATAAATTTGAAAAGAAGCTTGCTGTAAAATGCCGGTTGGAAGTTTATTTTTTTGGTCTACGAAGACTTCGTCTGTTTGTTCTAAAATCAAAAGTTTTCTACACACGTACACACACACACATATACGAGGTACGATCCAAAAGTTCGGGGAAGGCGGTAATCTATGACAACAAAAGCATGCTGTGTTTGAAGTGACAGCGTATGGAATGGATTCTACCCAAGCAATCCTTACGTGTTCAGGTTGGTTTCGCCCATGTCCAAATGATTTAACCGCGCGCGCTGCTGTTTCTTCCGGAGATAGATACTTTGTTCTGCAACGTAATAAAAGTGGTTTTTAAAGAACAGCGCTGCAACATTAAATTTTGTCAGCGTTTAGGTAAAACACCTACGGAGACTTAAAAATGCTACGAAAGGTGGTACGGTGATTCTACATGGTGATGAAACAGGTGATGAAACGTGGTGATATTTATTTGATATCCAATCAAAACGTGCTTCTCAACATGGAAATCACCCTCACCGCGATCGAAGAATTCGGTCAGGATCGGAACAAAGGGAAAGTCGTGATAGAGGTATTTTTTGAGTGTCATTCAGATTTATTTCCATAGGCAGAACAGTAAACAAGGAGCCTTATGTAGACAATTTACGCCGTTTGAGGGAATTCATTCGTCGTAAACTGATGCAGATCACGACGATGGCTAAGTGGAGACTGGTACATTCTGCATTACAACGCACCTGCAAATCGGTCCCAACTTGTCACATACTTTCTCGCCAAAACTCACATGAATGTGCTTCCACACCCTGCCTATTCACCGGACTTAGCCCCGTATGATTTTTATTTGTTTCCATCAGTGAAAAACCTTTTGAAGGGACGCCATTTTGTGTCAGCCGATGAGGTGAGGGCAGCATCAAAGGAGGCCTTACGGGAGGTTTCAAAAAATGGCTTCCAGCAGTGCTTCCAGAAGGTATTGTGACGTAGGCAGTAATAAGACAAGCGTTTCGCTTCAATTACTTTACTACGCCACCTTAAACAACTACAACCTACAACTACACACTACAACTACACACTACAACTACAAAAAGCAAGTATGTACAGCAAGTAGAATTACATGTTAGAGATGTCAGGACGGCTTCGGGTTCACGGACGGCTTCTGCCTACAGAAGGCCTCTCGGACCAGAGGCGCTCCGTCTCTCTCACACTCAAAAACAGATCTCTCTCTCGTGGAGTAATGGGGGTCTTCTTTTATACGGTCGGCGAATTCAAAAGCGTTCTCCGGCGTTTTAAGTGCTCGTAAGTTTCTAAAGTTTATGGGATTCCACATGTCGCTATAGTGTCAAAATTCTGGAGAGCCATCAAACCACTCAGGTATTTATGCCTTTTTTAACGTCAGAAACGCATATTACACGAAATTTATGGCCTCTTATCCTAGAGTTTATGAGACCGCTCAGTTTAACATTTCGCCGATAGATGACAAGTTCATGTTGAGGGGTAGGAACGAGCATCACAGACTTATATAGTTACAATTTTCGTGGAGTAATGGAGACAACGTCACAGTATACGAGCGCTGACAAAAGTGTATCGTCACCCAAGGTTATTACTTTGAATGTGGTTGTGCATCGGCAATACAAACTTTTTCAGTTTAGGACTTTTACGTCAATTCCCCGATCTTTTGGATCGTACTACGTATATATCTATATATATGGGTGCAGTGGCCCAGTTGGTAAGGGCCGCGGGCTAGTGATCTGAAAGTCACTGGTTCGATACTCGTCGCTGACAAATCCACTGCCGTGTACACTAATGACGCTGGTGCACGTAAAATCTGTCCTGGCTGCAATGTCCTCCAAGTTCTCAAAATTACCTCTGGAGGTGTGAGGTCAAGTGTTCTGGTCTCGTCACTAGACTCGGTTCAAAATTATGGGACTGGTCCTTTGGCCAAGTCGAACTCCGACCCTTTTGGTGCCGTCAAAACAGGAGCCGCACCTTCGTCGCCCATAGCCTTCGTGACATGATCTGATGTTGCTGCCGGTCAAGTGGCATAAGGAACAACAACAACAACAACAACATATATATATATATATGTATATATATATGTATATATATATATATATATATATATGTATATATATATATATATATATATATATATATATATATGTATATATATATGTATATATATATGTGTGTATATATGTATATATATATATGTGTGTATATATATATGTATATATATATGTGTATATATATATATATGTGTGTATATATATATATTGTCGCGTAGATGGTAGTCGTATGGATTGAACACACACGTAGAGGGGATACAACGCTGTTTATTAGCACACAACACTTAGCTGGTAGAACTCAGAACTGACTCACAGGTTGAGCTACTTGCTCTTTTATCCATCAACAGAATATTCTGGAACGCCGTTCCAGGAAATTAAAGAATGTTCTAGCAACTTCTAGAACTAACAGAAATAGAATTAGAATTAAATTAAATTAAATTAAATTAAAATAATGTAGAGCTTCGAACCGGGGACCTCTTGCTCAGCAGTCCGGTGCGTTGACCATTCAGCAACAGAGTCTTTGACGGGAAAGGCTTTAAGCGGCATTGCTCCCTCCTTAGAAGAACAGCGTCCCGCTGTCCTAGGTTGCCTAACTGCTAGCAACTTTTGATCTGGAACGTGTCTGTGGTCCGGTGTAATCATTCTTTACATTGGTAGGCGGATCCTCTTCACAATGGCCGTCTTCAGATGTTGAAGAATCACCATTCGGATGTTGTGCTTGTAATTCAGGGTCGTAGTAAGGCTTCATTCTAAGAACATGGACGGTGTCTATCGTTTTCCGGCGTCTTGATGTTGGCTCATAGTCTTGGACTTCGTAGGTTACGTCAGATAATCGTCGTAACACCTGGTATGGTCCGAAGTATTTTTTAAGCAGTTTCTCAGACAAGCCTACTTTCCGAACAGGCGTGAAAATCCATACTAAATCTCCAGGTGCATAGGACACCACCCTGTGCTTGGAATTATAACGCCGACGGTCCTTTTCTTGCGCCTCTAGGGTTCGTAGTCTGGCTAACTGCCTTGCCTCTTCGGTTTTCATTACAAGATGCTTAGTATAGTCGTTCTCCACGTCAGGGCAGAAGGGGAAAAGAGTGTCGAGCGTTGTTTCGGCTTCTCGGCCATGAAGTAAATAGAAAGGTGTGAATCCGGTTACATCCTGTTTAGCGGTGTTGTAAGCGAAGGTCACAAACGGCAGTATCTCGTCCCAGTTTCTCTGTTCTACGTCTACGTACATGGATAACATGTCGCCTAGTGTTTTGTTGAATCGCTCAGTAAGGCCATTGGTCTGGGGATGGTAGGCTGTCGTCATTCGATGACTAATGTTACACAACCGGATGATATCTGAAACAAGTCTTGATTGAAACACTTGCCCTCGATCGGTGATGATGACTCGGGGCGCTCCATGTTTTAGAAGTATATCTTCGACGAGGAACCTCGCTAATTCCGCAGCTTCAGCAGTTTTCAGGGCTTTTGTAATAGCATAGCGACTCAAATAGTCGGTGCAGACTACGATCCATTTATTTCCAGTGGTCGAATTTGGAAAACGCCCAAGGAGATCTATCCCAATGCGATGAAATGGCGCAACAGCAGGCGGTATAGGCATTAGATGACCCGGTGGCTTCTGTGGAACGGCTTTCCTACGCTGGCATTCCCGGCAATGCATGACATATCGTCGCACATTTCGGTAGAGCCCTGGCCAGTGAAACCGCTTCCTTATTCTGTCGTACGTTTTGACGAATCCTAGATGTCCGGCCGTGGGTGCGTCATGGAAACATTGAAGAATGTCTTGACATAGATGCTTTGGAATGACAGGAAGCCATTTCTTGCCGGTTAGATCGAAACTCTTTTTACATAGGACGTCTTCAATCAGCTCAAATTCTCCTTTCACTGTTTCGCCATTTCCTAGAGTCCGTATTAACTCCGCAAGTCTTGGATCTTTTCTTTGTTCGTCAGCAACGTTAGCAAAATCTATAGCGGCGATGACTTCCGATGGTATATTGTCTTCTTCCAATGGATTTCGGGACAAACTATCAGCGTCCTTGTGTTTCTTTCCGCTCTTGTAAACAATCGAGATGTCATACTCTTGTAGTCGCAAGGCCCATCTCGCAAGTCTTCCTGAGGGATCCTTTAGATTAGTTAGCCAACACAGCGAATGGTGGTCTGTTACGATTGAAAAGTGTTTGCCGAAGAGGTATGGTCTAAACTTGTGAACAGCCCATACGGCGGCAAGGCATTCTCTTTCAGTCGTGGAATAATTTTTCTCTGCCTTGGTTAGTGTCCGCGAAGCATAGGCAATAACTGTTTCTTTTCCATGCTGTATTTGAACCAAGACTGCTCCAATACCATAGCCGCTGGCGCCCGTTCGCAATTCTGTTTCGGCGTTTTCGTCGTAAAGTCCCAGTATAGGGTCAGATATCAGTGCTTCCTTTAGCCGGTCGAAAGCATCCGACTGCTCACGTCCCCAACGAAATTTAGAGTCACCTTTCAGCAACATTTGTAAGGGTTGAGCTTGATGACAAAAATCCTTGATGAAGCGGCGGTAATAAGAACCGAGTCCTAGGAAACATCTGACGTCGTGCACACTTTTGGGTGTGGGAAAACACTTCACGGCCTTTACTTTATCTGGATCGGGGCGGACACCTCCTTCCGATACTAGATGTCCCAAAATCTTAATTTGTTCAGCCCCCGAAGAGACATTTTTTTGGATTTAAGACAAGCCCAGCTTCTGGATGCATTTAAGTACGACATCAGACGTTTAAGATGGTCGTCGAAGGTCTCAGATACCCCCAACACGACAATGCGTTCTAGATAACAGAGACACATGGTCCATTTTAGGTGTCAGTAGCAAGTTATCCAATCATTCTTCAAGGTTTCCGGCGCATGCACAGACCAAAGGGCCCATGACCTTGAACTCGTAAAGTCCTTCTGGTGTGATAAAAGCTGTCTTTTCGCGATCTGCCTCGTCCACTTCAATCTGCCAGTAGCCCAGAATAGAGCTAAGATCGACACGAAAAGAACTTGGCTCCTTTTAAGCTGTCTAATGTGTCGTCAATACGTGGCAGAGGGTAGGCATCTTTTTTTCGTAATTTTGTTGAGCTGACGATAATCGACACAAATCGCCAATTTCCATCCTTTTTCTTCACGAGGACAACTGGGGACGATCATGGGCTCTCCGATGGTTTTGAATAACATCTCTGTCTAGCATCTTTTCTACTTCCTCTTGAATAATTCGACGCTCAGCAGGAGAGATAACTCTGTAAGCCCTTTGGCTAATCGGTAGATGATTGCCAGTGATTATACGATGTTTCACATTTACTTTTGTTCCGGCTTTTCTGATTGATCAAAATTTCAGGAAAACTCAGAGGAGTAATTCTAAGAGTCGCTGTTTTCGTTCTACCGTGAGATCTTGGGCTAGCATTTGGGAATAGTCGACCGGAGAAGGCTCGATTCAACTTGGCGGCTGAGCAGATATGAGCACTGGAGATGCAGTTCAGATACCTCTCGTCTAGAGTCTCTGCATAGCCCACACAATGCCTTTGGGAATGAACCTAGCTTCTGGTGAGCATTCGTGACCCAGAGTTCGGCTGTACCGTCGTTAAAACGTCAGGATCGTTGAGGGCACCCGCAACTTCTTTGTCAGCAGCAGTAGTCGATTTTCCCTCCACTATGACGTTCTGTGATCGCATTAATTTTGGGATTCGTGACCATTACTTTAGCAATAGAGTGCGGGGGTACGACGCAGTCTTGAAGGGTGTTCACTTCGCCATGTCTCAGCAGATTCAGGATCTGACATCATTTCGTCAAACACTAGTTCCGATCGGCCACAGTCGACGACTGCTCTCGAGGCTTCGAGAAAATCCCAACCATGTATAACATTGTGACTGCAGTTCGGCATAACTGTAAAACTTAAAGGGGACGTATTAGACCATTGATGTTTAAGCGAAGAACACATTTCCCTATTGGACGGACGTGACTTCCGTCGGCGACCTTGAGGATTATGCTTCCGTTGATTGGGAACATAACCTTTCGCAGGACGTCTATATTGGTCTGAGATGATCCAGAAAATGATGCGACGGAGTCCACGAGTGACAGTACTGGTTGACTGTCAATGTTTAGTCTAGATAATTCTTCGTCATCTTTGCGGCAGCGGAGGATTTGGTTTTTCAGCGGCCTCACCTCCAAGGAAGGTCGCACTGCTTAGTTTTCCTCCATTTCTTCGGCCAGGTGAGACACTGGAACGTCTATACGGCGATGGGGATCTGAAGCGACGAGTAGGCGATCGACCTCGGTTAGGGCTAGGCGACAGACTTCTTTCAAACGTTCGGCTGGATTCGTCGGCGGTGTTCTGGGGAGCATCATGCGTCGCTGGCTGTGTTTCCTCTATCAGCTCTGTAAGCATTAAAAATTGCTCTTCTATCCCGGCAATAGCGAACGACATGTCCGGGGCTGGCCACAGTGAAAGCAAACGGGACGATTGTCGGTCGTACGCCACACGTCGGTTTTTTCGGGGTAATTGTTCCTGTGCCGGCTCCGTCCTGTTATACGTCGAAGTGGATGTTGCGGTTGTACTGTGGGAATCGACATTCGGAAGCATCAACTAGATATGGGAGCCAAAGATTTCTCAACCTCCACCTCTCGCACAATTGCTCTATGGTTTTGTCGCCCTGTTTGGGGCTCTTCATTTGGGGTGTAGTTATTAATCGCTGTATCTCTTCACGGACAATTTTACGGATCAGTGAGGTTAGATTCCTGTTCCTCGTCGACGGAGGCAATTGGGAACAACATTCGGCCAAGCGACTGAATTTCTGACGTTCTATTCGCTTTGGCTGCATTTCATCAATGTACTGGCCATCATTCCTGAAATCGACTGTCGGTTTTTATCTCCCTTAGTTAATAGGCCTGGTACACCTCTTCTGCGATGCCCTCATTAAGTGGGACACTTTATTGTCTTCTGACATGGCCGGGTCAATTTGGTTTGCAGAGTCCCTAAAACGTCTTGGATATAAGATTGTTGTAGCTTCCCCAGCTCTCTGCGCTCGGCCTTTTTAACGCAATCCTTAGCTCGCCGTATATATAGCTGAGAGTCACCCAAAAGTTTTTTTCAGTTCTCCTTCGAAGTCGTCCCATGAATTCAGCAGATCTTCGTTATTTTCAAAACATTATTTTGGCGGTACCCATCAAGGAAAAAGTAGACGTTCGCAAGACATAGAGTATCATCCCATTGATTAAATTTTGATACCTAAGGTATTCTTTTAACCACTTGGTTGGATCTTGTCCAGGATCGCCCCTAAAACTTGTCGGCTTCTCGGTTGCCCTAATTAGTGCTGGAGGACAGCAGGACGGTTTGTGGCTTGACTTCTCCTTCAGGCATTCCCGGGAATCGCTTTCGTGGAGCGGCTACGTAAAGACCGTTATCCGGAGGAAGATTTAAAAGTCTACGGCTTCTTCGTATTTTCTTCTGCTTCCAGACTGAACTGAGTACCCGGCGCCTCCACCCAAAGATGTCGCGTAGATGGTAGTCGTATGGATTGAACACACACCGTAGAGGGGATACAACGCTGTTTACTAGCACACAACACTAGCTGGTAGAACTCAGAACTGACTCACAGGTTGAGCTACTTGCTCTTTTATCCATCAACAGAATATTCTGGAACCGCCATTCCAGGAAATTAAAGAATGTTCTAGCAACTTCTAGAACTAACAGAAATAGAATTAGAACTAAATTAAATTAAAATAATGTAGAGCTTCGAACCGGGGACCTCTTGCTCAGCAGTCCGGTGCGTTGACCATTCAGCAAAGAGTCTTTTGACGGGAAACGCTTTAAGCGGCAATATGTATATATATATGTGTGTATATATGTATATATATATGTATGTACTTATATTATGTGTGTTGTATATATATATATGTATATAATATATGTGTGTGTGTGTGTATATATATATAATATATATAATATATATATATATATATTATATATATATATATATATATCTATATATATATATATATATATTATATATATATATATGTGTGTGGTGTGTGTTGGTGTGTGTGTGTGTGTGTGTGGTGTGTGTGTTTGTGTGGGGACCGGCAACGACCACAGCAGCATTAAATATAAACATCTTTATTATTTCTTGGTTCAGTCTTAGAACAATGAAAATAACACAGCGCGAGAGGGACGTCTTCCCATCTCGGAGTACAGCGATCGTCTCAATGGCGGGAACACATCAGCTGGCGCACGTAGTGACGTCCGCACAGAACAGTAGCGCCGCATAACGCTTGGAGTTGGAGATGGGATTGAATTTTCCCATATATATATCTATATATATATATATCTATATATATATATAATATATATATATATATACAGTGGTACCCTCGACATAGGAGCTGCCCGATTTTTTGCTTTGAGTTGCAAGTAAAATTCGGGTACGAGCCAGCTTCAGATAGCCCACAGCTAGTTTGCGTAGCGAACCCATGTAAAGATCTCTTCAAATGAGCACATGAGAACAATATTTACAACCTTTATGTACAATTATCATACATTATATACATATTATTCCAAGACGATTTCCGGTCTTAAACCGAGAGATTAACCCTCGATAATTATCTCACGGCGCAGCTTGCTCTGCCACACTTGAGTCGCCCTCCGTAACCGAACAGAGTCCAACCCTTTCATTTCAAAAACACTCTGAAAGGGGGGATGAAACAAGACTCACTTGACAAGTTTCATTGAAAACCCCGTACAAATGGAGAGTGGGGAAAGCGTAGCGAAAAGGGCAAAAATTAGTGAATAAGATTCAGTTATTCAGTTCAGCCATTTTACCTCCCACCTCCGTCAGTTTCTCATGTCGCACATAGATTTGAATGGTAAAGTAAGCTTTAAAATGAATTCCAGGGTATTTCCTACCCGAAAAATCTTTTAGAAATCATATGTTTGAGATAAGTCTTTGTAATGCAAGCTGTTGAATCCGTGCTATATCCTTCGTTGGTCAAGTGAATGATTAAAATTTGAGAGAAGTGATAACGAACCCAAACTATATGAATTTTTTCCTTTATTTTTATTTCTATCGTTTCTCTGCATGGATAAAAACATAATCTTTTGTTTTGTATGTATACGAACGAACTTGGTGTGCTCTCTCCTGGATCGAATTTATATCGATCTCATCATCAGGTTATATACTTATAGGATCGCTCTATAATCTTGGAGATTGCGAATGACAATGCAGTCGAATTGACGTCCGCAGATGTGTCTTTGATATCTGTTTGGGGAGACTGTCAACCAGAACAATGTTCTTTTCAACCTAATAGACGTCTAGACAGCAGTTTGTAGGGATTAACGTCGAAATCTAAAATGCGAGGGATCTATACGGATATTTCCCTTTATTCACAGTTATATTGGGAAAAAATACAATTCGCTTAAGAAGATATTATCCAGCTTTCCTCCATAATATAATTTTTTTTTTCAAAATTAAACTTTGGAACCCTCGCATTAATAAATATCCCTCGATATATCCCCCCCCACGCCAGCTGATTTACCACGCAGCATGATTGGCTTAACATTCTAATAATCAATTACTAATTATTTTTATTTTTCTTTTGAGATAAGGTCACTCTGGATTATGATATCATGGCCCTGTTGCTTTATTTCCTATATATATATATATATATATATATATATATATGTGTGTGTGTGTGTGTGTGTATATACAGTGGTACCTCGGCTTACGAGTTTAATTCGTTCCTTGACGGAGCTCGTCACTCGAAATACTCGTATCTCGAATCAATTTTTTCCCATTGAAACGAATGGAAATGCCATTAATTCGTTCCGAGCTCCCCCCAAACACAGCAATTTTTGGTTACATGTTTTTAAATAAGAAATGTGCTTTATAAATGACGAAGGTGTATAAAAATGCAATACAATAGAATGTACTGCAATAACTTGTTTTTATTAAGTGTAATGTACAACATTTATCTGGAAATCAGACTTGAAGCTGCTGATGAAAGGAGAAAAGCTGAATTGAAAAATTAAATCTATTCGTTGATATTTGATCTTTTCGCCACATTTTCCTCGCTTTCGCTTTTATTACGAGCTACCCTCTTAAAGTGAGACACGGAAGCTGAATTATTGTTGCATCGTTCACTGGGATGTAATGTCCAAATTCCTCTTTCTGAGAATCCGAAGTTCGTTTTCTCAGAATCCGTAAAAGGAGGAGAGCTTGCTATCCTAAAACCAAGGTCATCCCATCCCCTAGAACCCATGGCGAGTACCAGTGTGGGGAAGGAATTGAAGCTATTTCTCTGTGGACGTTCGGTTTCGAAGGGCGACTCAAGTGTGGGCAGAGCAAGCTGCCCCGGGTGATAATTGTTGAGTGTTAATCTCTCGGTTTAAGACTGGATAGTAGTCTTAGAATAATATGTATACAATTGTATAATAATTGTACATAAAGGTTGTAAATATTATATGCTTCTCGTGTTCTCATTTGATGAATACGTGGCATTCGCTGCGCAAACTAGCTGTGGGGTATCTGAAGTTTGCTCGTAACCCGAATTTTAGCTCGTAACTCGAAGCAAAAAATCTGCCAAGAGAATGCTTGTATCTCGAAAAACCTGTAAGTCGAGACACCACTGTATATATATATATATATATATATAATATATATATAATATATATATATATATATATATATATATATATATATTATATAAGTAAGTCTGTTACTGGAAATCCACTACCTCATGGTTGCAAGTTTTATGACGTCAGTCATCTGCGGTTACAAGTTCTTAACTTCCACTCTGACTAGCGCCAGGCTTGGTGTTCTTTGGTTAAGTACCTTTATCAAACTTGATTCATTTATTAATCAATTCTTCTGTTAATAATGGATTGTACGGTGTCTGAGTGTATTTATTTAATAGATCATACTCATCAGAAACAATCCATTGGTTTTTAGACAGTATTGACACCGCTGATGAAGAAATGCTGTCAAAAACCTTATTCATACTTTTATTTACTTGTTTGTTCCTCGCTGCAAGTAGCTTTAGAGCTATTACTGGTTTTCTCTTTCATCTTATTCTTATTTATATATATATATATCTATATATATACTATATACTATATATATATATATATATATTATATATATATATATATATTGTGTGTGTGTGTGTGTGTAAGTAACGAAAAAATGTACCCTCGTAATTTTAGCGTATACCAAATTGTCTTTTTTAACTAAGGACAACCCCTTATTTAAAACGCGATCTAGGAATAACGTAATTCATAAATTATACTTGCTCTTAAGGCACGTGCCGATATCCTGTCGACTAGATGTAATATCACACAAAATGATATATGACTGAAAGAAGCTTTGATGCATAATGATTCACAAACACAAGGAGACTCAGTCCTTGAACCGAATTATATAGAGAAAGCCCAATTTGTCCAGATATTTATTTAGTTGCAGCATCATGAAGACAGATTCAAGTAAATAGCACACAAGGAAGACTAGATTAGCATTAGTGGCCTGCGGACGCGTGTAGCCTAGTGGTAGCGCTTTGGACTACGGAATGGGGGTGCGTGATTCGAATCTTGATGACGCCATTAAATATCACCATGTCTATGTCGAACAGCGGCCCGTTAAATCTGTAGACTGGAAAGCCGTTCTATGCGGTGAGAGAAGGTCGGAGATTATTCTGGACCACCAAGTCGTCGCCAGGGATGTCGCCATTGGGGTGATGGGTTTAAATTGTGGTGGCAGCCTATTCACTGGCAGGAATTCAATCCCGAAATGCCTTAGTTGCTATTCCCTGTCTAGTGCATTGGACATTGGAGATTAGCAGTAGTGGCCACATTCTAGACTGAGAAGAAGCATTGTTGTGAAGGATTCACAATTTGGACATTTCGACGTGGTACTTTTATTTCCGCGAAAATTGGCTGTCCGTTGAGTCTTTCCTGGAATTTTTTCCTCCCGTCCAGAGGAATTCAGGGGGTGCGATGTGTCTTGGAAAATCAGAGCAGGTGCATCCAATATGGCCATTTTATGACCCGTAATTGTGTTCGAAAAACAAAATGGCTATGATGTTGGAAGGAGTCCAAAATGTCCAAATTGTGGATCCTTCACAACAAGCATATTGCCGTATTTAGCCAGAGAGCGGACAGAGAAGACATGCGACGCTCTTCACAGGGCAGCAGCAAGAGCAGAATTGTGTCCCCTTCAGACATATGAGGCGGTGAAAGGTAAAGTGGTGTAAGTCCAGAGCGTTTTACTGCAAAAACTACAAAAAATTCCACTATAAGTTGAACAAATTATAATTCATAATAATTATTATAACATTGCGAATAATAATTATTTGCTGTTCCACTATAAACTGCACATGGAGATTGCATTTTTACCCTCAAATAAGAAAAGTTGAAAATGTGACTTACACCACTTTGCCTTTCACCGCCTCATATATAAAACGAGAAATTGCCTGTTAGAGAACCAGGGTTGTAATTTTTTTAATTGGTTACAGAAATCATGTGGTCTATACCCTCCTGCTTTTCGTGTGATTACAATTTGTTGTGCAATAGCACCGCTTTGAGGCGAGAGGATTTCGACGTTTGTTAATGAGTAAATGTTTGAAAATTTTATGGTACGGGCGGTTCCAGAGATCTCATCATGTATGGTAATGTTACTGAAATTTTTGCATTTATTGCAGGGTTGGAGTATTTCTACAGTCTACGACAGGATACCGGCACGTGCTTTAACGGTAAGTACAATTTATCAGTTACGCTATTTCTAGATCGCGTTTTAGATAAGGGGTTGTCCTTAGTTAAAACAGAGAATTTGGAATAGGCGTTAGGTTAAAATTAGGAGGACGAATTTTTTCGTTACTTACACACACACACACACATACACATATATATATATTTACAGTAAAACTTCTGTCAGGCAGCCAATAATGGTTAAAAAAAGTGGCCGTTTTCAGGGGTGGTCATTGAAGAGGGATTTCTTCCATAACATTGGCTCTATGGAGTCTCTAATCGGTTCTGAAAAAAATATGGCGGTTCAGAGGAGTGGCCGTCTAGAGAAGTTTTCACTGTGCTATATATGTGTGTGTGTGTGTGTGTGGTGTGTGGTACCTGTATATGCTACCAGATAACACTGTCATCCGTTGCGCCGCTCCAGCTCAACTAAAGAAGAAGACATCTGGCAACCCCAGTCAGCGGATGGACGGAGATAAACTATGACGCGTTTATCTGACAGCAGTAGACGGCTTCTGTATAATGCTCATTAGCCTATATTATGTTATTAATAACGACGTAGTCTTGTAAATTTCTTCTGTAAATAAGTATTGTAAAAAGTGTTCATTAAATGTTAGTATAGATTATAATAGAAGTTATTTCAATCACCACACGGCTATCCTGTCCCCCCTCCACACACACACACACACACAACACACATATATATATAATATATATATATATATATATTATATATATATCTATATATATATATATATATATATATATATATATTATATATATATATATATATTATATACAGTGGACGCTCGTTAATTCGAACTCGGTTAATTCGAACTTTCAGTTAATTCGAACTAATCCAAAGGCCCCAAAAACTTGTATTGGAGTTAATGTTAAAAATATCTCGTTAATTCGAACTAAATTTTTATCACTTCGGTAATTCGAACTAAAAATTTGACAAAAAAAATCTTTTTCCTCGTTTAATAGAGAAAATACACACTGTATTTATTATTTTGTGTGTCAAAATTTCTTTTCTGTGTAAAGAGGCCCATGCTTGCATTCCTAGACTATTGCATGTCCGCTAAACGTTAGTAGTTATTGTCCTTCTTATTAGTGCTAAACGGAAAAAGCAATTTTCCTTTATTCGGATCGATTTTCTTAGAATTTTAGAAAAACTAGTCTTTACTATAGATTCTAGGGAGCTGCGTCAGTTATAACTGCAGTGCAGACAAGTTAATGTGGTCTAGTTTTTCTTCCTCACTGTGTGGTGTGAACGTGTAAAAATTCAGGATGTCTACACGTGGAAAGTACAAAACCCTAACTTTGAAGACAAAGGTAGAAATTTTAAAGAAAGTAGAGAATGGCGAATGTAAAACAAAGTTAGAAGCTGACTATAGAATTAAAAAAAATGCCTTGTCAACTAATTTGAAAAACAAGAAGTCAATTTTAGATTCATGGGAAAAATAAAAATTTGCTAGAGGAAGGAAACGCATGGGAAATGCGTCCCAATAAGTTCTAGAAAAAGCTCTACTGATATGGTTCCAGGATGTTAGATCTCGAAATTTTCCGATAAATGGACCCCTAGTGCTGACGAAGGCTGATGAATAGGCAATTCGAATGGGTATTGAAGATTTTAAATGCAGTGATGGATGGCTTTCTCGATTTAAGTCAAGGCACAATATTTCTTATCAAACTGTATGTGGCCAAAGCTCTGATGTAATCGAAGACGTATGCAGTAATTTCGGTAGGAAACTGCCAGGGCTTTTCTCTACTTACCTGCCGAAAGATATATCTAATGCGGCCATAATGGTCAAAGCCATAATGGACTCTATTACAACTCTGAAAGCATTTATTTAGATGGAACCTTCCTCTAAAAATGAATTGAAATGTTTACTTCAAATCGAGAAGCTGGCTGAACAATGTCGGCATCATAAACAGAACCAAACATCCATTTTACAGTTTTTCCCCAAAGTGTAATTCATATTTTTAATAAAAGTTTACTTTATACTGCATATCTTCTGCTTCATTTTTTGATTAATGTAAGTCTGTATTGCTTTTTAATATGTTTAACTTTAGATAACATGGTATAATATATTTTCTGGGGTTATACATACTAGGAGAGTTTCTTCTTCAGTGATACACATTTAAAGTTATATATTTTCTCTTAACATCGGATAATTCGAACTTCGGATAATTCGAACTTTTTTCTGAGAACCTTCGAGTTCGAATTAACGAGCATCCACTGTATATATATATATATATATATGTGGGGAATTTATCCCCACGGTTCAAATATCAAAAGTATTTCAAGTCAAAATATAATAATGCGTATTCAAAACTAACATTTAATCACCACAACATATTATTACAATAAAGAAAAAGAATATCTGTGTCCGTCTGACACGACAATAATGCTCATTTAGTCAGAGCCACAAAGAAAAACCTGCAATTTACATTCCGTCAACCATCATAACATAGCATAACATTTTAATCCCGCATAAATAAAATAAAATAAAATAACGTGCGTTCCAAAGAAATGGTTGAGTTGTAACCCATTTGCACCAGTGGCACGTTATCCTTAATTCGTGGCGCGGCGCGTGTCTTGTGACTCTAAAATATCTGTGTTGCCACAAGAAGGGAATTCTCACAAGTATTATCTGACAGCAGTAGACGGCTTCTGTATAATGCTCATTAGCCTATATTATGTTATTAATTAACGAAGTAGTCTTGTAAATTTCTTCTGTAAATAAGTTCATTAAATGTTAGTATAGATTATAATAGAAGTTATTTCAAATCACCACACGGCTATCCTGTCCCCCCTCCCACACACACACACACACACACACACACACACACACACACATATATATATATATACCGGGTGGCCAAAAAGTCCGTAAAAACTTTAAAAATTCATAAAAACCGGAAAAATAACCAAAATAAAAAAACGCTTGCAGGGTTAGCAGCGCTAGGTCACGGGATTTTTTTAAGACAGAAAAAAATAACTCAAAAAACAGCCGACAGGTGGCGATGACGTACACAAGTCAACGGGTGTATCATCCCGGGTGTATCTATCTGGTCCATCCAATCTTTTGGAACTGAAAGACGCGATCCGCCGAGAGGTGGCTGCACTCTGCCGTTGCTGGATTTGTGACTTGCCTGCAATGTATTATTCCCTGTGTTGGGGGTCATGTGGAACACGTACTGCTGTAATAAACGATTTAGAAGCATTCTTTTCGTTATTTGCGTATCTTTTTTTGACTTGTGTACGTCAGAGCCACCTGTCGGCTGTTTTTAATTTTTTTTTCCTGTCTTAAAAAAATCCCGTGACCTAGCGATGCTAACGCTGTAAACGTTTTTTTATTTTGGTTATTTTTCCGGTTTTTATGAATTTTTGAAGTTTATGCAGACTTTTTGCTCACCCGGTATATATATATATATATATATATATATATATATATATATATATATGTGTGTGTGTGTGTGTGTGTGTGTGTGTGTGTGTGTGTGCGTGCGTGTGCGTACGTACCAACCCTTGTTGTAGACTGTATTGACTATACTCAGTGATTTTTCCAGAACCCCGTTCTTTCTTCTCATTTCATTGATGTTGTACCACAATAAGGTTCCATTTTTGTCTCTTAAAATTTCTCATATTTAAAGCAACAACAACAGTTAGTACAAGTTACAACTTGTACTGTCTTGTATCGAGAGGTTGTCAACATCTCCTTAGCTCGTGTCTTACCGCATGCTACTGATTCAACATTTTAGCGGAATCTCTTTTTCAATCGCGCCAGCATGACAGAGTGTTTTCCTCAAAAATTAACCATAAATTAAGGAACTCTATTTCGGGTCTCTTAAGTGTTTTTCTCCGAACTTAAGCAAGAATAAATGCACACGATTTACTCGTCGTATCGCCTTTTGCAGATATCGTTCAGTGCCAAGCGTTTACTTTCTTTCTTGTTTCCGAAGCGATCAGATTTTCGTCATGTGAAAATGAATTATATCACGTCAGCCTGGTAATTATGCACGTGGGGCAAATGCGACTCGTGATAAATGATGCCAGCTTTGAAAGAAAAAAAATGGCCAATGGTTTCAATAATAATGCCCCAAAATGTCGTAGCAGTAAAAAATGCGATTTCCCGTTCTTTTTTTTTCACGTTGATGAATAATTTGACGTGATATGCAAATCATTCTGATGTTTGTCGATAAAGATCCAGATAGAAACAGCTCGACTAATAACCGGCTAAATGTCAAAGTGCAGTGGTACCGACTCGCTTTTCGCCTCTCATAGCTGCTCGTTTGGCCCTGAAAGGTGGCAGTTTTAGCCATAAAATTTCATCCGAATGGCTTTAGGGTGACCATTAGCTAGAGTTTATTTATTCCAAAAAAGTCGATTGTCCTAAATCCAATATCAGTTTTTTTTATGAAAGTGTAATTAAGGTAAATGGGTTTTTTTGTTGTTATTTGGCTTTGGGTGCTACGGTCACTTTTTGCTTCACCGAGACCTGCTACTTAAAGCCAATTCCGAATGGCTACATACATCCATGCCAATTGTGCGACTCGAACCCACAGACTCTGGAACCAAATGCCAGCGCCTTAGACATTCGGCCATCGTCCGGCTAAGGTAGATAAAAATACGATGTTTTATAATACAGATGAATGTAACACACTTGTAAGTATTTCACAAAGGATCATTTCCTTCAAATACATCTTTTTATTTTTATTTTACCTCAGTTACGGTGAAATTCATAGTGGGAAGGAATGGACCCCTATATTAGTAAAATAATAATAATAATAATGGAAATTAGAAATCTAGGAAATCAGATTTTAAAAAAAACCTTAGAATCACCCCTATATTAGTAAAAAAAAAATTATAATGGATCCTAGGAAATCAGATTTAACCCTCCCCCCCCTTAGAATTACCTCTGTATTAGTAAAATAATAATAATAATAAGGAATCCTAGGAAATCAGATAAAAAAACCTTATAATCATCCCTATAATAGTAAAAATAATAATAATAATAATAGATCCTAGGATATCAGATTTAAAATTCCCCCTTAGAATCTCCCCTATATTAGTAAAAAAATAAAATAATAATGGATCCTAGGAAATCAGATTAAAAAATCCCTTAGAATCACCCCTATATTTGTAAAAAAATAAAATAATAATGGATCCGAGGAAATTAGATTTAAAAAACTCCCCTTAGAGTCACCACTATATTAGTAAAAAAAATAATAATAATGGATTCTAGGAAATCAGATTTAAAATAACCCCCTTAGAATCACCCCTATATTAGTAAAAAAAATAATAATAATGGTTCCTAGGAAATATCAGATTTAAAAAAAACTCTTAGAATACCCCTATATTAGTTTAAAAAAAGGGGGGGATCCTAGGAAATCAATTTAAAAAAACCATTAGAATCCGACAGTTTTACTTTTTATCCATTTTAGCTTTTCAAGTACATTTTAATAAGCTTTTTTAACTTAATCAATTACGTCAGTAACAAATAAGAAGTAATGGAAATAAGAAATTGAGTTCGCTGCAAAACGAACGCAAAAAAATAAAAGCGGAAACTAGTAGCGATCCATGCTCTTCCCTCAATTCTTTAATGAAAGCGTTCGATATAGAAGAGATGAGAGCTTCTCAAAAATGACAAGCGAACGTGTTACAACTGGCGTATTTGCATTAAAAGAAGCTGTTAAAATTTTTTGTCGTTGATTTCTATTTTTTGAACCAGACTTCGAATTCCGTGTTGTCGTTCAGAATTCGCTAAAGTGGCAAGCCCCGGAGAATTTAGCAAAAAATGGCCTCAAGCTTTTTTTACTCACTGCAGAATTTATTAAATAAGACTTTTTTTGCCAAAGCTGCAAGCACATAGTTTTTCGCCATTCCCCCACTTCACTGCGAGATTTGTTATAGGGGTACTGTATAGGCAAAACAACATTACCATTAACAGGGTTCAATTCCCGATCCCATCGGACTTTCACCAAAGTAAAAGACCGTAAGTTATGGATCTTTCAAACTTAATAATACAAAACGCTCCTAGGATTGAAAAAATTTGTTGTATTGAATAAAAAATCTGTCTTTATAAATTATAGATAATACTAGCCGACATTTTATGCCGCTGTACCTCAAAAGATAGGCGACCCGAGTCTGATCCCCGGTCCTGGCATAAGATTGGAATAAATATCTTGAATTGTTCCGCCATAGCGAAACAAAGCGACCGAACAGAATTTTTGTTCTTTATCTTGCACATTAGCACATTTTTGGAGTGATAAATGCCATTCGTAATTAATTTTTGTGCCTGAATTTTCAAGACAGTTAAATACATAAAGGGGCTTAATAAACAATCTGTTGGAGTTTCTTGACTTTCGAACCCATATCCATTTTCCGACCTTATTTTTATGTGATTCGTCATTTACGACGTGGTATTCTTCATTTTGAACGCTCCGAATACGCGCTGGAATTGAAATGTGTAACCATTTTAAGCCCTCTTAAAGTGCTCCTTCGTCAGCAACGAAATAGTCATTACAGGATTCTTCGAGAACTAGGGATAATTGTAATCCACTATTCATACTCAGTCATTTCATGCTAATTTCGATATTTCATATAAATAAAAGGGTTTTTTAGGAAAATCTTAATGAATTTTTCCATCTAAATGAAAGGGCATTTTTTAAGAATTATTTAAATTAACTAGTTGGTACCCGTCAAAACATGACAGCTAGATAGTAAATAAATGAAACTAATAAACAAATTATACTCAACACGTCATTGCCCAATGCTGAAAATCATAATAATGCGCAGAAACAAATTAATATGTTTAAGCGGTCTCGTGCTTAGTGAGTATCTAAAGCTTGATTTAAAAATGTCACTGAGCATGCGCAGAAAGCAATTTTTTAATTGTAAATTATCGCTCATTAAACAGGGCGAAATAAACAATTTCCACCAGGTTTAATCTTATATTTCACAAACATAATTATCATAAAAATAAAAATGGCAGAGAGAGATCTAGAGACACTCCTCTGAATAAACGTGTTTATCATTAAAACATGTCACTGAGCATGCGCAGAAACTGAGTATCTAAAGCTGGATTTAAACATGCCACTGAGCATGCGCAGAAAAATCAATTTTTAATTGTAAATTATCGCTCATTAATAGAAATTGCGGCTACAAAAACCAAATTTGACACATCTACAGATTACAATCTTTCGTAAGGTATGTGACTACCCAAAAATCCTCGTTTTAGCGAAAATTTTCGATTTTTTTTTATTGGTTCATTTTATAGGCCACACATTTAGGATTCTAAAAATGCTTTATTTTTGTTTTTACGATAATTAGAAGCAAAGTTATAGTATAAATAACAAACCGGAAATGAAATTTCGAATACCGGAAGTTGCATTTAAAGGGCCGTAAAAAATGTAAACAATCAGTTTGAACAACTATTTTCTTACTCCAAAACAATATAAATATCCAAAAATTTTTTTAAGTATAGATTCAAGTTTCCTTTATTTATTTTCTGTTGTTTTATTTGCATCTGGCAACTATTTCTTTACTAAATTTCAGTTATAGAGTGGCAACGTTAATTACCGTTTGCACGTTATTTACACTCTTTTTGCGATCTTATTATAGTTATATACGAGCTATTTCTTCATATTTTTCTTCTTGTTTCTTGGATTTTATGATATTTTGAAGATTTTTTAGATTAAAATCGTTTAAAAATGCCAAAAGCAAGGTCTAAGAAGGCTAAAAAACGTACCTTTTACGGAAATAGGTACACGAAAATGAACACTACTGCTACGCCTGAAATCATCAATGTTTCTACTGCAAGTTCATCAAAATTGAACAATTATGAAATTTTTGATGTGCAAGGAACTATCTTTCCAGAGTTAAAAGGAAATCGAATAATGGATATTCAAACATTGGTAAATATATTTTCCATTCTCTGCTGCCCGAACTGTTTTGCAACAGGATTGACACTGACTGAGGACTCTAAATTAGGACTGTGTTCAAACTTTACTTTAGTTTGTGATTGCGGATTCAGGACTGGATTTTCGTCAACCCCCAAAGAAAGTAAAAGTAGCACTTTAAATACTTTGTTGGTATTTGGACTGAGACTTATAGGTAGAGGATTTACAGCTGGCAAGAAGTTGTTGGGTACCTTAAATTTGCCATATATTTGCAATAGAACATTCAGAACTCATGAACTCAAACTGTTGCAAGCAGTACAGTTTGTTTCTGAAGAAAATATGAAGGCAGCTGCAAAAGAGGTAAAAAACTTAAAAAACAATATAACTTGTGGTGTGTCACTTGATGGCACATGGCAGCGGAGAGGATATATGTCACTAAATGCCTGTGTGTCAGCTATTTCCATTGATACTGGGAAACTTTTGGATATAGAAATAATGACGCAGTACTGCAAAATGTGTGAAATGAACTCTAAAAGTGACCATTTATGTTCAAATTACAAAGGCTCATCAGGAAACATGGAAGCTGTTGGAGCATTTAGGATTTTTGAAAGGTCTATGATGAAACGAGAACTGCAGTACACTGAATATTATGGAGATGGTGATTCTAAGGCCTTTATGCAAGTGAAAGACATGTATGGGGAGAACACGGTGACAAAGCTAGAATGTATAGGACATATACAAAAAAGAGTAGGCTCACGGCTCAGAAAATTAAAAAAAAATACTAAAGGACTAGGTGGAAAAGGCAAATTAACTGATAAATTTATCGATAAATTACAAAATTACTACGGGATTGCTATTCGTAGCAACATTGGAAATTTGGAAAACATGCAATCTTCTGTAATAGCTGCTTTTTTTCACTGTTGCTCTAGAAATGAAAAGCCCATGCATGGACAGTGTTCAGTAGGGCCAGACAGCTGGTGTAAATATAAGCGAGCTTTATATGATGGTAAACAGTGTTTGGAAAAATCACCGGGTCTTCCAGATTCAGTTATAAAAACGATAAAATCAACCTACTTTGAACTTTGTGATAAGAATTTGCTCAAAAAATGTTTACACGGAATGACACAAAACAATAATGAGAGTTTTAACAATCTCTTGTGGACTATTTTGCCAAAAGAAACATTTGTCCAACAGAAAACATTGTTGTTAGGTGCACATATTGCAGTTTTATTATTTAATTCTGGTCATAGAGGACTGTTACCTGTTTACAAACATTTAGAAATCTCAATTGATCCATTGATGCTTGAAAACTACGTAGAAATTGACAAAGAGCGGATTCAGAAATCGAGCCGTCAATCACTACCTAGTACAAAATTGACCAGAAAAAAGCAAAAAGCTAAAAAAAAGTCAAAATTAGTTAAAAATGAAGCTAAAGAGGGTGTGACTTACAAATATGGCGAGTTTTAAGAATCTAGGATTGGTAGAAATTTTTTTATGTTTGATTAAAATCTTTAAATGCGTTTTTTGAGAAACTGTGCTTTTCATTATTTTGGTGTGCGATAAATTTCATTTCTCAAAATTTTTTTAAGCTATTGAAATGAAATTTTGGCAAAATGTTTTAATAGTTCCTAGCTATGTTATAAGCTGAAAATCTAACATTTCTTTGTTTATTTACTTATTTTAATGACTTTTTTTAAAAACAAAATAAGCATTTTTTTTCTTTAAATTGAGTTTTTGTGCTAAGTTTGGAATATTTCAATAAATTTTAGAAGTGCTGCAAATATTTTATCTAATGACACAGGTAAATATGTTATCTACAAATTGTATAAAGATTATTGAAGTATTTTCATTAGAATTTGTTATATGAGATGTAGCGCTAATGTAAATTTTCACTAATATTTACATTAAAATTACCTATATTTTGAAAATTTGTAAATATTTCATTGAAATTGCATTTAATTTAATAGTTTTGTACCCTATTTTAATAAAAAACATTTCGAAATCTCAATTGATCCATTGATGCTTGAAAACTACATAGAAATTGACGAAGAACGGATTCAGAAATCGAGACGTCAATCACTACCTGCTACAAAATTGACCAGAAAAGAGCAAAAAGCTAAAAGAAAGTAAAAATTAGTTAAAAATGAAGCTAAAGAGGGTGTGACTTACAAATATGGCGAGTTTTAAGAATCTAGGATTGGTAAAAAATTTTTTATGTTTGATTAAAATCTTTAAATGCGTTTTCTGAGAAACTGTGTTTTTCATTATTTTGGTGTGCGATAAATTTCATTTCTCAAAATTTTTTAAAGCTATTGAAATGAAATTTTGGCAAAATGTTTTAATAGTTCCTAGCTATGTTATAAGCTAAAAATCTAGCATTTCTGTATTTATTTATTTATTTTAATGACATTTAAAAAAAAAAAATAAGCATTTTTTTTTCTTTAAATTGAGTTTTTGTGCAAAATTTGGAATATTTCAATAAATTTTAGAAGTGCTGCAAATCTTTTAGCTAATGACACAGGTAAGTATGTTATCTACATATTGCATAAAGATTATTGATATATTTTCATTAGAATTTGTTATATGAGATGTAGCGTAAATGTAAATTTTCACTAAAATTTACCTTAAAATTGCCTATATTTTGAAAATTTATAAATATTTCATTGAAATTGCATTTAATTTCATAGTTTTGTACCCTATTTTAATTAAAAACATATATGTTTCATGAAAATTTTATGAATTTGAAAAAAAGTCCTCCGAAGGTAGTCACATACCTTAAGACCAAAATGAAGTAAATTGATGCAGTAGTTTTCTCTCACGGACTGCCCAAAAAGTCGGCTTAGCAACTTAAATATATAGATATTTCAATCTATTCACTATAGTTAATAAATTGAAATTGGTTTCTCTTCATAACTTTTCTATTTTCATCAAAGGATGTTTTAGATGATATTTTTGGTTAATATTCCCTTCCACTCCCCCCCCCCCCAAAAAAAAACAAAAAAAAAAAAAAAAAAACAACCCGTGAATATTTCTTTTTTTTTTAATTTCAAATAAGAGACACATAAACGATACAGTGTCCGTTTTAGAATATAGTTTTTAAGATAAGTATATTTTTTATATCTTGCTATCTCGATTGTTTGCGCGTTGCGTGTTCCTTCTTTTGACCGGTAGATGACACACATGAAATTTAAAAGGCGTCCATCTTTCCTTTTGACTTAAAGGAGAATACTTTGTATTTTGTGATGCATGAATAAAAACGGCTGCAGTTCCAGTCCGCCGTATGTTTTTACCATTCCCTTTGCCATTTTATTATTTCTGGGCGTAGAGCAATTTAAGCTTAATGGGGGGGTCAGGGGTTGGCTTAATTGGGCGGCAGACCAACTGTCCGTCCGGCGCCCAGATCCATAATAATAACCCGAACACGTGAAATTCACCCTCGACTGAGTTTGCAGGTTTTGCTACGCAGTGACTGGTTTTCAGGTTCATATGGTCGTACTAGCTGAAAACCCGCGCTTCGTTACGGAGTACATTCAAATTAAATACAGCGGTCAATGTATGCAATTAATGCCAAAAAAAATAAATATATATATATATATATATATATATATATATATTTATAATAAATTCGACGATCAATGTATACAATTGATGTAAAAAAAAAAATGCGGGACGATAAATGCGGGAAAACGATAGATGCGGAAACATAACAAAGCAATATGATCGTTGGGACTGGATAAAATGAACGACACAACGGAAAAAAGATGGATCCGAAAACGATCTATCGAGATTCCACAGTGTATATATATATATATATATATATATATATATATATAAAATCGAAAGGGATATTTATTTTTTTTGGATAATATCCAATCGTCTGCTGCGTAAGAAAGAAAAAAAATTTTTTTTTGTCTATTTAGTTGTTACGCACGTGACGATATATTTATTTAAAGTACCAGAAAAAGAAATCACGTGATCAGCATTTAATAAATTAAATTCTAAAAATTAATCTTTAAAAATTCACCAAAAATCAGAAAATTGAGGTAAAGGTTCGAAAAAGATTTCATTTTAAAGGAATTTTTATGATCTTTCTCGTGATATAAATTTTATAACCCTCAAATTATTATTTTAAATGCAAACTTAAAAAAGTTACAAAAACAGCTTAAAAATTTAATTTTAAAAAATCTAAGAAGAATTTTTCGAAAATCTTTCTGAGTGCACCCCTACACCATAAGAAGAATCGCCTTGCAAAATTTCAGCCCTTTAGGTCCAGCGGTTTGGTGTGTGCGTTGTATGTCAGTCAGTCAGTTACGGAACTGTTTTATATATATAGATAAGCTAAACGCTGTGGTTGATGTAACATTTGTGAATCAATCTTAATCGAGATATTTTGAATTTTTTTAATGAATTTTATCAATATATCTGTTCATCTGGCACTTGCCAATACTTAAAATTCTAAAAAAAATCACGCAGTGGTGGCTTATCGAAACTACGGCCCAAAAAATAAACTAAAAAAGTTGGTTTTCCCTATCCCGATTTTAACTTTTTTTTCATTCTGTTATCTAATCATAAAAGGTATTCACACAAATTCATTAGAGCAAAAATGATTTTTGCTGTGAGACAGACAAATTTACGAGTTGCACTACTATATCACTAGAAGTTTGTTTTGAATATTAGTGGATAGTCATAAATATTTGGTGGAAGTGAAATGACTTAAATATTTTTTTCAAAATTTATTGCTTCTTTTGTCACATTTCTTGACAGGCAACTAAACTATTTTAGATTAGCATCCAACACTCCCAAAAAAAGGTTGACGAGGGACATTTTAACTGCCTTGCTTCATCCCTATATTGCTGTTTTTCCATTTGAGTTTCAGCAAAGCCCTTTTACTTTGTTTTAGAGGTTTTCAATTTTTTATTGCGGTTCAATATATTTCGGTTTTTTTTATGCTTTAAGCGCAAAAGAAACGACCGAGCCACCAAAACATACTTTTTAACAAAACGAGTCGATAAACTCTGTGACACTTGGCTGTAAAATTATTGTCTTCCAAACAATGTTTTTCTTTCTTCTAAAAATGGAAAATGGAACAAACATCCTCAATGGAATCGGGTATGATCTGCATGCAACCATTACAAAATCAATTCCCAGACACATGCTGTGACGTCATGAACAAACTATGCGCATCCGCTTGGCGATTTTCCACGTAAAATTCGCTTTTTTTTCTTTCTTCTTTTTACAACCTTGAGCAAATATTACTTTAAGCCTGTTTTTTCAGTGTTTCGCTAAGCTACCTGTTGAATGGAAAGCTATATTAGAACATTTTTCTAAGAATTTAATTTCCGCGATAGAAGTTAAGAAGAAAAGGAAGGGACTTCGAAGGAGAACGAAAAAGAAAAGAATTATGTTGGGCTTGCATTTACTAAGTAAACAGGTGAATCTAAAGTTTTCATAAGCATTAAAATAACAATGAAGATTAAGAAAAGATATTTTAATTCCATTGTGCCCACGTGGGGGCTTACATATATATATATATATATATATATATATATATATATATATATATAGTGAAACTTCTCTAGCCGGCCACTCCTTTTCGACGGTCATCTCTCTAAACGACCATGTTTTGTTCAGAACTGATTCAAGACTCCACGACTCTACAGAGTCAACGTTATGGAATGAAACATTTTCCCACAGCCGCCCCCAAAACAGTTCCTTTTTTTTCTGAATCATGACTGGCTGCCATAGAGACTATACCACTATATATCGGTGGTTATCGAAATAATGGGAACACTGATAAATATCTTGAAAACCTTTATTGATACGGGGCAAGATCACCTTTGTCATGTAATACCACCTGATTCACCTTGGAATTGGATTATACAAGTCATAAATAGTGGTTAAGAATATAGTATACCATTCTTCAGAGAAAAATCATGAAAGTTCCTGTAGAGATGCTGTGGTGGATATCGATACCTGGCTCTATCCGCTTACACAGATCACGGTGATTGGATGATATATAGTCGGAGGATTGTACAGAACAAGATAAGATATTTGACTTCTTTTTCATGCTCTTCAAACCAATACTTGTTAGACTTAGCTGTATATATAGGGGGATTATCATACCGGAGAACGCCATCTCCTGCAAGAAACAAAGTTTGCACCATAGGATGGACTAGTGAGCTAAAATTTCGTCATAGTCCTTCTCATTCAATCTCCCTGTCAGGGTTACAATAGGACCTGAAGAAAACCATGAGATGTCATAGCAAACCCTAATAGATCTACCTCGATGATTGACAGTAGAGATGAGAAAGCCAGAATCTTACGCTTGTGTAGGTTTTCTCCAGACATACGCACGTCCTGTTGTTAGGAACAATGTGATCAATGATACGTCGGACCAAATGCCGTTTTCTATATATTACTCGACCAGGATTTGCGCTCGTGGCACCATTGTGGACGATATATTGTATTGGCATCTATTTCAAGTGGCTTGGGAATAACTACTCTTCCGTAAAGAGTAGCTTACGGAAGAGTAGTTATTCCCAACAAATTTAATTTCACTCAACTTCCTCTTTGTTTGTGAAGTTCCCTTCTACCTCTAATGGTTGATACCAGAACATGCAGATACCGACTGAGCTCTTCGGCCATTTTGGTTGCAGTTGTTGTCTTTCTTCGTGTCACAATCCGCTTCAATACCTTGTCCGTCACCTTCACTCAGCTCTCAATTTGTCCACTATACTTTTTGGCAAAGGATGTTTTTCCATGCACTCTGTATGCTATCATGACTTTCGATACCATAGCTCGAAAAACATCCATTAGCCTGGGGGTTGCAGCAACAGATACTCCAATTTAAACGCGCTCCAACAATTTGCCCTTTTCACAAGGTCTGCAAGGTTTGACATTTTACGTTGTTCTCCCCAAAAGCACGATGCCCTTCGCTTCATTACTGCTACCTGACAGTAGAATAATACATACACTATATTATATAGAAAAATACCGGTGGCCAGACTCGTTTTTCAAGGAATACGAAGCACATTCATAAACACTACTAATAATGATTGGTGTTTTCATTATTTTGATAACCACCTGTATCTTACTATTAACAGCTGAAGGTAAACAAACGATTGTTTGTTAGTGAGCAGACACGGGGACGAGCTAATCTCGCGAACCGAGCATAGCAGGACATCGCGACTGGTAGCGATGCACGCGGACGGACGAGACGCGTGCACTGATACCATCCTCAACTTTCAAAACTTTAATCTTTTTTAATTATTAAATTAAAACCGCCGAACTCAAAAGAAGCGGACAACAGAAACAGTTGACATTCCGGGTGCGCCAGCTCTTTTCCGTTTCGCAAATTTCCATTATTTTCATGCATGCAAAATTCAACATTTCCGTCCACCAATCGACAATTTTTTTTATTTTCATGTGTTCTACAACACTTCATATTTAAGGATATACACATTTTTATGAAGTTGAAAATGTTTTTCATTGCAAACGAAGCTTTTTTCCCAAAGCGGTTTTCCGAATTTCACGAAATCGACAATTTTGATAGACAAATATTTCGGTTTTCTGCTCCTATAAATGTCAATTTTACGATTTACCGGCATTTGCTAGATGTTCAGCTTCCAAAATATATCAAATACATTTAATAAAAAAAATGTTATCATTCTAAAAAAGCGTACTTATAAAACTCACTTTTGAAATTTCCCGTGCTGATCGCCATTGTATCTTAATGTAACTGAATGCCGAGTTGTAATTTTTCGACTTATTATTTTACTCACTGATAATTCCAGCAAGTTCGTAAAATTTGTTTCTAATTAATGAGCAACTGATGAGAATTCTTCCGCCACCAATTTTGAATTCATCAGAACTGTCTTTCTATTTTTTTAAGCCACTTCCCCCCCCCCATGAGATTTAATATTAACATTCGGCCATGTTGCCAAAAAGAAAAATTATTAGTTGAGAACGAATCATTTAATAACTGAAATCCAGAAATAAATTTAAAGTACCAGAAATAATTTTAGTTTTAGGAAAGGAGAAGTTAAGACCTTTAGAATTTTTTTCTAACTGAATGAGCTTTTTTATTTAAAATGCAAAATTTGAAAACAAAAATTTGTCCTTTGACATTTACCAGTTCCACACCGTGCAGTTGTTGGTTGCTCATAATAGGAGCACCGTATAGTAACACGTGCATTTTGCCAGAACATCTCCATGATCGACATCTGATGTCTGGATTTAACGTGTCCATACCCGGCGTACACACGAGGCCATTCAATAGCGCTCCTCTGGATTCAAACCGAGTACCCTCGGGACAGAAAGCCGACGTGCTAACCATTACGCTACCTCTGGCCTATATATGTAAAAGTATGTATATATATATGTATATATATATATATATATGTGTGTGTGTGTGTGTGTGTGCGTGTGTGTGTGCGTGTGAGGCTATAAAATATGGGGTGGCTATCGCGTAAATTTTAAATGGGGTCTTTGTTAAAGAAGAAATAACATTTATCAACAAAGGGTTGGGACATCGTAAAAATCGGAGTAAACACCGCAGAGAAAATAGATTGCAGGGTTGGATTTGAGTGACAGCCAGCCCCCTCCCCAGCCTCACTTTCGGGGCAATCGTCATACTGACGTAATCTGACCGTGGGAGATGCGTAGTAACTTAAAAACTGAACGTAAAGTGTTGAAATCTTCAGAGACAATGGGATGAGTAACTGAGACGGTCGTGCTGCTCTGCAGCCACGCATATTGAATAGGAACGGAACGAAATAAAACTTATTAATGGAGTAGAGCCTAGTATGATATTTAATAAAGACATTTTAGAGAGATTTGGTGTGATATTGTTGCCACTCGCCACATCTGACTGCTGATAGATGAAGATGGAGAATTTTCGGGAGTCGACTGCTATTTTATGTGATGGTTTGTTCAATTAGTTCGGATTACAATGGTTTAAATTATGGGCGTGAAGCGAAATTCAACATATATATATATATATATATATATAATATATAATATATTATATATGTATATATTATATATTATATATATATATATATTATATTATATATATATATATATATATATATACATTATATATTATATATAGAGACGTATATGTGTGTGTGTGTGTGTGTGTGTTTGTCTATACGTTTATACATGCATGCATGTGTGTGTATGTGATAGAGAGGGAGAGAGAGAGATTTGGCTTAACAAAGCAAAAAAAATTATTTAAAACATAAAATTAAAAGATTTTTTTTCTTACGACATTAGACTTTTCCTTCCTTGTAAAAATACAGCTTTCTCCTACGGTCGCTATCTTGAGGAGTTAATCCTACCCAAGTGAAACTTTATGAAAAAAGTCACTGAGCTGTCGGATTCAGGATCTTACTTTCCTATCCTCCTTTATTTCCAATCAGCTTTCTGCCTCCTCTAAAATTATGCGTCATGGTTTAGCAGTCAGATGACCTGCCATAGTGATCTTGGCACAGGAACCTTCCTGGTGGTCTCGTTTGGTGTATTTGATGGATGTGACACATTGGATAATCCACGGGAGTGGGATAATCAGACTGAGATTCCCACAAAGGGAGGAGAAAGCACTTTAAATGGCTCTACCCGTTGTCTGATTCGAGCCATTTCGTCTGAACGGCAGAATTGAAGCTCTCGTATGTTTAGACTCTGGGACTCATGCCTTACTGTATGTTAACACCCATAGAAAGAACACTGCGCCACGCATTTCATCTCAGAGTTCCTCGCCAATCTAAAACCCAACCGGGTACAGAACTCTACACTGGGCCAATGGCATCCAAGCGGTCAGTGCGTTGGAATTATGTACTGAGAGTCCAGACGAGCGCTACTGAATGATCTCGTGTCCACGCCGGGTATGTGCGCGTTCAGTGTGTAGGCCGGAAAGTTCCTCTGTGGGGTTTGTAGAGGTAGGAGTGCCAAAACTTTTTACAACCCTTCCCAGATGTCGTCCCTGTAGGTGCTCGGTCTCAATTGAGGTGGAACCATGTGCGTGGTGTTGATTCCCTTATAGCATTGGTGGGCAACCTGTGGCGCATACTCCAAACGTGGCGCATTGCATCCTTGCGCCTGCATATTTTTTGAAGTAGGCTAGCTAAATCCATCTATTCAACACCAGATGGCTTTCAGTTCAATTCTAGTGTTCCACAGATGACCCATTGCTAAGATTGGTCTGCAGATTTATTAAAACTAAACTAAATCCCACCTAAGTAAACAGTGAGCGGCTTGTTTAACGAATAAGCTCACATCAAAAAAACTGACATAGAATACAATAACATTCAGAATACTTCCTGGTTACGAGACTAACTGGCGCGATGTCTTCGCTTCAGTTCTTTTTCACAACATCTTGTTCGTGGCATGAACTTCATGTGTGTATTTGGCAACTGCGCTCGCGCGCAAATTGTTTGTTTTGTTTACAATTGATATTCGGTGTGATACGACGTACGTATTTGAGATCTGTTTGTTCTTTTTCAACATTTAGACTTTTGACCCTTCAGCGGGTTCGCCAATTTTTGGAACACCAGCAGGCGCGCGTGGCACAAAGTGCAACATCTCTTTCAAATTGGATTATTCCTTTTGTAATAAGCTTTTTCTTTTGAAATTGAAAATAGTGATTCTTAGTTTTATGACAAGATATAAAATGTTGATAATATTGAGATATATTTATAATTAAAGGCCAAAGAATGCAGATAGAATCGCCTTGTTTAAAAAATGTCCGGTTCATTGGATCTAAGGACAACTTGCGAAGGGATTCCTATTATATCCAAAAACCTAAAAAACAATCAGATTGTCCATCTTCGTAATATGCGGGATACCATGTAATAGCTGCACATTTGATCGACTTCACCAATTCCTGCTTTTGTCGTATTGTAATCCAGTATAATCGCTGGTTTACCACGATTAAATCACGACTAACAAATGAATGGAAAGGTGTAAGGTATACACAAGATTCGATTCACAAGAATCGAACTTTTGAGTGAATGAATTAAAGGAGCTGCTTGAGATATGCTAATTTCGGCATACGCGCTTAGTATAAATGTCATGCAGCGTCATTAATATAAAAGGTTGTTAAGGTTGAAGAAAGGTTGTTAAAGTTGATAGATAAGCGAGAGGGAGCTACGAGGGTATGCAGCTCGAGTGTTATCCTGCGCTAGTGCGTAGCAGGCCCAAAGTTTACGTGGCAGTACTGCTGGTTTGACTCTCTGCTGGTTTGTGAGTATTGGCAAAGTATATTTTTATTGAATGCTAATATATATATTCCGTACAAGTAGTACGTATGCTTATTGCTGTAAAAGAAAATTCTATATGTGCAACGAATTCAATAAACTTTGTTTCATGTATAAACTGTGTTTGTATCAAATTCATTTAGAGTGCCACTTCAAATTATATACACCCAAGTCTGGGTAGAAGTGAGCTATTTTCTCTATAAAGGAATACATGGGTCAGAGAATCAGAGCTGCATTAGAAAAGGTGTAGCTATAAATAGAAACTGCTTAGAACATTCAAACCTTACATGTAAAAACAAACCATTCAAAATTACGAAAATGTTGCACATTATACTCGGACGCGCCCGCCGAAGTGTTAAAGTTCTGTAATTTTCTATGTTTTGTTTACATTTCTATTATCCTTCACAGTGCAAAAGAAAATGAACAAAAGAAGCGCAGAAAATGACAGTAAGCGTGAATTTAATGAACAGCAGGAAAATGAGTTGTTATTTATAGCAAGTCCATCAGGCAAACCGTTTTGCATTGTTTGTGAAACTTCTCTTTCACGTAATAGAAAACATGATCTTAATTGACACTATAAAACACAGCATCAGACTAACATAGAAGGAAAAATGAAGCTAGTCCTTGGATCTGAGTTACGAAAAGAATATGTGACTATTATAAAAGTGAAGAAATCAAAAGAAGACAAAATACAGGGTTATCAGGAAATAATCATCCGATTATAAAATTTAATATTTACCATAATTACAGACAGAAAATTATAATTAATATGTGATTGTAAAGGAAAAATTTTAAACTTTTTTTCACAGGTGTTCGATATAGCTTCCTTTAGTTAGACGTATAATATCATTGCGATATACCATTCTTGCCTTTATTGTAGGACCAAATCAACGGCTGCACTGCAACCAATCGGCTACACGGCTACCCTTCTAGGTCACCGGACTTAACCCTATGTGACTACTTCCTTTGGGGATATGTCAAAGATCTTATGTTCATACCACCTTTGCCTAAAAACTTGCCCGAACTTAAACAATGCATTTGCGATGCTTTACAAACAGTTAATAGCGAAACATTTCAACGTATTTGGCAAGAAATGACATATCGCAATGATATTATACGGCTGACTAAAGCAGGGGTTCTTAAACTTATGTAGTCCGAGCAGCCCCTCTTGAACAACATTTCTTTTTGCGGACCCCATCCCAACTCTAGGCATTTTAAGTCGTTTTTGAGACTTAATTTCTGGCTCAATAATCTCATAGGCACTACGTTATAATAAATATTGATAAAAATGTATCGCTGGTTATTTTAATAAATGGTTTTGCGCATTTATAGAGACGAACATTTTATTAGGACATAGAATAAAAAACATAAAATGAATAAAAACAGTAGTAAAAAGAATTTTAAAAGATAAAAAACATAAAATGAATAAAACAGTAGTAAAAATAATTTTAAAAGTTACAAATAATAATACATTAAACTAATACAAATATTTCTTGGTCAAATAATGGTCAAAATCGATCTATCTTATTATTATATGTTTTCTGTAAATGATTTTTACTTAATGAGATGGGTGCAGTGGTTCTCTTGAAACCAAAACCGCAATGTCAGGCTCTATGTTGGAAAGTTTTATTCTGAGGTCCGCTTCTACATTGAGTTTGTTTCTATACTTTGATTTCATATATATAACAGTACCGAAAAAGCCTGTATACATAAATATGTTGTGCAGAACGGAATCAAATGTTGGAGGGCTTCATTTGCAAGTGCAGGGTAATCAGATCTGAGAAATAACCAAAAGTTTGTGAGTTCATTTTTGTTGAATTGTAGTTTCAAAGACGTATCGCATGATAATTCCACGAGAATATCTTGTTCAAGTATAGATTTTTAATGTCAAAATTGTTTCGCGGACCCCCAGGGATCCGCTGACCACAGTTTAACAATCTATGGACTAAAGGAAGTCATATCGAACACCTGTGGAAAAAATTTAATTTTCCTTTACAATGATATATTAATTGTAATCTTCTGTTTGTAATTATGGAAAATATTAAATTTTGTAATCGGATGATTCTTTCCTGATAACCCTGTATATTTGCTAAAGTAAGTTGTGAAGACTTGGGGATGATAGAAGCGTCCTATGAAATTGTTTTAGCACGACGAGAAAAAAAAATTTTTTTTTGACGGAGAAGAAATTGTTAAGCCTTGTCTCCGAATATTTGCACGCCATCTTGGTGATAAAGGTATTGAAAGGAAAGAAATGGGCAATTCCATGTGACTCACGTTACCATTTGACACATTTTTGCAAAAGTAAATTCTATATATATCAAAGAAATATCACATTTGATTTAAAAAAAGTTCTTTATAGACATCTGGGGTATAGTAAGAAACTAGAGATATCAATATTTAAAAATTTAATATGAACAGATGATATCCAGACCATAATTTGGCACTGTGACTCACATTACAAAAAAAAAAGGAAGTCAAGTTTAGTGTGTTAATGACATCCTAAAATTTCTCCTCTTTCAACACAGCAGAGTAGAAAAGAAGCATTTTAAGAAATATTAAACACTTCAAAGTTGTTATATACCCCCCAAAAAATTGTTTTGATAGTAATTAATAACCTTAACAGATATTTTTCATGTGACTCACATTCCTTAGTTTTGTGACACACGTTACATCTTCCACTTCAGTCTTTGAAGTTAATGAAATATTGATTTAAAATATTTTATTTTGCAGATAGTAATGAAACACCACTAAATTTAATTAACAGGCATATAGTTATATATTTTTGCAAAGTAATAAATTAATGAAAATTAATAAATAAAAAAGTGTAAATCAAACCAAAAAAAAAATTACACATCACATATATTGTAGAATAAATTACAATGGTTTTATTGAAAAATTACAATACAAATGTAAAAAACCCTCTTGAATTAACAGGATTTGGAGCTTTTAATTTCTGAACCAACTTTGTTGAGGGATAAAAAAAATGTATCTTCATTTTTTCCTTGTTGATGACTTAGATCTTTTCTTTCTTCCAGTATTTCCATTTAACCTCAGCTTCAACATCATCTGGTATGGGATATATCTTCTGAAAACCTTGAGCATTATTACAAGTTTGACTTTGATTAATCCAACAATTTCGAGAAGAAGGCCAGCAAATTATTTCTTCAGGAAAAGAATATGAGTAAATAGGAACTATACTGATGCAAGGAATTAACAGCATTGATAAAATTCTCATGATACAGACATAAACAAACATTGTGAGGTAGTTTGATACTTACGAGAACATGCTTTGGATGCATTGATAAGAATTTACTTTTCCAAACTATCTCTGATGGATTATCAATTTTGAACAGCTCAAATACTTATCTTAAGGAGTAAACAAGATGTCGAGCATGCTTTTTAGTTTTTTTCCTTTTTCCTTATTGTAACTACATCTTTTTTACCAGGTGCTAGTTTGCTAATATCATCATCCCTTTCATAAAATTCTTAAATTTTATTTAGAGTGTCTTTGGATAAGAGATTTCCTTGTGATGCATTCTTTGGACACTGAAAACTTTTATCCATATCCATATTGCATTCACTGCTAAATAACTTTCTCACAACTACTTCTTTATGACGAGGTGAATTGGGCAAATCTTACTTTGCCTAGTGTACTTGCATTTTTATATATTTGTTGAGGTGATTCTATGATATTTTCACTTGATTGCTTTTCTTTTTTAAGAAGTCGGAATTTAGCTACTCTTTTTCTTGACAGTTTCCTTTCTTCATTTTTCAGTTCATCTCGAATTGCTTGAGGCAACTTCTTTACTTTTTCAGCTATCCTCTTTCTACATTACTTCATCTGGAGACAGTGTTTCTGTTTATATTCATTGTACTTCCCTTCTTGCTTTAATTTTTCCCTACGCTTTTTCTGTCGCTCTGCTGCTGTTGTTGGTGCCATAGTTTAAAAACTTCCTATTAAAAAAATTTAACTTTAGAATTACAAGTGGTGGTAATTTTTTAAATGTGTGTGTGTGCTTACTAGAAAAACTACAATAAAATTGCATTATTTAATTGCATTTAGTGGCAGTAATTAATCATATATGGGTGTGTATAGACATAAAATTACCCCATTGACCCCCAAAATAACATTAGGATACATTAAATGCCATTAAGAATTATGTTATCATGCAATACTAGCCGTGACTCACATTACAAGTGACTCACGTTACAAAATAAAATGTCTTTATTTTCAAATAAAATATTGTTAAAAATGAAATTGGCTTATCAATTCTTTTTAGAAATATAAGTAAGTAGGAGAAACAGTAAAAATTTTATAATTTACAGCTATAAAAAGTTATAAATATTAAAAAAATGAACTTTTTGTGACTCACATTACAAAGAATTTGATCAATATAAAAATTAACTTCTCAAATTTATTGTAAATGCTAATTCTCAAATAATACTTTTATATTTGTCTTACAGGATAAATCTTTAAGGAAATATAATTATTTATGTAGAAACATGCTAAAACTTAGTAAAATACGTACCTTTAAATCTATTCAAAGCTGAGAAAATTTCACCAGAACATAATGATCTTCAGAACAAGTCTTCACATGACAGAAAATGGTTAACCAGGTATTACCAGATTCTAATTTGTGAACTTCATTAAATAAACAACACATAAAAAACAAAGTTGAGTAGTTTTTTCAAAAAAAAAATTTAATACTGTAGTTCCCATGTTATGTGGAATTGCCCCAAACGAAATTGCTATATCAAAGCGGACAGTTACGAGACGAATCGAGGAACTCTCTCAGAATGTATCTCAGCAACTGGAAGACCATGTCTTTTTTTCTCTAGCTTTGGATGAATCAACGGACATATTCGCTCATTCCTTTCAACAACGTCATATCTCAAAAATCAGTGATTTTTAGTTATGTTTGTTTTCAGAATGCCCTGAAAGAGTAGTATATCCCTGCAAGATCGTCATATCTCACCGCTCAATATTTAGCCGCTAGAGAGCAGAATTAAAATTTATTTTCAATACATTTCAATGTAATTTTGAACTTTCAAATCACTCTCCTGAAAAATCTTGTATTTTGAGATATGACGTTGTTAAAAGGAGTGAGCGATATGTAATGTAGCTCAGTTACGCATTGTGATGGCTCCAAGGCGAAGACGCTTCACTGCTGTGCCCCGGGCGATCACCTGCTAACTGTCCCGGCTTTGACTGGCCGTGGCTATTTCCACAACCCAAGAAAATGACTCGAGAAGCGGAGTTTAGTGTTTCAAAAACACTTTATTCTTTTCTGGAAAGATTCACACGGAAATGCACTGTACAGAAAAATCAACATACGACAAGGCAAACTGCCTTTCGGTTTACACAGCCCACAGCCGAAAAAAACGCTCACGCTTCGACGGTCCTGTCGATCCACGTGGTCCGCTGACGAGATCACTTCAGTCCGCTGAAAATCCGGAGACCAACGCCTCTCAAAATCTCCCAGCCAACAGCCCCCGTCGAGGGCATGCAGTCCCTTTTATAAACTTTGCTCCTTCGCAGAACTGGTTCCTGGTGACGTCAAACCTTCCGGGGGGAAACATTTTCCACAGCCCGGCGACATGCCTCAGACGCTGTCAAACCTGTTCGCGCCAAACGGGACCTGGCCAGAAAATGCCTATTCATCCTCACATACCGTTTGGGGACAAACCCTTTCTTCACCAGTTTCACTTCTGGCACATTTTCGTAAGCGTTATTCCCCGCTATTACAGCATTTTTATAAGAGGAATTTATGATAATTTTAATGTCTTTAAAAAAATTTCCAGTCTGGAATCATTGCATGGTACAACAAGAGGATCAGACATATTTGAAAAAGTAAAATCTTGCCTTGAAAATCTAAAATTAGATTATAGTAAACTCATCAGTGTGTGTACTGACGGAGCGCTGTCAATGACAGGTAAAGTCAATGGCACTACAACTTTGCTTGAATTTTTTTAAATCGTCCTATACTAAAATATCCCTGCATTATACACCAAGAGGCACCGTGTGGGAAAACTTTAAATATGCATTACGTTATGTTGCAGGTTGTGAAATGTGTGAATAAAATTAGACCAAGAGCATTGAACAGAAGAAAATTCAGAGAATATTGTGAATTGTTAGATTTGGAATATGCTGAACTTGTCCTTTATTGTGAGGTGCGCTGGCTTTCTTGAGAACTTGTTTTGAGTAGATTTTGGAAGTTAAAAAAATGCTGTTTATAATTTTTTAGAACAGAAAAATGAATTACCTGATGAAAGAGCGTTATTATTTTATAACAACTGGCTATTTGATTTGGCATTTTTAGTTCATGTTACTAGCCATCTCAGTGATCTAAACTCGAAACTACAAGGCAAAAATAAATTATTTCCCAGCTTAGTAAATAGCATCAATTCGTTTCAACTGAAATTAAAACTGTTCATCTGTCAGCTAGAAAATCAGGATTTGAGTCAATTTCCACACATGAAAGATCAAAGTGAATGTTGTGGAATTTCCACCCCTCAGGGCCTCGAAATACCATTAAACGCTGCTTAGAAAACAGTAATGGAACATTAAAACCGTAGAGCTCCTTCAGAAGGGTCAAAGGCATTCCCGCTAACCGTAAACGCCCACGGGCGTGTCTTCTCAGGAGCTAACAATAGTACTCCCACCGCGATACACTCTCTAGCTTGCTAACCTCTCTACGTGCTCTCGTAGCACACTGCTATCGCTCGCGTTTCGGGACACGCAGGTCGGGGGTTCGATCCCCGTGTGTGCTTCCCGTTATTTTGCAAATTTTCCCTCCTGCTAATTTAGCCTCATTCTCGAAGCTTCGCAATCCTCTCATTACGTAGTTGTACGACCCTGAAGAGGGCCTTTTTTTATTTTCGTTTCCCTAGGCATTACTTAATTAATTACTTCCTTAATAATTATTTTAACTTTATTCGAGCCATTTATCTAATTTTACTTAAATATTTAAATATTCCTCCTCCTTTAAGGATTAATCACCTTACCTGTTCTGATTCTTATCTTAACACTTACTTAAGTTAAAATTTATTTACTAAGCACACATACCTTGATGACAATTAACTTGCTTACTGAAGATAAAGTCCAAGTGGACCAAGGTACTTCCATTCATACCCCCCAACCAGCTAGTAAGGGTCAAAGGCAGGTATTTCCTCTGCTCAAAGCAGTCAGAGAGCGACAACGCTTCAGCGGATCTCCCCAGCAGGTGAGCAGCAGCAGAACAATGACCAGGCTCCTGACTGTCTGCGAGCCCAAAGGCGGACCGCCCCCTGACAGCTATCGATACGTCGGTTTCCGATGTATATCGATAAATTAAATACCATAATTTTGCACACGGAATCTGGCTAGAACCAATAGGAAAACGGGCTCAGGAGAGCGAAAATTAAAATGTCCCACCAGGGGATAAGCTTATAAAAGAGACGGATGATGAGAGCTAGAGTGACTATCCTTAATTTATTTTATTTATTTAATGAAAAAAAAAAAAAAAAAAAAAAAAAATTTATAAAATTTTCAAAAATCGATACGTAGACCCCGGTCTACGGTAAAAAACATGTATAAAATTCTAAAAATTAATACTTGAGTTTGTACTCAAACCCAAGGTAAAAAATATTTATTTATAAACATTAACCCTCCTTAATTGAATTTTTTCCTTTTCTCTATCCTTTAAACTTTCTCTGGTCACAGAAATTCGAGGAAACAAACACACTTCTCTCCTATCTCTTTTAACTAACATCTGTCGACAATTTTATTCCGGTAAACTCCAGGAAAAGAAATGCTACTTCTAGAAGTTGGGGGTATATCTCTACCCAGGCACTTCTCCACAACCAGTCGCAGTCGCAGTCGCAGCTAGGGGACTTTTAGCAGGCTTTTAAGATTTGAGTGGCTAAGAGGACGGAGAGAACGTTTCTCTCGGAATTTATTTGACTTAGGCTCCAAGTTGCAAAACTTGCACTTAGAAAACCAAAGAGCCGCTGGCTCTAGTTAGGGATAACGATCCCTAGTTAACTATCGCTAGATTTTTCGACTTATAACAAACACTAGCGGATATTTACGGACTTATTCATTTTTCCGTGTTCTGATCCTGATCTCCGAGACTCGACTAACGACTAGAATGGCTGTGAATTTACTCCTTTTCTTGGACCGTAGCTGTAGTGTGCCACTACGATTCATCTTTACGTGGACTGTTGGGAATATATATGTTTTCACCGCCAGATAGCGCTGTACGGGTCAATGCCCTGGGGGTGTCTGTCGCGGTTTGTCTTCTTCTTGTTGTTTTGGCCGAGTATGATGACTCGGAAGATTTTTACTCTTGAATCTTGAACGTAAACCCTGGCCCAACTTTGTTGGGAAATAAAATGTTGTTATTGTTACTAATTCTTTGTTTAGTTAACTTTAACCTATTTTACATTTTACTTAATATTTTTATTTCATGGCGCCCAACGTGGGGCACGATCTTAGTATTAAAATTGTGCCAATTGAAAATGGATTATTGAAAACCATACATGGATCTTGAAGACGTCTGAATAAGGTAGGACATTATATTTTTTAAATATGGAAGAAGATATGTCAAAACTAAAATCAAAAAGAAAAATAATAAGGACCGCTGTGTCCAAAATTTTAAATAAACTACAATCAGAAATCGAAAGTGAGGACTGTGATTGTGAAGTTTTAGAAGAAAATTTAAATTTGTTATCAACAAAATCAGAAAATTTAAAAGAATTAGATAAAGCAATAGAGTTGAATTTAAATGTTACTGAAAAGGAATTTGAAGAAGAACTAATTTGTGTACAAGAGTACGAAGAGAAAATTACGATCTGGTCATTTAGAGCAAAAAAGAAGCTCAATAATGAAAACAAAAGTAAAATCGTTGAGAACTCTCAGACCTCGGTTGCTTCAACTTCCGGAAATACATTTAAACAAAGCATCCAACTTCCTAAATTAACTATAGGAAAATTCTTTGGGGATCCTAGCAATTGGTTAGATTTTTGGAACCAGTACTTAATAACTATACATAATAATGATGACATAACTAAAATTGAAAAATTTAGTTATTTAAAAATGTATTTGGGAGGTCCGGCTTTGGCGGCTGTTTCTGGGTTCTCCTTGTCAAATGAAAATTATGATTCATCTATTGAATTGCTAAAGCAGCGGTTTGGAAGGAATGACATGGTAATCAGCTCACATATAAAACACTTATTATCGGTAGATCCTGTAAAAAATGTTCGTAATGTAAAAGCCCTCAGAACGTTTTATGATAATTGCGAAATTCAGATTAGGAGTCTACAGTCTTTAAATGTGACGTCGGGCTCTTACGGTAACTTGTTATGCCCAATAATACTGCAAAAATTACCAGAGGAGTTAAGTTTAGAGTATAACAGAAAACGAAAGTCTAATTCAGATTTTGATATTTCAGAGTTAATAGATTTCGTACGAAAAGAAGTTGAATGCAGGGAAGCGTCGTATCTATTTAGTAAAGACTGTAATACGAAAGATAATTTCGATTTCCATCAGAAAAACAAAACGGGATTCTTAAACAAAAATAGTTATTTGAAGGGTAAAAATATCCCAACTGCGTCTGCCTTTACTACAGTAATTAAACCATACTGTTTTTTCTGTAAAGTAAATTCCCATAGTGTTGTAGATTGCGAAAAATCCGACGAGGATAAAAGAACACTTTTGAAAATTCAGGGTAGGTGTTATAAATGTTTTGGAAAAACACACATGTCTCCAAATTGTAGAAGCAAAATTTCTCCCTGCCAAAATTGTAATAGTTCAAGTCATAACAAATTATTCTGTAGGAAAGTTAATATTGATATACCAACGGAGGACAAAGAGTCTGTTATTGCATCTTTGTCTTTAAATTCCGAAAATACTTGTAAGGGGGTATATTTACAGACTTGTTCAGTTTTAGCAGAAAATGTTGACACGAACAAAAATAGTACCGTTAGGATTTTAATGGATGGAGGATCCCAGAAATCATTTATTAGAGCCGATCTAGCTAAACAATTAAATTTAAGATGTTTGAGAAAAGAAAAACTGTATGTTTATTCATTTGGGTTTAGTGAAGGTCGTGAACGGGATTTTGAAGTCGTTCAAATAAATCTCAAAAATGTTAAGTTTCCCCAAAAATCCATAATAATTGAAGCCCTTGTAATAGATACTATAACAGGAGCCTTTGTAAAAGTACCAACTAAAAGCATTCGTGAAATCTTAGAATCAAAGGGGCTGCAGCTAGCCGATAGCGGAGAAGCATCGGAGATAAGAATTTTGGTGGGGGCGGATTACTACTGGAATGTCCTGGCTGGGGGGAAGGAGAAACTAGGCAATAATTTGTTCGCAACTGACACCTTGTTTGGGTGGACTATTCAGGGTGGAGGCTACGACAAGCTCTTGGAGAACGCAGCTGTGATGAATATCGGTGTACAGTATTTTGCCGACGCGTCGAAGAATGTTGAGATTAATGACATCGTAAAGCGGTTCTGGTCTCTGGACACACTGGGGTTTACAGAAAACAAACAGGAGGTTTCCGATGAATCGGTTATTCAGCAATTTCAGAGGGAATTGCAGTTTGATAATGGGCGATATGTTTCTCGCTTGTTATGGAAACAAAATCATGAAGCCTTAAGTAATAATTTTGAAAACGCGAAAAGTCGTTTAATGTCTTTAGGAAATAAATTAAGGAAAAATTTTTGGCTTCGTAAACATTATAATGAAATAATACGTGATCAGTTAGATAACCAAATTATTGAAGAATGTAGTTTTGAAAGTAGCAGTGACAAAGCTTATTACATGCCACATTCCCCAGTTGTAAGAAAAAATTCTACGACAACTAAAGTAAGAATAGTTTATGATGCCTCTTCAAAACAAAACAATGCCGCATCCCTTAATGATTGTTTAGTTCCTGGGCCGAATTTAAATCCTTCAGTGTTAGATATGATACTGCGTTTCAGACAATTTAAATATGCCTTTTCCGCAGATATTGAGAAAGCATTCCATCAAATTGGAATAGCGGAAGTTGACAGAGATGCTTTGAGATTTTTGTATTTTGATAAGGATTTTAATTTGAAACCATATAGGATGACTAGAGTACCATTTGGCGTTTCATGCAGTCCCTTCATTCTGGCTAGTACTATTAAGTATCATATATCTAAGATAGCCCCAGTGAAACCCGATGTTTGAGATGCTAAATACTTCGGTGTATGTAGATGATCTTTTTTATGGGGGTGATACTCTTGAGCAAACCTTCAAGCTTAGTTCTGAAGCATGTAAAGTATTTAGGGATGCAGGGATGAATTTACGGAAATTTAGTTCTAATTCAGAGGCTTTAAAGAGTCGGTGGATAAGTAATGGGATAATAAACGGAGAAGATTCAGAGAATTCATTAAAGGTGCTAGGGCTTCACTGGTGTACTCGTAAAGACCAAATTTTCTTAAACTTTGAAGCTTTGTGTGAAACATTAAATAATTGTGAGAATATTACTAAAAGAAACATATTAAAGGTGACTGCTACAATCTTTGATCCTGTAGGTTTTATTTCGCCTTTTGTAATACGTGCAAAATTGTTAATTCAAAATCTTTGGCAATTAGGAATAGATTTTGATGATGAAGTTCCGAAAGAATGTAAGCAATTGTGGTCTGAGTGGTATCACGAAATAGAGAAGTTGAAAAAGCTGAAATTAACACGCGAATATTTTCCTGGGAAACTCAGAAATTTCAATGATTTGGAACTACACATTTTTTGTGACGCATCAATAAAAGCGTATGGAGCTGTCGCATACTTTAGGTGTCCCAAAGAATTCACCACGTCATTTGTAACATCCAAAACTAGAGTTGCCCCGGCAAGTAAAGAGCTGACGTTGCCTAGATTGGAATTACTAGGCGCGTTAATTGCCTCCAGACTTGCAAAATATTTGAGGGAATTGTTTAAGATTCCAGACGAAAGAACATTTATGTGGTCTGACAGTACAATAGTTTTACATTGGATCAATGGGTCACCACATAGGTGGAAACAATTTGTAAGAAATCGGGTAACTGAAATACAGTCCCTAACAGATCCGGCTTGTTGGAAGCACTGTGATGGAATTTCAAATCCTGCTGACATTCTTTCACGTGGTTGTTCCGCAGAATATTTGTTGTCATCAAAGGTTTGGTGGTCAGGGCCACATTGGTTGAGTGAACCAGACTGTATGTGGCAAAGAAGTGTACGAAATATAACGCAGAATTCCGAATCCATGTTAGAGAGAAAAAAGGATGTAAAAGACATTACAATTTTGCAAGCTAGTGTCGACGATCACAAACCCCTTTTAGATCTTGAAAATTACAGCAAATTAAGTCGAGCTGTTAGAATTATCGCATGGGCAATGCGATTTATTCATAATGCAAGAAAACATTTACCGAAAAGAAATGGCACCTTGACAGCTGAAGAAATATTCTCTGGGGAAATTCGATTAATTAGAGAAACGCAAGCTGAACATTTTGCAGTGGAAATTCATAATCTAAAATTGGGACAACCAGTTACTAAAAAATCTAACATTTTCGAGCTCAATCCCTTCTTAAATGAAGATAACGTCTTATTAGTGGGAGGCAGACTCCAAAAATCCTCATTGAGCTACTATGAAAAGCACCCGATAATCATGCCTCCTAAAAACAAATTAGCTGAACTTATTGTTCTTGATGCACATGAAAAGGTGTATCATTCCGGAGTATCAAGTACTCTCATTTACATTAGAGAACGATACTGGATGATAAAAGGTAGACAGTATGTAAAAAACATACTAAAAAAATGTGTTATGTGCAGACGCATGAATGCTCGACCTGTAAATCAAGTTGTGGCTCCACTACCGGCTGCAAGAATCGAACAGTCACAACCGTTTGATGTCGTTGGGTTAGACTTTGCTGGCCCACTTTATGTGAAAAATGAGCATACCAAGTTCTACATTTTGTTGTGCACGTGTGCAGTTACAAGAGCTGTACACTTAGAACTAACGAGAGATTTAACAACTAACTCATTTCTCTTAGCTTTTCGCAGGTTCGTCTCGAGAAGAGGAATCTGTTCAGTTGTGTATTCAGACAACGCTCTTACCTTCAAGGCTGCAGATGCAGAACTTAAAAAGGTGTGCAAGGTAATAAGTCATCCAGACGTTAAAACGTATTATGCTTCCTCGGGTATCCAGTGGAGATATATTGCCGAGAAAGCGGCGTGGTGGGGCGGTTTCTATGAGCGACTAGTTCGTTCCGTGAAAGTGCCACTACGAAAAACCCTTGGACGAACATCCTTAGGTGTGGACGAACTTCACACCTTGCTAACTGAAATTGAAGCGGTGGTCAATAGAAGACCACTGACATATGTCCCTGATAGTCTCAATGATCCACAACCACTTTCACCCGTTCATTTCCTAATAGGTAATAAAGTGTCCAATTTACCTCCAGTAAAATTCAATAACATTGTGGGTCAAAGCCGTAAAGAAACTTTGCTAAAAGCATATTTGTATCGCTAAAGACTGCTAAATCAGTTTTGGCGCAAGTGGACTAAAGACTATTTATTGAACTTGAAATCTGCAAACTGTAATAAAAATCAGCAGTCTAAAGGTGATTTGAAAGAAAATGACATTGTGATCATTCATGATGAACATTTACCACGAAATATGTGGAGATTGGGAAGGATTGTAAAAACCTTTCCAGGTAGAGATGGTCGCATTCGTAGTTGTGAAATTAAAACTGAAAGAGGAACAATTAAACGACCAGTTCAACTACTTGTAAATTTAGAGTGTTAAATGTAATCATTTTCCTACAACTGTAGTTCAAATGTCTCATGTATATAAAATGTATATAATATTTATTGTATGTTTATTTGTAGCGAAATTTTAAGAATGATTCCATTTGTGAACGTGTAATGTGTAAAAATATAGTATTTAGGTAAGTGTGTTTAAGGATCTCCAATGAAGTGAGAATAGTAAGTTCCTTACTGATTGTATATTGTTAATTCTTGTATAGGTTTTGTTGCATTTTTATAGATTGTTAGTCTTTGGATATAATTAACTTATTAACTGTTAGAAAATATTTCATTCAAAATTGAATTTTAAACTTTTATATTTTTGAATTAAGGTATACTTGAATTTCTTAATTTAATATGTATATTTGATTGTATAATTTTGGAATCATGAACATTAATTGGAAACTTAATTTTCTGAATTTAATATTATATTGAAATGTGATTTTTTGGAAACATGAACATTAATTGGAAGTTTTGAATGTTTTGGTCTCAACTCAAATGTTGAGAAATTGTAATTGAAATGTGAACTCTTGAACCTAAAATTATTTTGAAATGTTGTAATAAGTATTGTCCTGAACATTGCTGTTCAGCCCGGCCCAGTTTGTTGGGAATATATATGTTTTCACCGCCAGATAGCGCTGTACGGGTCAATGCCCTGGGGGTGTCTGTCGCGGTTTGTCTTCTTCTTGTTGTTTTGGCCGAGTATGATGACTCGGAAGATTTTTACTCTTGAATCTTGAACGTAAACCCTGGCCCAACTTTGTTGGGAAATAAAATGTTGTTATTGTTACTAATTCTTTGTTTAGTTAACTTTAACCTATTTTACATTTTACTTAATATTTTTATTTCATGGACTATAGCTGTAGCGCATGTCATCGACTCGTCGTATTCAAGTGTTCCTGTATTAATAACTTTGCTTACTCCCATTTACCCCACAGCACCGAATAAAAGGAATATCTTTTAATTTCATAAATTAGATTATTTGGCTGTTATTTTCATTTCACGTGACCTGTGATATACGCTACCTTGAGAGTTAAATTTGACTCTTTGTCACAAGTAAAACACGTTACAATGTGCTGCGGGAAATAGCAATTTGATCAAATATATTGAAAAAAACAAGTTATTGCAAGGGTAATTTGAAGTCGTTTTCATGATTGGTTAAAGAAGAAAACTGTAGGCTCGCATTCGTATACCCATTTTCCCTAAGGGAACAAAATCATAGCAAAGATCCCTAGTAACATACGAATTGAACTTATTGATTTAAAAACAAATTCATTACTGAAAATGAAATTTGATAAACTTCATTCAGATTAAAATTCTTCTGACATGGTTAATTTCTGGGGTTTATTACCATGTCCCAGACCGATGAAAATTTGCAAAAAATTATATATGTCGTTTCAGAACGACAGATAGATGTGAACAAGTATTTTCCTGCATCAAATTAATTAAAAGCAAAACGATATCTCGAAAGACCGATTCAAATTTGAAGAATTATCTGCTGCTCTCAGTTACAAATTTAACGCCAAACATCGAAAGACTAGTGTTCTTCCAAACTAAATAATGTCGAGCCAACACGCACAAAAGGGTCGGCTATGAGACTTTTATTGACACATAATAACAGAGAATTTCGTTCTACTAGCACAGAGCCAGCAAACAACGTAACTATCATCAAAATCGGAAGTATCTTAGAACATTTTACAAAACATAAAGACAGCGGTATCGTGTTGCCATCTACAGAACAAAACAATCATAAAACATTAATGAAATGAATAGATACATGAACATACTCCATGAACAACTAGCGAAATCCAAACAGGATTAAAAGTCTCATTAATTGTAAGTAATGTTTATGTGCTGTAACAGATATTATTTTAAATACAATAATAAATCATTTGAAAATGTAAATTGAGTGACTGAGTTATCCATTTTTCTCCCTTAAGCGAAGCAGGTTCAACCCCTATCCCTATTTTCAAACCCCAACCATGAACATAAGAAGGTAAAAAAAGTGCTTGAGTTGTATGGCGCATCTGAACTCGTATGTGAAAAAAATTGGCGCATGGTGTGTAAATGGGTGACCACCACTGCCCTATAGGGTGCTCCCATGACAAGCAGCCGCTATGTCGAATTGTATAATGATTATTGCCTGAAACGATCAAAACACGTTTTCATTATGGATCTTACACATTGATTTTACCTGATTGACATTTTGAACTGAAGTGACTTCACAATATGTAAATTTCCTTGGTATATAAGGTGTTTCAACAGACGATGTGCCGGCTGTTCTGTTCTGCTTGTGTAATGTTATCTACGTAAAAAAAGTTTTTTTGGTTTCACTCGGCTTATTATATAACTAGCTGAAAACCCGCACTTCGCTACGGAGTACATTTAAATTAAATACAACGGTCAATGTATGCAATTATTGCCAAAAAAATAAATATATATATTTTTAATGAAAACGACGATCAATGTATACAATTGATGAAATATATATATATATATATATATATATATATATATATATATATATATATATATATATATATATATTTATAAAAAAAATCGTAAAGGATATTTATTTTTTTGGAAGATATCCAATCGTCTGTTGCATTAGAAAGAAAAAAATATTTTTTTGTCTATTTAGTTGTTATGCACGCGACGATAAATTTATTTAAAGTACCAGAAAAAGAAATCACGTGATCAGCATTTAATAAATTAAATTATAAAAATGAATCTTTAAAATTTCACCAAAAATCAGAAATTCGAGGTAAAGATTCGAAAAAGATTTCATTTTAAAGGAATTTTTATGATCTTTCTCGTGATATAAATTTTATAACCCTCAAATTTTTATTTTAAGTGCAAACTTAAAAAAAGTTACAAAAACAGCTTAAAAATTTAATTTAAAACAATCTAAGAAGAATTTTTCCAAAATCTTTCTTAGTGCACCTCTACATTATAAGAAGAATCGCCATGCAAAATTTCAGCTCTTTAGGTCCAGCGGTTTGGTCTGTGCGTTGTATATCAGTGAGTCAGTGAGTCAGTTACGGAACTGTTTTATATATATAGATGTGCACTCCTCTCTTGTTTGCTCACAGAGATTTAATCGAAAATTAAGTCCTTTTTTTTCCCCCACCAGCTTTTATTTTCCGCTCCTTTCAGAGGCAGTCCTATGGACTATCCATAAGAGCGCGTGCGAAAACGTTCATTTCTGCTCTGGAGGGTAGCGGGCGCCGAAGGAGGCTCCCGATAAAACGGTGCCCATTGAAATAGGCTCATTTTATCGGACTGCCTTCCTGCATTTTATCGGCGCGTTTCGTTCCCGAGTCAATCTCGCGAGGGGGGTGGGTGGGTGAGGAAGATGGAAGAGCGGGACTTTCTTTTCAATATGGACGCAATCGAAACGGTATCTGCTCTTCCCGAAAATCCATCCATTCTCTCCAGAAACGGCCGACGAAAATAGCCGCGCGGAATAGTCATTGATGGGGCCATCCATTCTCTCACTGGCTGCAGATTAACAAAAAGAGCACATGTATCATTTCAATAAATGGAGCATGTTCATACCTCTGTACGTGCATACACGTGTGAGTTATATATTTGTGTGCATACGTGAGGGCAGTGTATGCGGATAGGAATGTGTGTGTGACTGTGTGTGTGTGTGTGTATGTATGTATGTGTATATATATATATATATATATATATATATATATATATATATATATATATATATATATATATATAATATATATATATATAAATATATATATAATATATATATAAATATATATATATATGCATATATATATATATATATATATATATATATATATATATATATATATATATATACAGTGATTTCCGCTTATAAGAATCACGTTTGTTATTACTGTTTTTGATTCTTATAAGCGGTTGATTCTTATAGCCGAAATTTAGGTTTTTGGACAGACACATACACACACCTACATATACATATATTAGATAATTTACCATAAAATACTCTTTAATTTACGTTAATTATCTTTTATTAAAATTTTTTTTATAATTTTAAAAATACAACTTAATTTCTAGACCTATAAGTGGATACGCATGATTATAGTAAGAGAAGAAAAAAATCCAATATTTGTTACAACATACCTGCTTAACAGTTTTAACATTTCAACTACAGGAATGGAGCAAGAAAAAGTTTTCTATGGTAGTTTGACGTAATGAAGTTTTCAGGAGGCTGTTTCAATACTCTTTCAATACTAATAGTATCAGACGAAGATTCATCATCTAGCTTACGTTTCACGATTTGATAACATGCTGAATCTACTAATGTCACGTTTGCCTAAGTGATAGTGGACACTTCCCCGAAGATTTATGTATTTCAGGGTCCAGGAAGCCGCAACCGGGATGTGGGAGGTGGAAAAAAAGGGCCCCTATATTTGTTTGTCAGTGCAGAAAAGTGAAATCGGACCGGAACGAGTAAAGATGCCCCTGGGTCAAGCTAATAGGACAGTGTTGTGCTAAATCGTTTAAGGGGAAACTATTATGTTATGTCTAACAAAGAAAGGAATGAATTTTAAGACTATATTCCATCCCATCTTATCAATCTTTCTTTTAAAAAAAGGAAAGAAAGAACTTCGTGCCTTTTTCGGGTTAAAGTGGCTTTTTTTGAAAAATGAAAGGAAAACGAAGAGTGTAAACTGATTCTTATAACCGGTGGATTGATTCTTTAAAGCGGAAATTTTAGCATGGAAATAATGCATTTGTTTTTGTTTTCGCTATATTGATTCTTATAAACGGTTGATTCTTATAACCACTGATCACTATAAGCGGTGGTTACTGTATATATATATATATATATATATATATATATATATATATATATATATATATATATATATATATACACTGAAGTGCCACTGAATTAGGGATAGCAAAGCCTATGCAAATTGTGTAGCGCTGCGCATCATGTATGCGCAAGGGAGGGCGCTGTGGTAACTGCATATATAGCGCGTACTGTGGTTGTTCTGAATTAGTTGTTGGAATTGCCAGTATGGGTAAACTGCCTGATTTAGACGCCTTCGATCGCGGACAAATCGTAGGTGCGCGACGCATGGGCCATTCAATTTCCGAAATCGTCAGGCAGCTAGGATTTTCAAGGTCAACAGTGTCAAGAGTATACCAAGAATACTTGGATGGTGGAAAAAAACTAGCGATCGGGCAAACTGCAAAGGACAATTAGCCTTGACAGTGCATGGTGAGAGACGGCTCAGGCGTATTGTACGTAGCCAGCGAAGCCAAACATTAGCTCAAATTACCACCCAGTTTAATGACGGTGCCAGTCGTACAGTCAGTAAACGGACTGGGCAACGCTCGCTTCACCGTATGGGTATCGGGAGCCGTCGACCTACGAGAGTACCATTGCTCTATACTGTTCATCGGGCTGCACGTCTTGCCTGGGCAAGAGAGCACAGAGACTGGAGTGTAGAAAACTGGAAACGAGTAGCATGGAGTGATGAGTCTCGATTCCGACTGCTTAACGCCGACGGGAGGCTGAAAATATGGCGTCAGGCTCATGAAGCCATGGATCCTGCATGCCTGGCTGGAACTGTACAAGGGCATGGTGGCTCAATCATGGTCTGGGGTGTTTTTTCGTGGCACAGTTTGGGATCTTTAGTGCGTGTACCAACCTCCTTCAATGCAATTCGGTACGTAGAGTTGCTGGGTGATCACCTCCATCCGTTTATGCTGTTCTGTTATCCGCACGGTGATGGAGTTTTCCAGCAAGACAACTGTACCTCTCACAAGTCCCGGTTGGCTACTGGCTGGTTGGATGAGCATTCCTCTGACTTCTCTGTCATGAATTGGCGACCTAGAAGCCCAGACTTAAATCCTATTGAGCATCTTTGGGATGTTTTGGAACAAGGCGTGAAAGGCCATCACACAGCACCAAAGAACCTTACTGAATTATGGACAGCTTTGGCCAATATTTGGCAAGCCATTCCCGTGGAACGTTTCCAGAAACTTGTTGAATCTATGCCTCGTCGTGTGGCAGCCGTTATCAAGGCCAGAGGAGGCCCAACTCGTTACTAGGTAGTTATCCCTAATTCAGTGGCACTTCAGTGTATATATATATATATATATATATATATATAATAGTAAACTGGTCGAAACAGGGTTTTGAGTCTACAACTCTTTATTAGCACAAAAATATATACATGTTATATACAAACATCAAAGGTATTGCACCTCCAGTGCATTCATGGCCTACTGCCAAATTGACAATCGGTAAACACAAGGCACTCCGGCTCAGACAACAATCCCTCGGTTGGCGGCACTATGACCCACGTAACAATCTCTCCGTACCCGACACTCCAGTCCCCTCCCTCGTGAGTATCTCAAAAGACCATCCGGTACGCGTAGTGACCTAAGTCAAGGTTCACCCTCGTTCTATCTCTCCCCAGGAGACGAGTGGCGTTCCTTAAATAATCCTTTTCCACGCCTCCTCAGCGCCGGCTCCTTCCTGTCTGGGTCTGTTTCCCGGAGCCCTAGTCTCCCTTGAGCCTAACACTTGGGAACGCCCCGTGATAAACGGTCCGTGGCGGGAGCTGCTCCCAACGAAGCAGCTTCCTTTTCCCGGGTCTTTTCATCTTCCAAAGGGCAGGATGGTTGAACCGCCTTCCTGTTCGCCTGAAAAGAACAACAGCTTCCCTGGAACGATTAAGATTATTATCTTACCCTTTTTGGCGAGGTCACCCTTCGGACCCAAGAATGCAGCGCGATTCACAGCACACAGTAGTTTTTTCGTGCAATACAGGTCCCGGAATGTCACCGGGGTATTGGAATGCGGTGACGTCTTCACAATCAATATATATATATATATATATACATATTTTTTTTTAACATATGTACAAGCAGAGAGGCTATGCTCGTCTGCATATGAGAGATATTCTCGAAACTTATCTCTTATCTCCAAAGAAAAATCGTTAGAGTTCGGAACTCGCCGGTCAGCAAACTGGGATGGCTTTTTCCCCTATCCTTCGCTGATTAGGATTCCGGTTGCGGGTCTCTCAGAGCTCAACACTTTCTGGGGTTTGCGGGCCCTTCTGGCTTTCACCTCGTCTCCGCACAGCACACTATCGGCACTGCTGTAGAAGGGGACTCTGCGAGGCTCAACACCAACTATCAGAAGCAGTCTTCGGTGCCCCTACTTATGTCTCCGTCCGGCGGGAAAAATTTCCCGCGCTTTTCTGCGCTGCGGCCCACCGGCGCTGGTCAATTTCTGATTCAACGGGGAGTGAACGGTCAACGGATGTGTATCCCTTTTCAGTTCCCACGGGGGCCAGCGTCACTAGATTTTCGTTCTGCCAGAAGTGTCTCGCAGAAGAAAAGAAGCGAGGTGACCGTTGGTAATTAAATGGCCCTTTGGATTTCTCGGAACCAGGCCTCCCTCGTAAAAAAAGAGCTTTACACTTGAGTGGTCCTTTTCCCAGAAAAAAACTACTATGTTACAGTATAAAATATATACCCTGAAGAGCCAAAAAACTGGTACTCCTGCCTAATATCGCGTTGGGCCCCCACGAGCACGCAAAAGTGCCGGAACGACATGGCATGGACTCGACTAATGTTTGAAGGTATCCTGGAGGCAATTCACACCATGAATCCTGCAGGGTAATCCACAAATCCATAGGAGTGCGAGGGGTGGAGATCTCTTCTGAAGAGCACGTTGCAAGGCGTCCCAGATATACTCAATAATGTTAATGTCCTGGGGATGCAGGTGGACAATGGAAGTGTCTAAAGTCAGAAGAGTGATTCTGGAGCCCCTCGGTAGCAACTCTCGATGTTGGGGGGGGGGTCGCATTGTCGTGCTGGAATTGTCCAAGTCCGTCGGAATGCACAATGGACATGAATGGGTGTAATTGATAGGACAAGATGCTTATGTGCCTGTTACCTATCGTCTCTATACGTATCAGGGTCTCATATCACGCCAACTTCACACGCCCCATACCTCCACAGAGGCTCAACCAGCATGAACAGTCCCCGGTTGGCATGTACAGTCCATAGATTCTTTAGGTTGTCTCCATACCCGTACACGTCCATCCGCCTGATACAATTGGAAACGAGACTCGTCAGACTAGGCAACGTACATCCTGTCATCAACAGTCCAATGGAGGTGTTGGCGGGCCCAGGCAATGTGTAAATCTTTCTGCCTTGCATTTAACAACGGTACACGAATGGACCTGAAGCTCCGAAAGCCCATATGAATGACGGTCCGTTGAACAGTTCGCACGGTGACACTTGTTGATGCCTCATTACTGAAATCCGCTGCAATTTGAGGAAGTGTTGCACGTCTATCTCATTTAAGGTTTCTCGTCAGTCCTCGACAGTCCAGTTCTTTCAAGGTCTTTTTCCGGACGCACCGCTGTCGCAGATTTGATGTTTTACCGGATACGTGATATTCACAGTATACTCGTGAAATGGTCACGCGCGAAAATCCAAATTGCATCGCTACCTTGGATATGCTATGTCCCATCTCTGTGCGCCGACTGTAACACCACTTCAAAGTCACACGCACACACACACACACAGATACATATATATATATATATATATATACCTTGAACAGACACCTTGCGCACATTAATACTCAAAACAGAATGTAAAAAATAAACATTTTTTGGTCGAGATTTTCAACACTATGGCGTCGTAAAACGCCTGCGAAACTGGAAAGGACCACCTCACGGACTAAATACCAGCTTGTGTTGTGGCGCAGGGGAAACGCAAGCGATTAGCATTCATGAGGACCATGGTTCTGTCCCCACCAGTTGCGAGTTTTACTGAATATCTCTACAAGCTATGAAAACTTTCTGGACTATGAAAACTTTAAACAACTATGTCTGGTACAAAAATCACACGGATTTCATGTATTATGCAAATGTGGATGGAACTTCATACCTGTTCACCAGAGACTAGTGTGGTAAAAAAACATTGCAGGATCTTCGACAACACATTACTGATGCTTATGCCTCCGTAACACCTGCCATGTTGAACAATGTGCAGCGAGAAATCCAGTCCAGAGTGCAAATGTGTATAGTGGCTAATGAAGAGCATTTTCAGTAACATAAATAAAGGATCCTGAAGATAGGGAAGTGTCTCAGTTTCTTTCTTCCACTCTTTATGACATGACAATTTTCGAAATCGTGACTAAACAAATGTTCCGTTTCCTACATTCTGTTTTAAGTATTAATGTGCGCAAGGTACCTCTTCTTAGTAAATCGAGGATGCTGAACAACTTTGTAATTGACTTTTTCCCGTACCTCGTACGGTTTTTAAGATAAAAACACTAATTCCAAAATTTGCCGATAGATGGCGTTCTAAGTTGTCCCATCGCTTAGCGCATAGCCTTTTTACTATACCTAGACGCCAACTTTATGGCCTATGCTGCCACTGTTTAGAAGTTAAGGGGGGAGGGGGTGTAACGGATATAGGTGGGAACCCTATATATATATATATATATATATATATATATATATATATATATACACACTCATGGACAAAAAATGACGGCACCAAGAAGGAGTCGTCAAAATTAAACGAAATTTTACATACGTAATAACTACTTTGATATAAGTAAATGATAAGAAAATCAAAGAAAGAGGATAATTTATTTCAGAGAAAAAGGGAAAAGAACGGAGGAGTTAATACTCCGTTGGACCCCCTCTAGCGCGAATGCAAGATGCAATACGATCGGGCATTGAGTCATACAAGTTCTGTATGATGTCTTGAGACATTTCGTTCCATATTTGCTGTAACCTTGCCTCTAGTTCGTTCAAACTCGTGGGATGCCCAACTCGTCGTCCCAAATGACCCCAGATATGCTCGATTGGAGACAAATCTGGGGATCGGGCAGGCCAAGGAAGGGTAGTAACAGTGCGGAGACAGTCTTGTGACACCCTTACCGTATGAGGCCGAGCATTGTCTTATTGAAAAATGGCTCCTGGGAGCCGTTGCATGAGTGGCAACACATGTGGTTGCAGAATTTCATGAACATACCGCTGGGCTGTCATGGTGCCACGGAACAATACTAGGGGTGACCGTGTATTGTAGACAATGGTACCCCATACCATCACACCAGCTGTGGGAGCAATGTATCGCTGTACAGCAAAGGCAGGATTGAAGCGTTCACCACGGGCTCTCCACACACGAACACGATTGTCATCACTGCCGAGATTGAATCTGGATTCGTCGCTAAAGACGACCTGGTTCCATTCCGCTGCAGTCCAGTGTCCTCGTGCGCGGCAAAACTCCAAACGGAGGCGTCGATGGGTGGGCGTCAAGGGCAGCACACGTAATGGGCGCCGCGATACCAACTGTCCTTCAGCCAGGCGCCTTCGTGTGGTTCGAGAAGACACAGAGGCCCCTAGTGAAGGTGCTACCTGTGCCTGGATGGCGGCCGATAAAGCATTTGGTTGTACGCGTGCATTTCTTACGATGTGGCGGTCTTCTCGACGACTGGTCTGTCGAGGGCGTCCTGAGCCTGGTCTCCGTGTACATGACAACTTTCGGGTCCACTGGTCCCAACACCTCCTCACAACACAATCAGAGCGGCCTAATTGACGAGCTACTCGCCTAGCTGACCATCCAGCTTCCATCATCCCGACGATTCTCCCCCTCTCAAACTGCGACAACTGCTTATACTGTCTTCGAACACGGCGTAATGGCATGTTTATCTCAGCTCTTCTTTTGTAAATAATTCAACACACTCAAACAAGCTTTGGTTACCTGTTTTATACTCCACAGAGTACGATATTCAACGCCCTCTACCGGCTATACGTACTGCACAATCACGCTGCATTTCTAATCATTTGCATATCTCCCCGACATGTACCTTCATTGCAAATTTCGTTACGATCCCGCAATTATTTCTTGGTGCGCTAATTTTTTTGTCCATGAGTGTATATATATATATATATATATATATATATATATATATTATTTTCTTTAGGTGTGCAGATTTTTTTTTGTTTTCATGATAAAGGAAGGTTTGTAAATAATTCAGTAGTCAGAATTCTCCACTAAACAGAGAGGCAGAATAAAAGCTTTGAAAGGTTCTCGCGAAACACATCCCACGCTCGGCAATTCCAGTTAAAATATAATCTCGCCGGAGAGAAAGAACGGACAGTTTTCAAGCCATAAACAAAGAAAGAGATGACCGAGACTGTCCTAACAATGTTAAATATTTTCGACCTAACGACCTTCAGAGCCAGGCAAAAAAAAAAAAAAAAAAGTTCTGTGGCGCAATGCTGGGAACCGGGGCAAAATATATTTTACGTATATTTGTGGTTAAAATTTACTTTATCTAGAGACTTCGAGGTAAAATTGCCTGAGATGTGATTGAACCGGAAGGATTACATTCAGATAAGTGTTTTTTCTTTTGTGCCAATTTTTGTGCCAATAATTCCCCTAAACAGACTATTGAATAGGCGCCCCATGGAACCGTAGTGGTGAGAGCGTTGGAATTCGACCCTGGTGGTGCTCGGATCAAATCCCGACAAGCTCCACCAAATGTCCTTGTGTCCACGCCGGCTATGGGCACGTTCAATCTGTAGCCTGGAAAGTACGTCCACGTATTTTTTAGGGGTGGGAGGAGGTCATGAACCCGTCAGATGCCGCCCCAAGGGGTGCCATACTTGTTTACCGGTACGTTGCTCCCATTACAAGCAAACCAATAACTTTCTCGGCGTTGAATGCCGAAAAAACAATGTGTCTGCCGCATCGGGGGGAGAAAAAAAACTCTTGAATTGGATGTCAAACATACCATAATATTATATTCATCGTTGCGAGAAATTTTAAAAATATCTTGTACTAATACTTTGCAAAGTACTACGTTATGGTTAAAGACAGGAAACGGTGAGAAGAAAAAAAAAGGAATGTATTCCGCAAACAAAATTTTTACGTGTTCGGGAAAGAAATTTATGAAGGTCCCCTTGAATAACAAGATTTTTCTGTTCCAAAAAAAAAAAGTAACATTTGATTTTCTTGTGATCCTGTCTGATGGGAAATAGAAAAAAAAGTTTTAACTGCACCCGCCGCGAGACTTATCTGCTCAGAAATCATTTGCATGATGTTACAACTTTTTTTTTCTCATTTTAAAAATTCCACGCGGTACATAAAACTTTTGGACTGATATTTCAATGTGATGTGTTGCAATCTGAAAGTTTTCACCTTTTATGTTTTACGCTCGGTGGATAGATTTTCATTTAACGCATTTTTGAGAAGAGGATTCTTTTTATGACTCCTTGTTTGTGAAACGGACGCTGATTTTCAACTTTTCTCCGTGTTTTCGGAAACGATTTATTTTATGGAACTTTCCATTGTAAACGAATCGAAAACGGAGATGTGATATCTAATCACAAGCTCGGGGGGGGGGGGGATATTTCTATTAAGTATTTCTCCATTTATTGAATCAATTTTCGGAGAACTTTTATAAAACTATTTACAAGTGACGCAAAACTTTGAAAAATGAATTTTGAAACGGGAATAGGCAAGGAGGTCTTCGATGTAACAAGTATTAATATTTTCCGCTCAACTCATTTGTGATTCTGGGCTTTCTCGCGGTCCTGGTGTTACTTATAGCATGCGAGGGAAAATTTTCGATGATCAGTATTGATAAAATGCGTCTGAGAAGACGAAATCGATGAACCCATCACAAAAGTTGCATTAAGAGAGGCTAATTATGATCTGTTCTGCGTAAAGAATTACTCAATACCCTTTAATATGAATATAAACGCCTTTTTAATTTTCCTTAACTAAAAGCCATGTTAAGAAATTTGCTTTGTTCTTTTACTGAACATATTTATAGTCCTGCGAATGTAGAAAACGTTTTTACAGGAAATACACCTCTGAGGTTTCCTGAGGTATTTCTTAGAGGTCATTTCAGATCTTGACACTTTCGTTTACTCTTCATTCCTTTTATATATGAGGCGTTGAAAGGCAAAGTGGTGTAAGTCACATTTTCAACTTTTTTCATTTGAGGGCAAATATGTTATCACCATGTTCAATTTATAGTGGAATTGTAAATAGTTATTTGCAATATTGTAATAATTGTTATGAATTAAAATTTGTTCAATTTATGGTGGAATTTTTTTGTAGTTTTTGCAGTTAAACTCTTTTGACTTACACCACTTTGCCTTTCACCGCTTCATATTGTAACTAGCTGAAAACCCGCACTTCGCTACGGCGTACATTCAAATTAAATACAACGGTCAATGTATGCAATTAATGCCAAAAAATTAAATATTTATAATAAATACGACGATCAATGTATACAATTGGTGTAATATATATATATATATATATATATATATATATATATATATATATATATATATATATATTATAAAAAAATCGTAAGGGATATTTTTACAGACAAAATAATGTAGAAGAAAATATTTAAATTAAATCTAATAGGACATACTAAAGAATATAGTACAGTTAATACAGTATAGTTTGAGGAACTTAATATCTTTTACTGTATTTTAATATATTTTTTGATAATGTCCAATCGTCTTCCGCATTAGCAAGAAAAATTTTTTTTTGTCTATTTAGTTGATATGCACGTGACGATAAATTTATTTAAAGTACCAGAAAAAAAAATCACGTGATCGGCATTTAATAAATTAAATTCTAAAAATTAATCTTTAAAAATTCACCAAAAATCAGAAAATGGAGGTAAAGATTCGAAAAAGATCTCATTTTAAAGGAATTTTTATGATCTTTCTCGTGCTATAAATTTTATAACCCTCAAATTATTATTTTAAATGCAAACTTAAAAGAAGTTACTAAAACAGCTTAAAAATTTAATTTTAAAAAATCTAAGAAGAATTTTTCAAAAATCTTTCTTTGTGCACCCCTACACTATGAGAAGAACCGCCATGCAAAATGCCAGCCCTTTAGGTCCAGCGGTTTGGTCTGTACGTTGTATGTCAGTCAGTGAGTCAGTCAGTTACGGAACTGTTTTATATATATAGATAAAGAGTCCTTGTCTTTTCGGAATCCTGAAATAATATTTCAGTGAACTTACACGTCCGTAATTTTTTTACCCACTATTCTATGTAACTGCTATGTTACAGATGCTAAATATGCAAACACTTCTTGATGGGTAATTAAAAGTTTAACTAGCCCTGTTCTCTTCATCTCTATTGCGTTATTTTTTAAAGTTACTATGCAGTTTTTTTTTGTTTTTTTTTATGCACCCTTTCCTGTCACAATTGCTTCCGAAGCCGCAATTTTCGCAAAGCCTCGCTCCGGTCCCGCTCGAGTGGGAAAAAAAGTGACGATACCAAAGGGAGGAAATGGGTCGTGCAAATCTGAAGAGTGTAAGTGAGACGCAGGCAGTGAATAAAATGAGAAGTTCGTGAGTCAGCTTTTACTTCTACGAAAAAAATTTACAATTGATTTTTAGCTACTTTAATTTAGGAATCTATATGTATTACTTCTAAAAGGTGTTTTTGGTTTTTTCCCTTTTTCTCCCTTCATACTTAACCAAAATCTATAAATGAGGTACCATTTTAATGATTAAGATCTCCGCTTCGTGCGAATTGTTAATTAAGAATTGCACATTTTATTGTTTGTTTAAAAATCGAAGTATAAACATTATAAATTTTTCTTCCCCTACATGGCGCGCGCTATCTTTTTTCATTTTACCTTTATCAATCGCACTGAGCTTTCAAATTTAAAAATCGTTTGCTTTTATTATTATTCTGAGATTTCATTAATGAGTTTCCTTATTGGCAACATCCGCGTAGGTGTACATTATTCTTTTTGCATTGAAAAACCGTATATATTATTTCTAGTAGGTGATTTTTTGTGACGATCCCTTTCTCTCCCTCCATACTTAACCAAATTCGATGATCCCTTTCTCTCCCTTCATACTTAACCAAAATAGATGATCCCTTTCTCTCCCTTCATACTTAACCAAAATCGATGATCCATTTCTCTCCCTTCATACTTAACCAAAATCGATGATCCCTTTCTCTCCCTTCATACTTAACCAAAATCGATGGTCCCTTTCTCTCCCTTCATACTTAACCAAAATCGATGATCCCTTTCTCTCCCTTCATACTTAACCAAAATCGATAGTCCCTTTCTCTCCCTTCATACTTAACCAAAATCGATGATCCCTTTCTCTCCCTTCATACTTAACCAAAATCGATGGTCCCTTTCTCTCCCTTCATACTTAACCAAAATAGATGGTCCCTTTCTCTCCCTTAATACTCAACCAAAATCGAGGATCCCTTTCTCTCCCTTCATACTTAACCAAAATCGATGATCCCTTTCTCTCCCTTCATACTCAACCAAAATCGATGATCCCTTTCTCTCCCTTCATACTCAACCAAAATCGATGATCCCTTTCTCTCCCTTCATACTTAACTAAAATCGATAAATGAGGTACCATTTTAAAGATTAAGTTCTCCGCTTCTGACGGTTTGTTAATTCAGAATGACAGATTGTATTGTTTGTTTAAAAATTGACTTTGTGAAAAATTGACTTTTGGCCTTAAAGTTCTTTCCCGGGATGCGTCGAAACCGCACGGTAAAATAGTGTTCAAAAAGAGGTTTTGTAATGTAAATATCACATTTTCTACGAGTTTGTGTCATATTTAACTTTTCTATTTATATTGTCTACAAAGTTGTTTTCACATATCTGATGTCCCCCTGTTCTGTGTTATGCTTCACCTCCAATATTGTGGCCAAGGGCGTTTTGTAATTGGTTTTATATTGTCCTTACGCACCATTGTTATTTGACAAATAAACAATGGCTACAAATGAAGCGGTTCTTCTTTCAACCCACTACAAACCACCAACCTCGCTGTATAATTTATCGTATTTTAATCGCATGCGAAAGGGTCGCACGGGCCACCTACTTATACTTATTTAAACTTTATTGTAAAATTTCCCTGGTCTGGGCAGTGAGAGTACTCAACTGTCACATGTCTCTTTTGTTTTTACTGCCACGCTCGTTCCAAGAGTTGTTTCGGTAAGTCATTCATATCGTCATGCGCCCAGAAGTTCAGGATTTGTTGTACATTTACAGGAATCGTTATGCCAGTATCCCATCATGGGATTTTCCTCAAGGGATCTTTTGATTAAAATTTAGTTTAGACAGAGCGACGAGTTTGCTTGGAATACGAACTTCGTTTCCCCGATTAGCGTTGTAAATAACCATTTTCTATATTTCAAGGGTTTCTCTCTATTCTAAAAAAAAGTAACTCCCGCTGCCGCTGCCGCCGCTGTCGAAAGCTTGACACTCTATTTCCTCCGAAACCGCTGGGGGTATGGGGTCGAGACCGATACCAATAGATGCAGAAAAATGGGAGGAACAAAGTAAGACATGTCTCATCTTTGTCGGAAAATTCGTCGGAATGTTTTGTGGGAAAATATTGACTCTTTCATCTTCAGATTACGATAACTCGCCAAAAAATGATCGTAGAATTTTGATCTTTTTACAATCTAAGACTACAGACATTTCTCTTTCAAACTAGACCTCATTTGTTTAAAAATATTTTAAAACAGACTAATATTTTCATCAAAAAATGAAACACAGTTTTTCAAGAAATATCGTCACATATGTGGATGTAATATCGATGCTACTCGAGTTTTTATCTTACAAAGAAAATATTTACATCATCTGGAAGATGAAAGCTTTCTTATTCATATGAATCTCATTTCAAGTCTCTTTCTTAAAATTTCGATTTTTAATTGCATTTTAAAGCTGATAATTCAACAGTAATGATTCAACAGTGATTCCCCTTCGCATAAGGGTGACAACAGTAAATGGGTGGAAGCTGTTGCATTGCCCGAGAATCACCCCTATGTATCTCGCTATTAGCCCTAACAGAGGAGCAAGCGTAGCGAGCCTAGGGGCGAATCCCCTAATAAAATACAAAAGAGGCAGTTTCTGTACGGGGCCACTGAAGTCTACATGCTCCGTGCTTCCTATATTTGCGTGAATATATTATTGTAAATATTATATCGAGTTTTGAATGAAATTTTGGCGCGAGTCTTCCACTATTAGATCTTCCCGGCTTGGACTCTGGTGAAGCGAGAGCAGTTCTAGAGACGACAAATAAAAAACCTATACCCGAGGCCGGCTGAAGATGTATAAATTTTATGTAGGACCACCTACCGTGGCGGGCTTCTGCATTTTTTTATCATCTTTTGTACCATAGTTCGTGATTTAGTCTTTCTGAATTGGGACTGCCCTTTGTCAATGATTAGTAAAAATTGAAAGAATTTCCACATCAGGAGTTCCTTTCCCTCCAGTGCACTCATCAGTTACACCCTTGCTGAGGAGACAATAACCAGGGCGAAACCTAGGTCCCAGACGCGCTCTATTTTTACAGTTCCCGTACGCTCAATTTTTACAGTCATACAGAGTTTTCACATATCACCTCACAAGCTCAGGCGGAACAAGATTCATTGCAACGTCGTCTGCTAGCAAGTGAGACCCATAAAACGACGGATGAAGAAGAATAAAAAAAAAGCAGTGACGGCTTAATTCCCAGCCATCCATTGATTCCTTCTTACGCTCGAATGCGACTATTTATGAACATAATCCAGAATTATCCCTAATTTCTCTCTCTTATTTATAAACCGGGCCATAAATAGGTGTTTTCAGAGCAGATTTCGCAAAAGAAAATGTTTCTGTTTCTTCCGCAACGTCTCTCTGCGATTGAAGACTTGCGCAACGGACGACGGGTTGAAAACATGCCTCCTCGTGCCGACAGAGGAGGTTGCCGCCTACCGCTTTCGCGTCTGCAAAAATAAAGGTGAGGGGAAGACTTCCTCAGGTAAAAAAACATTCATTCAGTGTCGTAACACTATTTTTTTCACTCGAAAGTGGAACATTATACGAGATATTCTATTCAAATAAAAACATCTTTGTAACCTATTTTGTTATGTTCCCTTTTTTGGACACTCCAGCGAGTTAATTTATTTCTCTAAAAAATAACCAATGGGAACTTTCCTTTGGCTCCCTTCGTTTCATATTTCCTCGTCATTCCAGGAAATTTGTTCCAACGAATTTGTCTCAATCTCGAACTGTTGTTCTTGTCTTTTCTTTGAGGTTTCGAGCTGACCGATTGGCATTGGGTCCAGCGCCTGTGGGTTTTAGTCCCACTAATGTCATGGATGTCTTAACCGTTCGGACTCGGATTTCAGCCGTAGATCCCAATCTGACGAACCTTATTGTGGCAAAAATGGACCGTTGTGAACCAATCAACCTACGTTTTCAAGATTTCGTTTGGCAAACCAATATTAGAAAAATTGAGTGCTCGTCGTACGAAACCACATACACATTTGTGCCTCAGAAAAATATTCGAATACTCTTCCTGTGTATGGATGAGCTGTCTCGCCTTTACTTTTTCTTTGGCAGGACACTTTGATTCTCTGCTATCTTTGTATATGTAGTATATATATATATATATATATATATATATATATATATATATATATATATATATATATATATATATATATATATATATATATATATATATATGTGAGAATGTAGTTGGCAACACCACTGAACTACTACTTCAACTTCCACTCCTACTACTGCGGCACGAAGGACTTTAAGCGGATGTGTTGTTCTGCAAGCTCCCGATGTTTAGCTCTTTTGATGCTTCTGTGTTTATTTTTTAATTTCATACTAAGTGTTAGTCCTGTCTTGTAAACATCGTCTAGTTTAATTAAATGTTCAAAATAATTAAGTCTAATGATTCACTTCTAAAGGAAGGAGTACTAACTCCTTCCTACATGGGTGCTCGGCCCTCGGACTCGAAAAATACCCCTAGCATGCTGAACTTAAAAAAAAAACTTTATTTTCTTTCGATGATACGACTTGATTTCGACTTGATTTCGACTGGATTACTGTTGTCTGTCATTTTGGATTTGGATATCGAAAGCGAAAGCCAGAGTGATGTGCCACGGACTCTGATGATACTCTGATGGGATGATGAGAACCAAATCCAGAATTGTAAGTAACTTGGATCATATTAAAATTATTTGATGCATACGTTGACGCTTGTTCAAGAAAATTTTGATGATTAAGGGAATTCTCAACTTATTGATGATTTAAGAAAACTGAAAGATATTTCAACGTTCTTTTGATGCAGGAATTTAATTGATGCTAAATTCACTTTTGATGGTCTTTGACGTTGAATTTATCACTTCTGTTTTCTTGAAGAGAATTCTATTTCGATGAAATTATTTGATGATTTGATGAAAATTTCGACATTTAACTTGAAGAATCTTGTTTCCTTGAACAAACCACAACATAATATATATTTTGAAAGATCGCGAATTGAATACTTTTGAAGATTATTATATTATTATTTTGATGCATAATTTTGACGAAGCGAATGTTTATTTGATGACAACTTTGCTTATTTGATGCGCTTTGATGTTGAACTTAATTCTGCTGTTTTCTTGCGAGAATATTTTTTATTTTGCAGAATGCTTTGATGCTTTCGATTTCACAATTTTGATACTTTCGATTTCCCAATTTTGATGCTTTTAACATTAGAACTTTAACTATTATTTTGATGCTGCATTTACATCCTCTATTTTCTTCAACAGTGATTTATTTTGAAGATTAATTTGATGAATATTTTGTTGAAGTAATATCTAACTTGATACATATCTAAATTTACGTCATCTGTTTTCTTCAACCAGAGAAATTATTTTGAAGAACTTATTATTTGATATTTGATGCTTATTTTAGTTCATAATTTTGTTTTCTTGAACAAAACCTGTTTTAAAGATTACTTATTTTGATGCATATTTTGAGAATCAATATTTTATTATTGAATTGGTATTTGAGGAAATTTCGATTTGAAATTTTATTTTTGAATTTGAGTACCTACGTATTATAAGTATTGATTTTGGTTTTGAATATTTGTATATTTGTGTACTATAATTGTTTGAACCTAGTATATAGTTATGGCTACTCTCAACGATTACCCCAATATTGCAAAATCATTAAAAATTGGTAGCACGAATCAAATAAAGGTTCTACATCGTTTAATTTTTGGTACAGACGGCGACAGACAAAATCGTACCAGATTACGTAAATTTACAGGTTTTAAACAGCCATTCGTGTTGGAAGCAACGAAACAGAAAGTACTTAAAGAGTTTTCACTTAAAGACTTGATTTCTATTTGTAATCTACTTCATTTAGAATTTTCAACTGACCCAGACAAATGTGCCAATACCATTCTTATGAGTCTTAGTGATTTATCGTTATTAAAAGCAGAATTTTCTGATCTTTCGGAATGCGAAGTGAATGATGACTCACTTCCGGGTGCACGTTCATCCCAAACTAACAGCGTTATAGAGGAAAATAGATCTCCCTTTTCCCCCACCATTGACGCAAAAGAATCTTCGAATAAGCAAAATACACACATTTCCGTTGGTGAATCAGATCAAAATTCATTGCCTTCAGTTGAAACTGCGAATCTCTCTTTCCAGTTGTTTAGTCTGAAAGACGTTGTTGATTTAATAAAACCTTTCTCGTCTCGTGATAATTACAGTGTTGAGAATTTTATATCTGACGTTGAAGAACTTTTTTGTTTATATCAGATAAACAATCCAATTCACCAAATTACTTTTGTTAGAAAATGTTTAACTGGTCCCGCTCAAACTTTAATTAGGTCTATTCGTGGAATTACAAATTGGGAACAATTGAAGCACCATTTATTAGACGAATTTTCGGACAAAATTAACGGTATTCAGTTACATAAATTAATGGAATCTCGACGTATGAAACCGTTTGAAACCCTACAAGAATATTTCTTAGCTATGAGAGATTTGGCACACAAAGGTTCTCTCGATGACTCCTCTCTGTTTGAGTATGTCATAAACGGAATTCCTGATTCAACAAACAATAAAGTTATTCTTTACGGTTGTAAATCCGTCCCTGAATTTAAGGAAAAGTTGAAAATTTATGGACAAATCTTTAACAGATCACAAAATTTCAGACAAAATAATCAGAAAAAAATTGATGCTTCCTACCTCAATGTGAAAGTCGATAATACACGTAGCCCAAATACACAGCCAGTATGTTTTTCCTGTGGCTTGAGAGGTCACAAAAGCAACCAATGTTTGAATAAGTCATATGGTAAACAATGCTACGGATGTAAAAGTTTTGGTCATGTTCATGCTAATTGCCCTAAAAGTTATCGAAATTCTACACCAAAACCTGATTCTCAAAAACCTATTTCTGATAAAACTGTAAATGCACTTTCTCCTGAAACTTCATCGAAGAATCCCATGCATGTTGACATTCAACTTGCAGGAATTCAATTGACAGCACTCTGTGACACTGGGTCACAGGCAACCCTCATCAATGAGAAAACCTATCGAAGAATTGGTTCGCCACCATTGCAGCCCACCAACATTCCCTTTTCAGGAATTGGCAAAAACCAAGTTCACAGCATCGGATTCTTTCAGGATTCCATCGAAATTCAAACCATTACTTTACCTGCTAAAATACATGTTCTAGAGGATGACTTGATTCCTTTTGATGTGATTATCGGAATCGACTTTTTACAGCAAACCCAATTTACATTTGATAAAGACGGTATTCGTTTATGCAAAACTCCTGAAAATAACACCTTCGTTAATATTGCTAATGTTTCTGATGACGAAGCTTTCCCATTTGATCTTTCACACATTTTGAATTCTGAAATTCGTGAGGAAGTTCAAAATATCGTTACTTCCTACAAACCCCATAAAGTTCAAGACACTGAAATTAAAAGGACTATTTTATTACAAGATGAAATCCCCGTAACTCAACGTTCTCGACGACTCCCTTTTGCGGAACAGAAAATTGTAGAAAAACAAATTCAAGATCAGGGCCAAATATGCATGTCTGAAAAACCTCTAACATCTACTCAAGATAAGATTTCTAGGGTAGAGAAAATGGATAATCCAATTGATTTTGAACGTGATGATGATGATGCCAATGATTTAGATTTGTTTCATGATAATGATGATGGAAAATATTTAGATGATGCTGATGCCAGTGATTTAGATTTGCTTCATGATAACGATAATGATAATGCTTTTGATATTGGAGCTATCAAGGCAACTCTTGAACCAAAAATGTTTGATGCCGATGATGATGCCCTTGAGAATGAATCCGTCAAAAGTGAAAAGGTTGAACCAAAATTTCAAGTTATTGAAGCTCCCAAACCCCCTGAACAAATAGCAGCTTTTCAACAACAGAAAAACATTCTTTCACAAAACCCAGTTCTTCATGTTTTTCAACAGGGATACCCATTAGAACTCCACACTGATGCCAGCTCCTTAGGTTTTGGCGCTGTGCTCTTGCAACAATCCGATGATGGACAGTTTCATCCTATTCATTATTTTAGCCGTAAAACTACAGTTCAACAAGAAAAATATCATAGTTATGAACTGGAAGTTCTTGCCGTTATTGAAGCGCTAAAAAAATTTCGAAACTACTTGTTGGGAACAAAATTTAAAATTATCACCGATTGTGATGCTTTCCAAAAAACGATGCACAAAAAAGACCTACCAGCTAAAATTGCTCGATGGGCATTGATGTTAGAAGACTTTGATTATGAAGTTTGTCATCGACCCGGTAGACAGATGAAACATGTTGATGCTTTAAGTCGTAACCCCATTCTTGTAATTACCTCAAATGATATCACTCAAAAGGTGAAAAATGCCCAAGACCAGGATGAATTTATATCTCAAATTAAATCTATGCTTGAATCTACACCTTCTGATGAATTTTTTGTTAAAAACGGAATTCTTTATAAACTTCATCAGGATGCCGAACTTTTAGTAGTACCACAAATGATGCAGAAAGAAATAGTGCTAAACGCCCATTCACAAGGTCATTTTGCTTCACAAAAAACCGAATTAATTGTTTCTCGTGAATTTTTCATTCCTCAACTTAAGAAATTAGTTCAAGAAATTATTTCGAACTGTATTCCTTGCATTTTGTCCTCGCGAAAATCTAGAAAACAAGAAGGATACCTTCACCCCATTCCAAAAGGTGATGCACCCCTTGAATGTTACCATTGCGACTTTTTAGGACCTTTACCATCGACAAAAAAATGTTATAAGTATCTTTTTACAGTAGTAGATGCCTTTTCCAAATTTGTATGGATCTATCCCGTGAAGTCCACCTCTACGAAAGATGCCTTAGACAAATTATCCTTGCAACAAACTACATTTGGCAACCCTTCAAAAATCATTACTGACAAAGGTAGCGCATTCACATCTTCAGAATTTCAAAGTTACTGCCAGGAACAGTCAATTGAACACATTTCAATAGCAACAGGTGTGCCACGTGGCAACGGTCAGGTTGAGCGTGTTCATGGCACAATTATTCCCGTTTTAACTAAGTTAGCTCTAGATGAACCTGACAAATGGTTTAAATATGTCCCAAGATTGCAACGTATCTTAAATAGTACCACCACACGCAGTACAAAATTCACACCCTTTCAACTTTTTTTTTTTTTTTTTTTTTTTTTTTTTATCCAATGCGGAGGCACTTGTATTCAAACATTGGCCCTTACTACGCCGCAGTTTTACTGTCCATTTTATTGTGGGGGCACCATATAGGCGGACAGCATTACCCCCTATGAAGGGACGACACGAACGGAGGCATTTTTCGTGGCGCAACGCTGGGACTCGATCTGAGCACCCTCAGCACCGAAAACCAGCGCGCTGTACCACTGGGCCGCCACAAGCCCCCTTTCAACTTTTAATTGGTGTTAAAATGAAACAACAAGAGGATCTACAGATTAAAAATCTTCTTGACGAGGAACACCACCAAAGAATTCTTGATGACAAAGAAGCGTTACGTATCGAAGCTAAACGAAATATCCTGCGTTTACAGGAAGAAAACATACGACAATATAACAAACGGCGTAAACCGGCTTGTAAATACAAGATCGGTGACAAAGTGGCAATACAACGAACTCAATTTGGAACCGGATTAAAGCTCCGACCAAAGTTCTTCGGACCATATGAGATCACGAACATCAACCCCAACGATCGTTACGAAGTTCGAAAGTTAGGACATCACGATGGTCCAACCATAACATCAACTGCAGCGGACAAAATGAAACAGTGGTGCAGAAACTGAACACCAATACCACTGTGTTGAACACTGCTTGATTTTTTGAAATATTTTTCCTTTTTCTGCTTTTTTTTTTTTTTTTATCTTTTCAGAATTATTGTTTACAACCCAGCCGCGGACGTCTGGAAAGTCAGAACGGCCGTGTGAGAATGTAGTTGGCAACACCACTGAACTACTACTTCAACTTCCACTCCTACTACTGCGGCACGAAGGACTTTAAGCGGATGTGTTGTTCTGCAAGCTCCCGATGTTTAGCTCTTTTGATGCTTCTGTGTTTATTTTTTAATTTCATACTAAGTGTTAGTCCTGTCTTGTAAACATCGTCTAGTTTAATTAAATGTTCAAAATAATTAAGTCTAATGATTCACTTCTAAAGGAAGGAGTACTAACTCCTTCCTACATATATATATATAGGGAAAATTCTTTAGCGAAATTTTTTTCCAAATCGATTAAAGACTCCATAGAAGCCAATGTTATGAAAGAAACCCCATGGTCACCGTTCAAAACGGTCACTTTTTTCGGAACCATTACTGGCCGCCATAGAACAGTTTTACTGGGTATATACAGACATATAGAGGGTTCACACCTATATCCGTTACATCCCCCCCCCTTTAACTTCTAGACAGTGACAGCTTAAGCCATAAAGTTGGTGTCTAGGTAGAGTAAAAAGGCTACGCACTACTCGATGACATAACTTACAACGCCATCTATCGACAAATTTTAAAAATTAGCGTTTTTATCTCAAAAACGGTACGAGATACGGGAAAAAAGTCACCTACAAAGTTGTTCAGCATCATCGATTTAGTAAGAAGAGACACATTGCGCACATCTATATATTTAAGTTGCTAAGCCGACTTTTTGGGCAGTCCGTGAGAGAAAACTACTGCATCAATTTACTTCATTTTGGTCTTAAACGAAAGGCTGTAATCTGTAGATTTGTCGAATTTGGATTGTAAACACAATTTCTATTAATGAGCGATAATTTACAATTAAAAATTGATTTCTGCGCATGCTCAGTGGCATGTTTTAATGATAAACACGTTTATTCCGAGGAGTCTCTCTAGATTACTCTCTGCTATTTTTATTTTTATGATAATTATGTTTGTGAAATATAATATTAAACCTCATGGAAAGTGATTATTTTGCGCTCTTTAATTAGCGATAATTCACAATTAAAAAAATTGCTTTCTGCGCTTGCTCAGTGCCATTTTTAAATCTGGCCTTTGATACTCATTAAGCACGAGGCCGCTTAAACACATTCATTCGTTTCTACGCATTATTACGATTTTCAACATTTGGCAATGATGTGTTGAGAATAATTTGTGTATAGTACATTTATTTACTATTTAGCCGTCATGTTTTGACGGGTATCAACTAGTTAATACTTAAAACAGAATGTAGAAAATGAACATTTGTTTGGTCACGATTTCAAAAATTGTAATTTCATAAAGAGTGGAGGAAAGAAATTGACACACTTTCCTATCTTCAGGACCATTTATTTATGTTGCTGAAAATGTCCACCATTAGCCACTATATACATTTGCACTCTGGACTGGATTTGTCACTACATATTGGGCAACATGGCAGGTGTTACGGAGACACAAGCATCAGTAATGCGTCTTCGAAGATCCTGCAATGTTGTCGGAGGAGTCGCATATATCTGCCCTTTTATGGGTCTCCATAAGAAGAAGTCCAATGGGGTCAAATCGGGTGAGCGCGGGGGCCACTCTACGAAACCACCATACCCGATGACTTGATTCTCGAATGACTCCATTGGGTACTGCTCAACGTTTGATGTCTAATGCAGAGGGGCGTCGTTATGTTGGACCCATACATTTCTTAGTTGGGGCAACGGTAGATCCTCAACAAAGTCGGTTATTACATCCTGCAGAAGCTCCAAGCACCGTTGTTCTGTTAACGTTCTCTCGTAAAATACTGGTCCAATGAGTCTGTCAAGAAAAATTCTGCACCAAACATTTACCGACCAGCGTACTTCATGTCGAACTTCGACAGCATATCTCGGATTTTCCATCGACCGGTTCCATTCCGGTATGAACGTTCTGTCTATTCCACATTCCGTTACGGGAAATAATATGCCTCATCTGTCCACATTATGTCTGCTATGAATGTTGGGTTGACCTCTAAGTTATTCATCACAAAGTTGCACCACGTGTAACGTTTCTCAGTATCTCTTGGCAGCAATCCCTGCACGAGTGTGGATCGGTATGGATGAGCACCTAAATCATTGAGGATTTTCCAAACGTGGCCTTTTGAGAGACCACAATTGTCACTAATCATTTATGTGCTGCTCTGAGGATGGGCGAGAGCGTATGCTAGCACATCTTCCGGTTGCACTTCGCGTCCTACATTACGAGGTCTACGAACTCGAGGTCGGCTGGTCACGCAGCCCGTCTCCCTTAAACGTTTTACAACTTTTACGATGGTCTGCTGTGCAGGATGCGAGCCTGCAGGAAAACGTTCGCGATGCATCCTTGCAACTGCTTTTGCCTTACGCCCACATTCACCGTAAATTAACAACAACTCGCAATACTCTGTAATGCCAAAATTTGCATAACCCTCAGCTTTAACGTGCAACCCAGCAAAAACATCCTTTTTTTACTACACTAGTCTCTGGTGAACAGGTATGACGTTCCATCCTCATTTGCTTAATACATGAAATCCGTGTGATTTTTGTACCAGACATAGTTGTTTAACGTTTTCATTGTCCAGAAAGTTTTGATAGTTTGTAGAGACATTCAGTAAAACTCGCAACTGGTGGGGACAGAACCATGGTCCTCATGAATGCTAGTCGCTTGCGTTTCCCCTGCGCCACAACACAAGCTGGTATTTAGTCCGTGAGGTGGTCCTTTCGAGTTTCGCAGACGTTTTACGATTCCATAGTGTTGAAAATCTCGACCAAAAAAAATATTTATTTTTTACATTCTGTTTTGAGTATTAATGTGCGCAAGGTGTCTTTTCTTACTAAATCGATGATGCTGCACAACTTTGCAATTGACCTTTTTCCTGTTTCTCGTACCGTTTTTGAGATAAAAGCGCTAATTCCAAAATTTGCCGATAGATGGCGCTGTAAGTTGTCTCATCGAATAGCGCATAGCCTTTTTACTATACCTAGGCTTAATATGTATGTATATATATATATATATATATATATATATATATATATTTACTATTATACCCCCCCCCCCAAAAAAAAAAAAAAAAAAAAAAAGCCCGACGAACCAGGGGTAATGCAAATTTGACACAAATTGATATGCACAGAAAAAGAAAAATTTCAAAGTTTGGCGGTCAATGAATGAATACGCGACGCTGCAGCGCATATTAACTGCGCAACTGGCAGGATATTAAAGAGAATAAATTTCGATTCCACGTCATAAATTCTTTGCAAATTTCATTCTGTGAACTATGCCTCTTATATGGGTGCTCGAACAATATGCGCAAACATCAGCATTTGAGAGAGGACGTGTAGTTGGTCTCAAAGAAACCGGTTGGTCTAATCGACGAATCGCTTGACATTTGATTCGGAGAGATGCCATTGATTAGATGATGTTGGCAGGAATGTGCGAACCATAGCCGAACACAGCGTCAAGAAGGAAGCGGTCGGCCTAGAGAAAAGGCAGAACGTGAGGACCGAGCAATCGTCAGAGCGGCACTCACAGCCCCAGATTCATCATTATCATGGATCTACATGCAACTTGTGCATCAAGGACCACAAGGTCCATTCATAGGAGGTTCAGAGAAACGGTGCTGATCTCACAGTGACCCTTGCGCCGATTACCATTGTCGTCTGTACACCGACAAGACCGTTTTCAGTTGTGTCGGGCACATTCGACCTGGAATGTCACTAACTGGAGTAGAATTGCCTTCAGTGATGAGTCCTGCTTCGAATTGAGCCCCGATGACCAGCGAATACGTGTCTGGAGACGCCCCGGACAGCTGTGGGATACCAACCTGACTGTCTTCCGCCATACGGGCCGACAACCAGGAGTGATGGTCTGGGGTGCCATTTCATTTCATAGCAGTACCCCTTTGGTTGTCAACGTCGGCGATATTCTACTCCCCATTTTGTTGTCTATAGTATCACGCCATCCTGGGCTTACATTTCAGCAAGATAATGCCCGTCCGCACACGGCGAGAATTTCTACTGCTTGTCTTTGTGCTTGCCCACGCTACCTTGGCCAGCAAGGTAGCCGGATCTCTCCCCTATAGAGCACGTTCGGAGCATTATGGGCAGGGCCCTCCAACCAGCTCGGTATTTTGACGATCTAACTCGCCAGTTGGACAGAATTGGGCACGATATACCGCAGGAGGACATCCGCCACCTCTATCAATCATTTGCAAGCCGAATAACTGCTTTCATAAGGGCCAGAGGTAGAGCAACGCGTTATTGACTTTCTCACTTTCTGAAGCTCTTGAATAAATCATCCAATTTTTCTCAAATTTTAATCATTTGTTTTTCTGTACTTGTGCATCACATCTACCGATTTTCGTCCCATTCGAATAACTCCTTCTTGGTGCGTCGTTTATTTTTTTTTTTGTCTTAGAGTGTGTATATATATACATATAGATAGATAGATAGATAGATAGATAGATAGATATAGATATGTATACAGGGTGTCCAGCGAAGAAGTACCTGATTTCAAATTGAAAAATCTCGAGAACAAAGATCTATAGAAGAATGCAACAAAAGGTATTTTTATCGTGAAAGCTGTAAGAATTTTATACACTAATTGTCGAAATAGTTACAAAAGCTGCTAACAGCTGGCGCTGTACAACTCGTATCAGCATGCTTATATAAACTTGCAGTCTTTGCAATCATTACATCACAATCTTTTCAAAATGTCCACCATTCGCTCTATAGAGGTGGCGCAATAAAATTTGCCATCATTCCCTGTAGTTTCTCAACAGAAATTGATTCAGCTGCCACATAGATCGCCGATTGAAGCTCGCCCAGCGTGATGGGATGGTTCCTGTAGACAGTATCTTTTAATGTGCCCCACAAAAAATAGTCACAAGGACTCAGGTCAGGGGAATATGAAGTTCAATCCATGCCTGCGGCTCTATTGCTAAAAGCTGCTAACCGCGCCCTCTGTTAGTAGCTTTTGTAACTATTTCGAAAATTAGTGTTATAAAATTCTTACAGCTTTCACGTTAAGCATACCGTTTGTTGCATTCTAATACGGATCTTTGTTTTCGAGATTTTTCAATTTGAAATCAGGTACTTCTTCGCTGGACACCCTGTATATATATATATATATATATATGTATGTATGCATTCATATGTGTGTGCGCGTGTGTGTGTTGGTATATATATATATATATATATATATATATATATATATATATATATATATATATATATATATATATATATATGTATGTATGTATATAATGTGTGTGTATCCACTTTTGCATAGGAGCTTCCAAACGTATATTCAAAAGTGTTTCCCGCTTTTCCTACTGAAAATAAAACACAACAAACAGTTTTTTTTTGTCCCCTCTGTGCCATTCTGCAGTGATGCAGTAACCCTATACTTCACTTTGAATTGGCTGTCCCAACGGTGTAGTTGCCACTTTCAAGATCTTGATGGCAGAGGAGTTAAGTTGTTCAGAGTTTTGTCCGCGGTCTTTTGTAAGAGTTGCTATTTTATGAGCATCACGTTGAGTTTCCTTCCCATTTGTCAGACAAAATGACTATGTGTTTTATTGTAATAGTACATATACTTTAAATTATGTTTAACAGTTAAAATAAATAACTGCATAAATCTTGAAACATGTACTGTGTAGATAAGAGGCCTTTTAGATCGGCTTGAGCTGGTGATTAGTTATCGAATATTAAAAAAAAAAGTGTTCTAGACATGTCTTACTATTTATCACTTTCATCCTCGATTTTGTTTGCATTAGATTAATCCTCCTTACGTTCATCCTTTTTTCTCAACTATATACACTGCTGGCCACTGTAAATGCAACACTCTGAAGGAAACATGCAAATAACATGAAATTTACAACATGCATTAGCGGAGGTGAGATATGCAAATGATTAGATTTTCAGCGCAGACGCACATCACGCTTGCCTTTGGCGCCACTTCAAAGCGCTATTTAAGGCTTGGAGATTTCGACGATTTCAAGTTCGGCAATTATGTTTTTCTTGTGGTTTTTTCAAAAAAACGATCAATTATGCCTCGTCGAAAACAGCGATCATCTTTTGATCAAGTATCCGAGTTCGACAGAGGAAGGATAGTGGCCTACCGAGATTGTGGATTATCTTTCAGGGAAATCGGTAGTCGTGTTGGACGAAACCAAACAACTGTAATGCGGATATGTGATCGTTGGATGCAGGAGGGTACGACGGACCGGCGTGTTCGATCGCATCCACCTCAGCGCACCACTTCACGTGATGACAGGCAAATTGTGCGCATGGCAGTGACGGATCGCTCAGTCACATCACGAACCTTAGTACAGCACATGCAGTCTGTAACGCATCATCCAGTGTCTGCGCGTACCATTCGACGCCGTTTACAGCAGAGTGGTCTGTCCGCAAGACGTCCATTGCTTTGTCTACCCTTGGCGCAGAACCACAGACGTCTCCGCCGCCAATGGTGCGATGACAGAAGGATGTGGACGGCAGAATGGAATGAAATTGTCTTTACTGACGAGTCACGCTTCTGTCTGCAACACCACGTTGGTCGCATTCGAGTCTGGAGACACCGTGAAGAGAGGATGCTGAACAGCTGCGTTATGCACCTCCACACTGGTCCTGCATCGGGTATTATGGTATGGGGCGGTATTGGATATCACTCTCGCACACCTCTAGTACGCATTGCCGGTACTTTAAACAGCCAGCGCTACATCTCCGAGGTGTTGGAGCCAGTTGTCCTTCCTTACCTTCAGGGCTTGCCCACAGCCATATTTCAACAGGATAATGCGCGACCACACGTGGCACGCATTGTCCAACGGTTATTCGTCAATAGCCAGATTGAATTGCTTCCCTGGCCGCCTCGCTCTCCGGATCTTTCGCCGATAGAAAACATGTGGTCCATGGTTGCTCTACGATTGACCCAGATTCCATCCCCAGCTGCCTCAGCAGATCAACTTTGGCAACGTGTGGAAGCTGCTTGCTCTGTTGTACCCCAAGAACTCATCCAAAGTCTCTTTGAATCAATGCCGAGGCGTGTGGCAGCGGTGATCTCCAACAATGGCGGCTACTCTGGCTACTGATTTTGGCAGGAACCACATTTATAGATTATATTTAGTCTATAAATTAGTCTATAGACCAATTTATAGACTTCACAGAAGTCTATAAATTTAATCATTTGATACTTGGTCAACATGTTATCTACAAAATAAATTTTGTTGTGATATCTCTTGTCTTTCTTGGTGTTGCAATATGGGTGGCCAGCAGTGTATATAAATCAGTTCCGTAACTGACTGACTCACTGACATACAAAGCACACACCAAACCGCTGAACCTAAAGGACTGACATTTTTGCATGGCGATTCTTCTTTTAGTGTAGGGGTGCACTAAGAAAGATTTTTGAAAAATTCTTCTTAGATTTTTTAAAATTAAATTTTTAAGCTGTTTTAGTAACTTTTTTAATTTTGCATTTAAAATAATAATTTGAGGGTTATAAAATTTATATCACGAGAAAGATCATAAAAATTCCATTAAAATGAAATCTTTTTCGATTCTTTACCTCCATTTTCTGATTTTTGGTGAATTTTTAAAGATTAATTTTTAGAATTTAATTTATTAAATGTTGATCCCATGATTTCTTTTTCTAAATTTATCGTCAAGTGATAACAACGAAATAGACAAAAAAAAATATTTTTTTTCTTCTTGCTAATGCGGCAGACGATTGGACATTATCCAAAAAAATAGTAAAATACAGTAAAAGATATGTTCCTCAAACTGTACTATATTAACTGTACTATAGTCTTTAATATGTCCTATTAGATTTAATTTGAATATTTTCTTCTACATTATCTTGCCTTTAAAAATATCCCTTACGATTTTTTTATAAATATATATATAATTTTTTTTACATCAGTTGTATACATTGATTTTCATTGATCGTATTTATTACAAATATATATATATATATATACACTGCTGGCCACTGTAAATGCAATACCCTGAAGGAAACATGCAAATAACATGAAATTTACAACATGCATTAGCGGAGGTAAGATATGCAAATGATTAGAATTTCAGCGCAGACGCACATCACGCGCGCCTGTGGCGCCACTTCAAAGCGCTATTTAAGGCTTGGAGATTTCGACGATTTCAAGTTCGGCAATTGTGTTTTTCTTGTGGTTTTTTCAAAAAAACGATCAATTATGCCTCGTCGAAAACAGCGATCATCTTTTGATCAAGTATCCGAGTTCGACAGAGGAAGGATAGTGGCCTACCGAGATTGTGGATTATCAGGGAAATCGGTAGTCGTGTTGGACGAAACCAAACAACTGTAATGCGGATATGTGATCGTTGGATGCAGGAGGGTACGACCGACCGGCGTGTTCGATCGCATCCACCTCAGCGCACCACTTCACGTGATGACAGGCAAATTGTGCGCATGGCAGTGACGGATCGCTCAGTCACATCACGAACCATAGCACAGCACCTGCAGTCTGTAACGCATCATCCAGTGTCTGCGCGTACCATTCGACGCCGTTTACAGCAGAGTGGTCTGTCCGCAAGACGTCCATTGCTTTGTCTACCCTTGACGCAGAACCACAGACGTCTCCGCCGCCAATGGTGCGATGACAGAAGGATGTGGACGGCAGAATGGAATGAAATTGTCTGACGAGTCACGCTTCTGTCTGCAACACCACGATGGTCGCATTCCAGTCTGGAGACACCGTGAAGAGAGGATGCTGAACAGCTGCGTTATGCACCGCCACACTGGTCCTGCACCGGGTATTATGGTATGTGGCAGTATTGGATATCACTCTCGCACACCTCTAGTACGCATTGCCGATACTTTAAACAGCCAGCGCTACATCTCCGAGGTGTTGGAGCCAGTTGTCCTTCCTTACCTTCAGGGCTTACCCACAGCCATATTTCAACAGGATAATGCGCGACCACACGTGGCACGAATTGTCCAACGGTTCTTCGTCAATCGCCAGATTAAATTGCTTCCCTGGCCGCCTCGCTCTCCGGATCTTTCGCCGATAGAAAACATGTGGTCCATGGTTGCTCTACGATTGACCCAGATTCCATCCCCAGCTGCCACAGCAGATCAACTTTGGCAACGTGTGGAATCTGCTTGGTCTGCTGTACCCCAAGAACTCATCCAAAGTCTTTTTGAATCAATGCCGAGGCGTGTGGCAGCGGTGATCTCCAACAATGGCGGCCACTCTGGCTACTGATTTTGGCAGGAACCACACTTCACAGAAGTCTATAAATTTAATCATTTGATAATTGGTCAGCAAGTTATCTACAAAATAAATTTTGTTGTGATATCTCTTGTCTTTCTTGGTGTTGCAATTTGGGTGGCCAGCAGTGTGTATATATATATATATATATATATGTATGTATATATTTTTTGGCATTAATTGCATACATTGACCGATGTATTTAATTTGAATGTACTCCTTAGCGAAGCACGGATATTGACCTAATTTCTTATATAATTACTTGACGCGATTTTAGAAGACCACGTAAGCATTGAATGTATTATTTAAATTCATATTTTATAATGAACGCCCTCGTCCTGTTTATTCCTGGATTCCGTAGAGAAATCGTAACAAGTTTTATCTTCCCTTCAGACAAATGCTTCTGTCTTATTTCCCTAAATCAAATAGCGCAGACAGCATCTTTTCTAGATCTTCGGAGTTGCTGACTTTTCAGCTTTTTTTCCCGCTCTTTAGATATCGGGATGGAACGAAAACTCGACAGGGCTGTTATATTATATTAAATCGTACAGTGCAGTTTTTCTATTTCTAAAGATTCACCGCGGCGTGTCCATTGAGATTTCCCGAATGCGTAATGTAAACAACGTTAATGGAAGGAGAGCTTTGACTTTTTGGCCAGTTGCTACCCTATACGACAAACTGAAGGCTGTGCGGTATGTTTGGCCTCATCAATTTTCACGTGCGGTTCAGTCAGATCTTTTGGGATGGAATTTTTTGAGGCTGTTTGGAATGGATGAGCCCAAAGAAAATGCCGTCCCTCACAATAATACATACCTGATCTGACAGAAGCATTCTAGTGTTGAAATGTGTTTGAATTTATGTCGAGGAAAATCGCTTATATTTATTTAGCCAGCTCCTGTTATGCCGAACACGTGATTTTTGAGAAGTTCGTCATAGATACTAAGAAACTTGTATGTGTCTTATTTGCTAAGCTCATGTATGCGCTTACCAACTTAAATAACTATCTTTCATTCATGGGGAGAAATTATACATTGGAAATTACTGAGCATTAAAATATAGAAGTCGCTGATACTGGGAATTTGTTATGCTATGTTCCGTTGTTAGGAACTTTAAATCAAATAAGAAACATAAAACCAGAAAATTATTCTGTGTTATTTATTATGTGTTCGCTCTTTGGTAAATCATAAACTTAATAGATTGGCAAGAAAGAAATTAGTCTTCCATAATACATTTACAATAATTAATATTATAGGCATATTACCCAGCCGTCGTAACACATATGCAATTAGAAGTTTTTGATAGTTTTGTAGAAGGCAAAGCTACGGATGACAAGGAACCCAAAAAGTATGTGAAGAAACAAAAGATGCGCCAAAAATATGGGCCAAGCCCACATGAATAAAGGGGCCAACTCTCCGACGTAAAATAAGCAAGAAAACAATGAATTTTCCCTTATACGAATTTATTGACGATCAGCTTTTTTCTTTAATTAGAAACATTACCTAGTAATTGTAACATGTTTAGAATTAAAAATTTTCACTGTTTACACAAAGCTAAGCTACTGTTTGGCAAGGGCCCCGGGCAACCTAGTGATTAGCGCGTCAGGACAGCTCTGAGAGTGCTCAGTTCTAAGCTCATATATGCGCTTATCAACCTGAAATGACTCTCTTTCATTCATAGGGATAAATTGCGTAAACGGAAATTTATTTCAGTATTCTTAGGTAAATGATAGTTATCGTATTTGTGTTACTTTTTGATATATTATTTTATGATTTCAATGCGATAGTGATGTAAACAACAAAGAGTCACTGCGGTGTTGACTTTTAACGTGTATGCTTCTGTTGTTGTTTGTTGTTGTTGCTTATTCAACTTGACCGACAGCTACGTCAGATCTAGTCCCGAAGGCTATGGGCGATGAAGGAGCGGCTCATGTTTTGACAGGCAACACGAGGGTCGGAGTCCGACTTGGCCAAAGGACCAGTCCCGCCATTTTGAACCGAGTCAAGTGACGAGACCAGAACGCTCGACCCTGCACCTCCAGAGGAAATTTTGAGATCTTGGAGGACATTGCCACGACAGATTTTATGTCCACCGGCCGCCATTAGTGTACACAGCAGTGGATTTGTCAGCGACGAGCATCGAACCAGTGACTTTCAGCCCGCTGCCCTTCCCAACTGGGCCACTGCGCCCTATGTATGTTTCTTTGCAAATAAGCAGTACTAGAATCCGGGCTTTTGTTTGGCTGCTTGGGCCACTACTGCAGCGCACACATAAACTTCTATCTTGCACATGGGACTTGGTCGTTCTTGGTTCCCACATCTTTCAAAAATATTTCCAAATTTATGTAGGTGTGTCTCAAGCCTAGTGGGACGTAGGGTCTGAATGTCATCAAAAGGGGGGGGGACTTAGACATAATGAGGTTGAGAATCACTGGTGTAAATGTTGGTAGATTGTTTTATTTGGAGCAATTATGTCATTATTTTGTCCCATAAAGGCTCAACATATGTATAAAGGAATACTTACAGAATACTCTTTAGTAGAAATTACATTACATATGCATGGTATGTAAAGTAAACTTTATACGAGAATTAGAAAATATCATTTCAATTCTGAATAACAAAAAGAAAAGATATGTTTATGCTCAGAAAACTGAAAAAATTAGCAGCACTTTTTTAACGGGTCCATGCATCCTATTGATTACCACGTAGGAATTCCATCCTGATGGTGTTCATTTCGAACTCCGACAAGCGTCACTGTATTCCTTCTTGTTCACGCCGGGTATGATCACGTTCAATCCGCATACCGGAAAGTCCCTTCATTTGATATGTGGGGAGGAGGGTACGAACCCACTCAATGTCGCTTCTGAAGGTGCTCGATGAAAATTGTGATGGAACAAGGGGGTGGTGTTGGTTCTCCTATAGGATACCCCCATTACAATTAACCACCAAGTCTCACGATATCATCGGGCGAATGTCGACGTCGGAGAGACAAATTATTTTTTGTGTACCTATGAGAGCACTTGTTAAGTAAATTTTCTGTTGCTGTACCTGTAGAATATTTGATTGAATTATGATTAAATAGTTTTGTTACGGTTTCGTGTCTGTGTAACTGGAAGACATTGTGAAGGGAAAATATATTGGATGCATTATACGGTTTGAAAGCGTAAATCAAGTGCAAGTACAAGTTTAGAAATATTTCTAAAGGGATGGAAATGAATCTTTAATACTGAAACCTCATTACAAGTTTATGCAGTATCTATGTATACATATAAATTAGCGATATTTTTTCATACTGTCCAGGACAGAGTATAATGGGAGGAAATTCGTATTTTTTCAGCGTACTTGATTTTCTAACTTAGTCCAATCAGCTTGCCCAAAACCAGTGAGATTTTTTTATTTTGACTTGTAAATAGTTGATATTTCCTAGAGTTGTTATCCCCCGCCCAAATATTTTCCAGTCATAGGGCGAATTTGCGGTGTCAGAACCGCGAAATATGATTGACTACTAAACCTCAAATGACTTGATAAATCTAGAGGAATGCCTCGTATCATTTCTAAAATGTTTTAATTAGTCATTATTAATAATTTCAGAAAAATCAACCCATATGCTAGAAAACGACTGGAATTTTATTTATTGGAAGTGTCTCAAAACTCTATAATGGATCCAAAATTTTGCTCGAGGTTTTTGAAGATTCAGTAATTTCACGTTTAATTGTTATTTATTAAAGGGATAGTGATGTAAGAGCCAACAAACAGTATTTCTACCCCACAGAAATCACGGCAAATATCAGAATTAAATGTTAGTGGAAGCATTCAACAGTCTCAGTTCAGCTTCTTTAAGAATGACATTCGATTTTTCTCCCTTGCTCCAGGGCCCGATTTAGAAAATTCTTGACTATAGGTACATCTCGGGATTGGGGGCCCCCTAACACTGATGTGGGCGTAACATTCACAATATTGACACACAAAAAAAGTAATCAGGAATCATTGTGAAAGTACCATTTTACCAAGAATTGGCTATTTGAAGCGTAGAAGCCTAGAACATTATCAAATAACAAAAAGCAATACAACATATTAACTTCATCATTAAAACACCAATGCAATGTAACCAGAAAAACTTATTAATCCCTTATATACACCATAACATACATATGTATAGTTATATGAGGAACTATACATATAACTATACATATGATGAACCAACCAATCAAATTTGAAAGGATATGTATAAAAAATTGTTATTAAAAAAGTTAAAATTAAAAAAAAAATTTAATTGGGAATTTCCTATTTTATCCGGGCCTAATGGAAAATCAGATCCTGCCTTGCTCTGTTAAAACAAGAAATCTTAAAACAAGAAATATATAAAAAAAAATTTTAAAGTCAATTCCTACTTAGGTCAACAAAGAAAAATTTGAGTGTGAACTAATAGTAGGAATTGAAAAAAAGGATTGCCTGCCAGAACCTTGCCTACTGTGTGAGATTAGGAGGGGGGGAGAAGAGAGAGAAAAAGTTTGCCAGGTTGGGGATTCGATCTCGCAACCTACAGGACGGAAGAAGCCCGCGATACCGCAGTGCTACCGTTTACACAGTAACAAGAGGGAAATTACTATTCAAGAGCAAGAGAAGCTCTAGGTCTAAAACTAAAATTGATTAATTAAATTTAATTTATGAATTAATATTTGAAAAAACTGTATTAACATCAAGTGTCATCCACTACAAGTTTAAAAAAATGTATTTGAACTTGAATGGATGAATAAAAAGTACTTTTATTAACGATTGAAAATTTGAACAAGATATACACTCAAGAGCCAAAACATTATGACCACCTGTCAATAACGAGTTGGCCCACCTTTGGCGCGCAACACAGCTTCAACCCGCCTTGGCATGGATGACAAGGCGGCCTGCCCAGCTGACAGCCCAATACAATGCAGGGCCAAGTAGAATAGTATCGCAACACACTGTTCAGCGGACACTGTTGGATATGGGGCTACGCAGCAAACGTCCCACTCCTGTGTTTTTGCTGACCAAGCGTCATCGCCAACTGCGCCTGTGCTGGGCCCGGGAACATCGCGACTGGTCCATGGATCAGTGGAAGAGAGTTGCCTGGTCAGATGAATCACGGTTTGTCATTCATCACGCCGATGGACGTATCAGGATACGCCGTCTTCCAGGCGAACTGTTGCTCCCTCAATGTACAGTAGGTCATACACAGGCCAGTGGTGGCGGTATTATGCTTTGGGGAACGTTCTCTTGGGCGTCTCTGGGACCCGTGGTTGTGGTAGAGCAGACCATGAATACTACAGAGTATCTGAACATCATTGCGGACCAGTTGCACCCTTACATGACCTCTGTTTTTCCAGCTGGAAATGGAACGTTCCAACAGGACAACGCCCCGTGTCACAAGGCTAAAATTGTGTTGGAGTGGTTCCAGGAACATGATGCTGAATTCCAGTTAATGTCCTGGCCGCCTAACTCACCGGATCTCAATCCGATAGAACACATTTGGGATGTCATGGGACGGCAGCTCAGAGTTCAAAGACCACCAATTCGCAATATCTCGGATTTGCTTGACCGTTGCTTAAACATCTGGTACAATCTGTCACCGGCCATCTACCAAGGACTTGTGGCATCCATGCCAAGGCGGGTTGAAGCTGTGTTGCGCGCCAAAGGTGGGCCAACTCGTTATTGACAGGTGGTCATAATGTTTTGGCTCTTGAGTGTATATGGTCTAAAACTAAAATTGATTAATTAAATTTAATTAATGAATTAATATTTGAAAAAACTGTATTAACATCAAGTGTCATCCACTACAAGTTTAAAAAAATTTATTTCAACTTGAGTGGAGGAATAAAAAGTACTTTTATTAACGATTGAAAATTTGAACAAGATATATATAGAGAGAGTGTGAACTAATAGTAGGAATTGAAAAAGAGAAATTAGTAACGATGAAAATTGCTTGACATTTAGATCCTAAATACACGTTTCTTCTTTTCAAATGACACAATAATTTTAAAATTATATTTATTTATTAATTTCCACTTATTTCTACGTTTTAGTTCCCACAAACCATCGCTATAAAAGAGTGAGAATCGAAATAAGATGATCAATGAGGAGATTGGTTAGAAAATGATTTCCATCGCCCGATGAATGAGAGGTTGCAAGTCATCACTGTGGGCCTTTATCTCTAGAGATCAAGGATTCCGAAAACGACTTTTTTTCGTGGCAGTGTGCTCTTTGAAAGTGGGGTTATATTGTTCAAATAAAAATATTATCTATCTAATCATGTTTATTATTATCTTCAGTCCACTTTCTGTTTATCTATGAAGAGACAACCATTCTTTGATCTGCAACGCCTCCGCTACTCTTCGGTGTATCTGCACGATTACTGAGGAATTTAATGAATAATTCTTATTGTTGTGAGAATCTTCATGCATAACCTCATGCTTTTAAGATCTTCGAAGCCCATTGAGAGCCGTTAATGCTAGGGTAACTTAGTAATGTGCATTTACTGCGTAAGACTCTTTAAGGTATCTACCTACGTTGAAATGGTTGTTTTGGTGAAAAATTTTGAAATTAGTTTTATTGTTCTATTTCAAAAGCCAGTCTTTTGGGATTCTAAAACTGCTTTACTTTTATTCGTACGTTCATTGGATGAGAACTTACGGCCAATTTAATATACCGCTATATTAAATGACCGGAAGTAGCATCTTGAAATGCATTTTCTAGAAATCTCATTTTCAGCTACTTTTGTAAACGAGAGAGCTAATCATTTAAAAACTTTTCAATATATTTCAGTTAAATTATACGATAGTATTTTACATATTACTGAATATATTTTGACCTAAAAGCTTAAGCTATATGTGTTAATTTAATCATTCTGCAGGTACCTGCACTTATAAAAAGATAATTTTTTTTTTAAATCAGTATTTTTTTCAATTTTTTGTATATTTTAGTGATTTTCAGAAAAATTTTACAACTTTTACTTAAAAACAGATAAGTGTCCCAGTAACATACAGTATAAAGGAAATTAAAATGTATTGAGTTTAAAGGAGTGTAGGTTCTCATATACTTTGAACTAAAACTTTGGTCTAACATATACTTTGAACTAAAAGTATATCTTTTAATCAGGTAAGTTTCTCAGTCACATACAGTATAAAGGAAATTAAAATGTATGGAGTATAAATGAGTGTAGTGTATCTGGGGTAAGCCCTAAATTGTTCTACAGATTTATAAAAAAATCCCTAGATTTTAAAATGCTATGAAATTTTTACCAAAATTATATTTTTTTTCATGATTTTATATCACATTTGAACTAAAAATATATGTTATAATCAGGTAAGTGTCCCAGTAACATACAGTATAAAGGAAATTAAAATGTATTGAGTTTAATTAAGTGTAGGGTATCTGGGGTAAGCCCTAAATTGTGCTACAGATTTATAAAAAAAATCCCTAGATCTTAAAATGTTATGAAATTTTTACCAAAACTATATTTTTTTTCATGATTTTATATCACATTTGAACTAGAAGTATATGTTTTAATCAGGTGTCCCAGTAACATACAGTATAAAGGAAATTAAAATGTATTGAGTTTAATTGAGTGTAGGGTCTCATATACTTTGAACTAAAAGTATATGTTTTAATCAGGTAAGTGTCCCAGTAACATACAGTATAAAGGAAATTAAAATGTATTGAGTTTAATTGAGTGTAGGGTATCTGGGGTAAGCCCTAAATTGTTCTACAGATTTATAAAAAAAATCCCTAGATTTTAAAATGTTATGAAATTTTTACCAAAATTATATTTTTTTTTATGATTTTATATCACATTTGAACTAAAAATATATGTTTTAATCAGGTAAGTGTCCCAGTAACATACAGTATAAAGGAAATTAAAATGTAATGAGTTTAATTGAGTGTAGGGTATCTGGGGTAACCCTAAATTGTACTACAGATTTATAAAACAATCCCTAGATTTTGAAATGTTATGAAATTTTTACCAAAATTATATTTTTCTTCATGATTTTATATCGCATTTGAACTAAAAATATATGTTTTAATCAGGTAAGTGTCCCAGTAACATACAGTATAAAGGAAATTAAAATGTATTGAGTTTAATTGAGTGTAGGGTATCTGGGGTAAGCCCTAAATTGTTCTACAGATTTATAAAAAAAATCCCTAGATTTTAAAATGTTATGAAATTTTTACCAAAATTATATTTTTTTCCATGATTTTATATCACATTTGAACTAAAAATATATGTTTTAATCAGGTAAGTGTCCCAGTAACATACAGTATAAAGGAAATTAAAATGTATTGAGTTTAATTGAGTGTAAGGTATCTGGGGTAACCCTAAATTGTACTACAGATTTATAAAACAATCCCTAGATTTTGAAATGTTATGAAATTTTTACCAAAATTATATTTTTCTTCATGATTTTATATCGCATTTGAACTAAAAATATATGTTTTAATCAGGTAAGTGTCCCAGTAACATACAGTATAAAGGAAATTAAAATGTATTGAGTTTAATTGAGTGTAAGATATCTGGGGTAAACCCTAAATTGTACTATAGATTTATAAAAAAATCCCTAGATTTTAAAATGTTATGAAATTTTTACCAAAATTATATTTTTCTTCATGATTTTATATCGCATTTGAACAAAAACTATATATGTTTTTAATCAGTACTGTCTATTTTTGGGAAAAAAAGGGCTCCGAATGTAGGCATATACCTTAAAATTTATAATTAGACCTTATAACTGTCCACTTTTTAGAAGTGGGTGCCCCTTGATATAATGTTTGAAGTAAGAATAATGAAAATATATCGTGTTTTAACTTAATTACAAATGGTACCGTTAACTGGTTATCACGTCGGTATTCTGCACTGAGGAAACTCGGTTCGGATCGAACAAGCGCCACTGAATGCCTGGTGTCTACGCCTAATATGGGCACGCTCAATCCTCAGACCGGTAAGTCTCTCCACGTGGGTGGTTTGTAGGAATGGGATGAAGGTATGCGTCCGCCAGTTGTTGCCCCTGACGTTTCCCGGTCAAAATTGTGGGGCAAAAAGAGGGGCTCCTACCCTCATGGGGTCCAATAGCGACGAGCTGAACAAGGGCTGCATCTCTTCGCCCAATAGAACTGGTCAGGATTTATCCATAACCCAAGTAACACACATCGTTGTCCCAAAAGCAAATTTTCGTTCCGTCGTTGGGGAAGGGTTACATTTGTGCAGAACCTCCAGAAACAAACATGGGCCAACTGCAAAATGTGTATGCTGGGCCAACAAGTGTAAAATGCTGTTGTCCCAACGGCAAATGAGAGCTGAACTGTTCTCCCGACGGTTGGGCCAACTAACAGTCAACCGTTGTTTCAACATAACCCCAACGGCCAAATCTAACTGATGGCCAATTATGCTACAAACGGTTCAGCAACAATTTCTTCGTGGTCTCGTGTTACTTGGGAAGTGACAACATAAACGTTCATTTTTTGGAGAGGTGATATATATCTACATAGTACCTTTCAAATATACTATTTAATTTTTTTTTCTTTTCTCTTTACATTTCAACTTTAACTGTTCAATTAAACTGTTTAATGTTAACATGTGATTTTCAACAGGGAAAAAGGGCATGTTATCATTGATCCGTTAAATTCTTGGTTTGTTTCATTTGGTTTAGTTTCATGTTTTACTTTCTGCTTTAACTTCTTTTATTTTTCTTCTTAGACCGGAAAATGCTGCAATCTGCACCTATCATATGAAACTTCAAGTCTTAATTATTTGCAATAATTTAAAAAATTATATTTACTTTCAAATTATATATATATATATATATATATATAATATATATATATATATATATATATATGTATATTTTTACAGTAGTATCAGAGTAGTAGTATAAAAGATACCCTTCTATAAAAGACCCTATGTCAAACCCTGAAACGGAAGCAAAGGAAATTTCTATTTCGCAATTCTCTCCAGAAATAGGGAAAATAACCCTTTAGTGTACATCAAAAACTATGCTTTCATTCATAACTTGTCTGGGGTATCAGAATCGTGATTTATCAGAAGGTCAGTGTTTCGAAAATCTCCCGCACGTAATTTCAGGGCATAACATCGTGCAACATTACCCGGAACCCCGTCATAGCTTTACCTCTTGTTTTGAAAGTTTGAAAAAAAAAAAATCTCGGATTACAAATATTCGACCTTGTGTGGGGTAAACTTGAAGATAACACACCTCCGCTTGTAAATTAAGGTTTGTAAATCACATCACACAGCAAACCCCTTCGAAATCCTGCCTTTGAAACTTCGAGCCGTAAAACACAATTCCAAGTTCAGATAACAGACCTTGTAAGATAAGGAGGAAAACTCTTTCCGCAAAGAAAGATTTAGCTACTTCTCTCTGATAAAGAGCTAAATCCGGGATGTTGGACGGTATTTAAAGGGGCTTCTCCTACTTCTGTTCGCAAACTAAAAATCCTCTTTGGATTCTCGAGATTTGACCAGCAAAAGAAAAGTGAAAAAAAATGAAGTCTTGGGTTACACTCGCTGTTTTCTCCTGCGCCCTTGCGGTAAGTGGATTTTATAAACGATTCCTCATTAAGACTTATTTGCACAAATAGCCTGTTCTTCGTAACTGATCAAGGAGTGACACAAAATACTCAATTTTACCTCTAGTGATAGATAATTAAATATATACGTTCAACGATTACTGAAGGCTGAAATATCCTGGTAGTCATTCGCTTTCCTAGTAGCTAGGTAAAGTGTGTCTTGATTGTGCACAAGTTTTTACTCTAGTTGCATCGTTCGTGCTTATTCTCTTCAATCAAGATAAAAATGTGAACTATCGAGAATCAAAATGGTTAGCAAACTATACTTAAATTGGTAAAATATGAATGGTAACTCAGATGTACAACGAGAATCTGATTTTACAGAACTTTTAGTGAAAACTCTGTGCGTTCTCTCAGCTTAATACGTAGCAGCTTAATACAAACTCTGGTAGATCGGTGTCTTTCACGCCTTTCTTTGTCGATATCAAAATTAAATGTATGTTTTTGTTTCTAACTCTTTAACAAACCCAAGTGAGGAAAGTTTCGTAGAATTTAATAGCTTTCTTTTCTGGAATCTTCCTAGAACAAAAAATTGAGTGTATTGAAAGCTTTCACCTAGAACAGTGGCAGATTTTAAGAAAAGTTTGGGTTCTACGATGAAGTTCTCCCTTCTCGAGTCTTTCGACCCTACTGTGGGTAGAATCACTAAACGGGAAGAATCTAAGATGGAATCTTGTCGTATCTTCAAGATTACATAGAGTACAAATAGCAGTTTCTTTCACGCCAGTTTTTCGTAGGTATCTCTGTAGTTAAACATTCCCCGTAGCCAAACGGAAACATGCAACGCACATAGCTTTAGTTAAATCCCCAGGAATCCGGGTCTTTTGATTTATTTAACAATTCGTAAGTCTTTCTGAAGCCTCATTTCTACATTTAATCTGTCTTCGTTTCTTAATTGTATAATAAAGCCATCACTTGGTGTTAGGAAGAAAAATATCAGGTTGATAAAACCTTGCTTTTTTTTTAATCATCAAGTCATCAGCTATGGATACCGCAACGGCTGGGTAGCCATTAGAGACCAAGGTTTTTACCAGTTTTTAGCAACAGACTTATTTCTTCTTGCAAAAATAAATACTTTAATTTCTATCCTTGTGAGGAGAAGTGATGACTGCCGGCGAGTCGACGAAAACCCCTGTGTAATACTACCTGGTATCGTTGATCTCTTCAACTGCCTTAGAGATTGCAGCTGTCTCTCCGTCATAATTGTTAAGGAACTAGTCAGCTGAAACGCACAGTTGAAAGGCGTAAAATATGTAGTGGAATCCATAGTTAAGTGGGAAAACGATACGGATGAATAAAAACCGAACGACAAATATTAGAGTATCCCCAAAAATGCATACCAGAGCTAAGCTGAAAAGATTTAAAGCTTGGGCAGTTTTAGGTATTGGGGGCAATTAAAAACGAAAGACTGAATCAGAGAGAGTATAAAAGGTACTGGATAAAATTAAATATGAAAAATTCGGAATAAAAAAATTTTAATTGGACTAAAATGAGTTCCAATACTAATTTGTAAGCAAAATTGAACCGGTTGCGTGCTGGTATTGACTTATTACGATATTCATTACGATTTTAACACACGTTTAATAGCTGAGATAATTTAAGCTTATTTAAATTAAGAAAGCACATGGATTTTAAAACTAGTTATGTAAAAGCATGGACTGTAATATTGGATTTTTTTTTATATTTCAAAACCAAAATTTGGTCCTTTAGTATAAACACGCGTTAGGTTTCTCTTACCTAGTGATAACAAACTGCAGGTTTGTTATCACTACGCCTGAGGGTAACACTAAGAAAGAGCTCAAGAGATGCAAGATTAAAATTTATAACTGCGTTTTTTATAGCTACTACATATCAGCATCAATAGTTCTGTAAAAAGTAAAACTGCTAATCTTGCAAAATTTACTTCCACAACTGAGATGGCATAAATCAGCCAAATATAAACTCGTCAGAAATTAAAAAGAAATTTATGATATGTGCCTTCACTATTTGAGCACTGGCTTTGACGCTTCTTTAAAATCTCACCTGAGGGACTTTCATTTAATATTTCCTTTTTCAGATCCTAAAATCGCCCACTTTTATGGGTTATACGAATGGTTGTTTCAGACTAACAGTGTAAACCGAATAAAGACTCGAGTGAGGAAGTTGAAGCGCGTTTGCTTTGCTTCCTCATTCTCTCTTTCTGTCTGAAGCGTAAAGGAGTATTTGAATTTATTGTAGAAGTGAGAGGCGAGAGGTCGATGATAGGCAGGTAATGCACAACTTTACTGTCTTTTGGGAGACGTTAGTCTTTCCATATTGGTGATAGTACAGCTTCTAAATTTTGCATTACGATAACCAAAAAACATTTCATTGCGTCTGGGACAGTTTTTTAATTTGCCGCACATTTTGTAATGATCTTTTACTTTTTTTTTCAACAAATCTGACTTAAGATAAAAAAATAGCGCATTAAAAAGAAAAATTCGTGAAATATCTTACATTTTGTTTTAAAATAAATTCAAATTCAAAATTAAAAGGGTGTTTAATTTTTAATTCCTCTACTTAGCCAAAAACTCTGTTTGCATAGTTTTTTTTTTTTTTTTTTTTTTTTACTTTTGTGCTCAGAAAATGGTTTCAAAATGGTTTGTTTTCATAATTAATAAAAATTGATTTATTTTATAAATAAATATTATTTTAAAAGCTAATGTTATTAATATTATTTATAAAATTTTTAATCACTTTGAAAGTAATTTTGGGGTGGGTGTGGGGGTAAATTTTTGCTTTAGGGTTTCAAAATGTTTACCCTGGATCTAGACTCCCGAAGACAGCTTAATGAAAACAGATCAAAGGAACTTTATTTCAAATTGCCTAGACATATCTTGCCAGATTTTCTGGCAAGATATGTCTTTGGATATACCCTTAAGGTAAAAATTCCGTGCCGAGTGTATGCATAAACAATATGGCAAGAAAATGTTACATCTGGTTTTGTAATCATCGTAGACATCATTATTCTATTTTATTCTAAATGTCCCATTTTATGTTTCAAGCCTAGAAAATAAGAATGCACTTTGAAAAGTGGGTGGTCCGGTTACCCCCTTAGGCCTTCTTTACATGGCTTCTTAAGCTTGTTGAGAAATTCTTGTGTTGGCGACGATATTCTTGAATAGACTTGTAATTGATTTGACGTATCATTTAGGCCGTCTGCACACGGAGCAACTCAAAAGAAACTGATAACTGACTCAAATCACAAACCAGTCCGTGATGAGTCGCAACCTATGTAATTGAATGGAGCCACGCACACGGCGCAACTGGTTACAAACTCGTCGGACGAGTTTGTAACCAGTTGAGAAGTTGGCCGTAAAGCGAAAAGCCGCATAACGAATCAATTATTATGATACAAATCAATACAAATTTAATTGGATCTGTTTCAATTTTTTTATAAATAATGTAGTTTTTAGTTCATAAAGCATTTTATTCTTTTTATTGCCTATAAAAATTCTTACATAAAAATAAAAGTACAAAATAATGTAATAATAATTACAAGATAAAAAGAACTTTTTATATAAAATGTTTTTAAATTTTCTGTTGAATCATATAAACTTGACAATTCTATGTATTAATAAATACTTTTTTAAAATTTTTTTGATGAATTATCCCATCAACTTAAAAGAAAATGAATTGGAAGCTAAATTGCATCTAACTTTTCGTTCCGGTTCCGGCCAGTAGATGGCTGCACCAGTCTACAAAACAAAATTAACTGAAAATAACTGAAAATTAATTTAATTCTGCTTAAAGATGGCTAAAAGTATTAAAAAAATGTATTGTCATCGTGTTCTGAGCTATTCTAAAAGTTTGAAATGTCTAGCTAGTCGGGGAGTTAGTTAAAAATCGATTGCAAGATTTGTTCTGGACAAACACACACTTAAAACACACAAACAAGGAAGCAAGTTAATAAAAGCATGGTAATAAGCAGAAATTCAAAAGTAAAAATATAAATAAAAAACAAAAGAAATCTTTTGAACATAATGTTTTAAAACTGTTTCAATGTGATGACGAACATTAACATGAAGAATCACTAAGCTATAATATGCTGCCATCATCATTTTTCGTTGTTGTGGCCGTATAATGAAACATTGTGGGCCGTAAATCGAAAAAGTGTCATAATTAAAAAAGGCCGTTATAGAGAAATGCCGTATAAAGAGCAGCCGTATAGCGAGGTATAGGTGTATATATAAAACGAAAAAAAAATCAAGAGTGGGGATATCACGTTTAACAGAAATTAATAAACTTGTTTTTTAGAGCAATAAAAAATGAATCTCAAGAAACGTAAATACTGGTACAGTCATACCTCGGCACTCGACGCATTTTGAAGAGAAAAAAGAAAAAAAAGCTTCGGCACTCGACCTTTTTCTCAGAACTCGTCACTCTTGCATGTGTCAATCGCGTCTCTCTGGACGACACAAGGATGGACGCATTAGTTTTAGAGCGATCCGGTGTCGTTGCGGCACTGCAGTTGCGATCAGGCAGTACATAGAGATGAACTAACCAACTCGCGTCGTCCATGTGAGTCGGTTAGTTCAACTCTATGTACTGCCTGATCGCAACTGCGGTGCCGCAACGACACCGGATCGCTCGTGTGCACCGAGCCTAACACTCAAGTACTTTTTTCCATCTCAAGCTGATCCCAGAAACGGGAAATTTCCGGGGTTCAGTAACGGAATAATTCAGTTTACATTACCCTTTATGAGAAAAATTTTGGAACCAATTAGCGTCGAGTACCGAGGTACCACTGTACTTAGAAACAAGTTCTTATGCCATATTTATGTTTGTTTTGCCCGTAAATAACGACGAACCTTTTAAATAAATTAATTAAATATTTCAGATATGTTCCTCGACAACTATCATAAATTCTCCGAAAACTAACAGCTTTCTCATTTTTTTCCCCTTTAGGTATCTTATGGGAAGCCTTTCGGAATCTTTGACTTACTCGGAGGGACAGGAAAACCATGCATGGACCCCTCCGATTGTGGTCCAGGTGAATGTTGCGCCGCAAAGTGGCCGTTCAGTGGACACTGCAAGGCATTGACTAAAGAAAGTATGTACAGTTCGCACCTGATCGCTTTCATGTCTTTGAATATGTTCATTCTGATAGTAACTTTCTAAGATGGGAATCAAAATTTACTGATTCGGAAGATTTTCATTTCAGTACAGAATTGATTACAACACTAAATATGAAATGCATATCCCCGATCCTATCTGGTGCTACTTTACCAGACATAAAACAAGTTACTGTTGTTTAATTGTGTTTCTGGGGCTCTCTTACAGGCCCCAGTCTGATGTCACAAAGCAAGTAGAGCAATATTTAAATTCCTCCCATTTCAAAAGTCTCCTTCCGGCGAAAAGAAATACGAATTCGTTTACCACTTTACGAAATTGCCTAATTAATGGCATAAATTTACTGCATAAATTTTGAGATGCTTGAAAGCAAGCACACACATACACACACACACAAATATATATATATATATATATATATATATATATATATATATATAGAGAGAGAGAGAGAGAGAGAGAGAGAGAGAGAGAGAGGGAGAGAGAGAGATGGCTATTAAGATTTATTCAGGTTAGTGATTATAATAAAAGTTGGAAGAAAATAAACTTAAATAAAACCCATTGTCTAGAAAGGAATCCGATCTACGAGAACACTGGACTCAATATTATGATGTTCGATAACTTTGCGGTTATGTTTATAACACTTGAAACGCGAATATTTTTACCAAAAATTAACAAACAACCATTCTCCAGATTATGATTTCTCGTACAGTTTGACTCACCCGTACGAAAAGGAAGAATATCCCGGGTTTGCAAAAACATAACTGTATCCGTTTCGTTATCAGAGAGCAACCAGAGACAGGGTGCCATTTTTGCAGTAGCTTACCACAGCCCAACGTAATAATTCGGCAATTTTGCGGGAAATGTGCATTATAAGATTTCATAAGCGTTCATTTCTTTAAATAGTACCACCAGGGCCTTTTTATCGCATGGGCAAATCGGGACTTTGCCCAGGGCCCCCTGATGCTAGGGGGCCCCAAAACCCCCTTGGTGCATGCACCTATTACTTCTAATAGTATGTATAGCCCATGGATAGTTCTTATTTTTATAAATTTTCGTTAGTGGGGGCCCCCAAATAGCAGCTACCCAGGGGCCCCCAGCGTTCATAATCGGGCCCTGCTGTTTACATTGGAGTCCGGTAGCGGAAGTGTTAAAGTATTGAAATATATTTAACCAATGACAAACGTCCAAAAGATTAGCAACAAAATTTTTAACGCCTATGATTGGTTTATTTCCGTCTTAGCGTCATCTTTCCTTTTACGCTTCCGGACCGTATGTTAACAGGCCCTTGAGTACCGCTGAAACGGAATGGGTCATTGTACATATAGTCTGACGTGAAACTCCTTTCCTTGGTGACAAGAATGAATGAGATGTCTGTAAATTATTGCTGACGTGTTTGCCCCTCGCTAATTTCTTTTCTCTTCTCAGATTTTCCATGCCACACTACCAAACCCCTCCATTTCACTGGCCTCGCCAGGGTGATGTGTCCGTGTGAAGATGGACTCGAATGCGTGCCAGTGGAGGGCAAAAAGGTGAGTTATCTATTGTATTTCCCATGCACCAAATAAGACCCACCAGGGCGACATTTAAGGCCTTCCGAGTTTGGATTCCCACCGCACTTATCTATCGTATTTGTAAGAGAATTGGCACTCTAATAAGATGCAAATACCTTTACATATGTTTTGTAAAAATGAATAATTTTAAAAACCTCACTGAAGAAGCTCATTGACAGATAGTTTTGAAGAAATCGTTTACGTGTTTTCGGCTTCCAAATATTACTTTTTTATCGCAAGTTAAATATATTCAAGCATTCGTTTCGCCTCATGAAGTACCTAAAGAAAAATTCTCTGTAAGATGCAAATATATCAAGGTTATCAGCATTTAAGAATGTTCCAAAAATTACTATTGCTTCAATTATTTTTAGTAACATCTAATTTTGACTTGACAAGGAATTAACTTACCGAATAATGTTTGGTGTTGTTAAGACAGCATTAATTGGATCTCTCGGTATTATTCTGACGTCGTCTGAACATTAGCCAGATTTGATCGAGATAACCACTTAAATGTTCTATAACGTACGTCTCGTCCAGATGTCCGAAATTGTGAAAATATATTCAATGATTCTCCAATGCACTTGCATATCAAGGGTAATATTGCGAAGTTTGAATTCTATCTCTTTTGGATTTTATATTCTTAATACTTACCTTGCCGTCATTATCAAGAGAATAGTTCTCCTGATGTGCTATTAAGCAATTTAATATTTTAATATAGCAATTTAATATGTTTTTTTAAGGAGAGAGAGATTAATGAATTCATTTTATTTTTCAGGATAAAGGTCATTGTGGCGTGCCTCCTACCACACCACCACCACCACCTCCTCCGACAGAGGCACCAGCGGAACCTGATGACTCAGACACTGTGGACGATAAATCCAGTTCGGAATCAGGAGAATCTAAGCCGTCTAGTGAGGCCGACCAATCAGCAGAATCAGACCAATCGGGAGAAACCGGTGGGGATGACCAAACCGGTGGAGATGAAACTGGCGGTGATGATCAAACTGGTGGAGATGATGAAACAGGTGGAGAAGAGGCTGGTGGAGATGACGCCGGTGAAGATGAACAGGCTGGAGGAGACGAGGAGGCTGGCGGAGATGACCAGGCTGGTGGAGATGAACAAACCGGTGGAGACGAAACCAGCGGTGATGACCAGGCTGGTGGAGATGAACAAACCGGTGGAGACGAAACCAGCGGTGATGACCAGGCTGGTGGCGATGAACAAACCGGTGGAGACGAAACCAGCGGTGATGACCAGGCTGGTGGAGATGAACAAACCGGTGGAGACGAAACAAGCGGTGATGACCAGGCTGGTGAAGATGAACAAACCGGTGGAGACGAAACCGGCGGTGATGACCAGGCTGGTGGAGACGAAGCCGGTGGTGATGATGAAACAGGTGGAGAAGAAGAGGCTGGTGGAGATGATCAAACTGGTGGCGATGAGGCCGACGATGGTGAACAGGCTGGAGGAGACGAGGAGGCTGGTGGAGACGAACAAACAGGTGGTGACGAACAAACTGGAGCAGACGAAGCCGGTGGTGATGACCAGGCTGGTGGAGATGATGAAACAGGTGGAGAAGAAGAGGCTGGCGGAGATGATCAAACAGATGGTGACGAACAGGCTGGTGGAGATGAACAAACTGGTGGTGACGAAGCCGGCGATGATGAACAAACCAATGGAGACGAAGCCGGTGGGGACGAACAGACTGGTGGAGATGAACAAACCGGTGGTGATGACCAGGCTGGTGGAGATGAAGCCGGTGGTGATGAACAGGCTGGTGGAGATGAAGCCGGTGGTGATGAACAGGCTGGTGGAGAAGATCAAACAGGCGGTGACGAAGCCGGCGATGATGAACAAACTGGTGGAGACGAAGCCGGTGATGAACAGGCTGGTGGAGATGAGCAAACAGGTGGTGATGAACAGGCTGGTGGTGACGAAGCCGGTGGTGATGAACAGGCTGGTGGAGCTGATCAAACAGGCGGTGACGAAGCCGGCGATGATGAACAAACTGGTGGAGATGAAGCCGGTGATGAACAGGCTGGTGGAGATGAGCAAACAGGTGGTGATGAACAAACTGCTGGAGACGAAGCCGGTGGTGATGATCAGGCTGGTGGTGACGAAGTGGCTGGCGGAGATGAACAAACAAGCGAAGGAGAAGCCGAAGTAGATGAGCAGCCTTCTGCAGATGGCGATGCCGCTGAACAATCAGCACCTGAAGAAGTTGAACAGCCCCAAGATGGTGGTGTTAACTAAAAATCAAATCTGACTGACTTTCGTTGTGTAAGATCAATATTTGGAGACGGCTTTCATCGATACACACCCTGTGACACTCTGTACAGAATGTTTTTATTTTTTACCTTGATGGATTTGGATCTGGACTTCACTTCTTTTTTCATTTTTGGATGGTTTCAAAACCCCAAAAGTAATATGACACGATCATCTGAAAAGTTTTCATTCGTAACTCGAGAAAAATAAAACTGTTATATTTTTGCATAGATTTGGTTTTTCTTTCATTATGTATATTATGTATATTATGGGATATTATGTTCATGAATAGTTTAACAGCTTAATGGAAAGATGTATCGATTCGACCTATGTATACGAGGTAAACTAAAAACAAAAACTTAAAAAAGTCGACTTCTGACTTACTCACTCAGTTGGTGTTTGGCTCAAATTTCATCAGATTGAAGGAATTGAATTGTTCTTACACATGAGATAAAATTATTATTTGAAAAAACAGTCCCATATTTATTTTTTGCGCCATGATTTCTCTGACAACGAAAAAAAAATGTATGCAAATATTTCTCTCAACACTGATTTATTTAAAACTAACGTATTTCAGATTCTAAAAATTTGTATACGCCCACATATAATGCATTTTTTTTAACATTTATAACTTTTTATAAAAAAGAGGTGCTATTGCAAATTTTTAACGCAAGGGCAATTCACCCACTGAAACGATAGCCATGTGGTGCACCGACGAAAGCGACTTCGCCATCTTCATTCGGGTAATGCAAGGAAATGTTATTTTCATTGACTTCCCTCATAAACTACTTGCAACAGGTTCAGGTTAGAAGCATGATTTGGGATGTTTATCGAAAAGAAAACACAGAAAGAGATCGTCAGTAACAAAACACTAGCAAATAAATTAAATTTAAAAATTCATTTTAAAAAGTTTCATCAAAAAGGTGAAAACTTTTTACTTTTGATTTCTGAGATATTAAGCATTGTTATGCATAAGCTTTAAACCCTTGCGGAATTGTGTGTGTGTGTTAGTTTATATATATACAACACAAATCTGTCCCGTTTTTCTGTCACTTTTTATATAATATGTAACTTTCTCGCTATTCCATCATTATTTTTTTTCATATGCATACAAAAAAAATGACTAGATAGGGAGAGATTCGCCAAAGGGAGTGAAGGGGTGTACCGTAAGTGGCCAGGGTTTCCACCTCCTTTATATACACAGTGAAACTTCTCTATGGCGGCGAGTAATGATTCCGAAAAACTTTGGCCGTTTTGAGGGGTGACCGTGGAAAAGTGACCGTGGTTTCTTCCATAATATTGGCTGTATAGAGTCTTTAATCGATTCTGAACTAAATATGGCTATTTAGATGGGTGGTCGACCAGAGAAGTTTCACTATATATATATATATATATATATATATATATATATACTAGCTGAAAACCCGCACTGCGCTACGGAGTACATACAAATTAAATTCAACAGTCAATTTATGCATTTAATGCCAAAAAAATAAATATATTTATAATAAATACAACGATCAAAGTTTGCAATTGATGTAAAAAAAACGAAAAAATATATTTATAAAAAATTCGTAAGGGATATTTTTATAGACAAAATAATGTAGAAGAAAATATTCAAATTAAATCCAATAGAACATACCAAAGAATATAGTACAGTTAATATAGTACAGTTTGAGGAACATAATATCTTTTACTGTATTTTAATATTTTTTTGGATAATGTCCAATCGTCTGCATTAGCAATAGCATTAGCAAGGAAAAAAATTTTTTTTGTCTATTTAGTTGTTATGCACGTGACAATAAATTTATTTAAAGTACCAGAAAAAGAAATCACGTTATCAGCATTTAATAAATTAAATTCCAAAAATTAATCTTTAAAAATTCACCAAAAATTAGAAAATGGAGGTAAAGATTCGAAAAAGATTTCATTTTGAAGGAATTTTCATGATCTTTCTCGTGATATAAATTTTATAACCGTTAAATTATTATTTTATTTTCAAACTTTAAAAAAGTTGCATAAACAGCTTAATTTAATTTTTAAAAAATCTAAGAAGAATTTTTCAAAAATCTTTCTTAGTGCACCCTTACACTATAAGAAGAATCACCATGCAAAATTTCAGCCCTTTAGGTCCAGTGGTTTGGTCTGTGCGTTGTATGTCAGTGAGTCAGTCAGTTACGGAACTGTTATATATATATATATATATATATATATATATATATATATATATGTGTGTGTGTGTGTGTGTGAATGAGTTTAGATATTTATTTTGCATTTGCACATGTGTGTAAGAAACACGTATATATTAATATTAAAATGAAAGAGTATAATTTTTAAAGCATTTCTTTCTTAAAGCATTGGTTTAAGCATTGGTTTCAGTTTCAGCTTTTTAGTACTGACAGGAACTCATGGTTATAATTCTTTCTCGTGTAACTTTTTTTTTGGTGAAAAATTTTCATTTTTTTCGATTTTTTGGACTTTTTAAAGTTTTTCAAACGCAGATCAAATATTCAAAGTACTAAAAACAAATCTTTTGGAAGAATCGTTTTTACATAACGAACGAAAGGTGGTACACCCCTTTTACATACGCCGATGCTTTGATTTATTAAAGAATATATTACATATTCCCGCTCGGGCCGTACGTTTTAATCGACCTTTCTGTCCTTCCAAACGGAACATGTTAATGAATTGCAACAAACCCCCGAAAACGAGACAGAAAATTTAAGGAACACGCAAAAAGGCTCTCGCTCCGGATATATGACAGTTTGACATTTCAAGCGTGCTACAAAATGGGAGATGTTCTAAAAATTTGTCTTTCATTCCGGTTCGCGTCTTAAGCCTTTAAGCTAATTTCCGCCTTGCGTAATCAGGTGATATGATTTCATTCAGGCCGTTCTCAGATTTAATATTCAGTCACAACGTCTTCATTCACCGGTGCAGACAGGCAAAAAGCGCATCTGCAGTCAGTGCAGACAGACCAATAGGAGGTGTTGGCGAAATGGTGTAATTTTACGTCATGCAATACGCAATAGATCATAATTAATGGCACACACAATACAGAGGCTTGACGTCATTTGTGAGCACTGACGTACACACTAAATTTTTGCCCGGGGGGTTTTAGGGTAGATTTTACTTTAATGGGTGAGCAAAAGAAAATAAAAAAGATTTGGACGGTTTATTCGACTTTTTTTGTTTTTACCACTTCATAATTATTTCCAAATATCTTCTAAATAGTTATTAAAGTTCAAAGTGTCATAGCTTCAGATGTTGAAATGCCTCCTCTAATGAGATATTGTTAAGTCGAATAAGCAAAGGAAAGAAATTGCATGTGCACAGCTTTCGGGTAACGGAATAAGTAGACTGTATTACATAACAGCTCGTAGGTCTTTAAGTGTGACATTTGGATGGTTTTAATTAATCAGTTTTTAATAAAGGGATATATATTACAGAACGCACACAAATGTAAGAAACTGTCTGTTAACGACCTATTAATGAAAATTAAAAAGTACTACGTGGAGGGCTGAGTTAAAGTGTGCCAAGTCCATGGGAGTCAGTTCTGGTCTTTAAGTCTATATTGATCAACCATTGACTTCCGTTTGCTTTTCCTGGATTAATATCATAAAATGTATACTACGGACTTGGTTCACTATTGCATTGAAAAATAGGAGGATTTTACTGTATGATAGCAATGTCAGCACGAAATGGTCCAAAGATGGAGTTGGTGCGCTTTAACTCTGAGCACTCCAAATTAATAACCAGAGACTTGTTAGTGCTATCAAAGTTGACGATGTCGCTCCTTTCGTATACAACTGATTATTTATTGTACAGATTAGGGTCTCGGCGAGAAACTGGGCTAGACAGGATGAGCCTTTGATCCGAACAGCATGTTTGCCCCTGACACAGTTTAAAATATTAATTACGATAGTTTCCTTGTTACATTCATTTTGGCGTCTACAGTGCTGCGCTGGCTCCGAAATCGCAGCACTCTGATTCTCGTGCGCTCGGCCAATCGAACAGTCTCTTCGGTATCGTTGTGTCACAACAGAGATCGCTTGCCAGAACGCTCCCTATCCCCTTCCGAAGAGACAAATAGAGCGCCTAAGAAAATCTGAACCAACATTAATGTCCAGTCTCAGATCGTGCTGCTGTTATTGGAGCTAGAGGTCGCAAGTGGGGCTAGGCTCTGAGTTCAGTATTAAAAGCAAGTAGCGAAACAGAGAGTCTCGCAGTTGTCCAGAAGTTCCAAGTTTCGGCTAAACCAACAATGTGTTTTATATACAGTCGATTCCGGTGAATCGGACCACATCGGGACGCGATCATTTTGGTCCAAATAACCAGCTGGTCCGATTAAACGAACATGTCCTATTAGGCTTATGCAATAGGATTTGTTTCGGTACTTTAGGAATCGGTCCGATTAAGCGGCTTGTCCGATTAACCGGATTCCTCTATATACAATACAATGTGTTTTATATATATATATATACTAGCTGAAAACCCGCACTTCACTACGGAGTACATTCAAATTAAATACAACAGTCAATGTATGCATTTAATGCCAAATATATATATATATATATATATATATATGTATAATAAATACGACGATCAATGTATACAATTGATGTAAAAAAAATATATTTATAAAAAAATCGTAAGGGATATTTTTATAGACAAAATAATGTAGAAGAAAATATTCAAATTAAATCTAATAGGACATACTAAAAAATATAGTACAGTTAATATAGTACAGTTTGAGGATCATATCTTTTACTGTATTTTAATATTTTTTTGTATAATGTCCAATCGTCTGCCGCATTAGCAAGAAAAAAAAATTTTTTTTGGAACGAAGTTCTTTTACGCGGCTTGTGAACTGGCAGAAATCGTCACGTAACGAAATCACGTTATGTCCCCTCCATAAGAGCTTTATCTCAAGGATTCCGTGGCTGAATGGTTATCGCATCGGACGCGAGCTATCGCTCAGCGGATCTATCGCTGAGGACAAGCGCTGTGGGCAATTTCTAATTTAATTTCTTTGTTTGTGTTAATTCTTTTAATTTTATGTTTTGTAGGAAAATATTGACTTTATCATCTTCAGATTACGATAACTCGCCAAAATATGATCGTACAATTTTGATCTTTTTACAATCTGAGACTACAGACATTTCTCTTTCAAACTAGACCTCATTTGTTTAAAAATATTTCAAAACAGACTAATATTTTTATCAAAAAATGAAACACAGTTTTTCAAGAAATATTGACTTTTTCATTTTCAGATTACGATAACTCGCCAAAAAATGATCGTAGAATTTTGATCTTTTTACAGTCTAAGACTACAGACATTTCTCTTTCAAACTAGACCTCATTTGTTTAAAAATATTTTAAAACAGACTAATATTTTCATCAAAAAATGAAACACAGTTGTTCAGCATTGCTTCACCTATCTGCCAAAAGATGGCAGCACATGTAAAATTGTTTTGTTTGTTTGTTTAAAAATTATATATATTTTTTAGAATTAATAGCTTAAAGATTAATATTTAAATTGGTAAATTACTTTCTAGATTTATAAGAATTTTTGTAATAATTTGTTTATACATTTATAGCTTTAAAAAACTAATAGAACTTTTATTATTTATTATCTTCATTGTAAAAAAAGAGCGATGCATGCTGGGTAATTTTGAATGATTGTTTGATTTTTAGTTGTTCTATGCTTAGAGGGGAATTTTCTCTTAAAAACGCTGTTGCTATTTATTCTATGTTATCTATTCATTCATTTTTTTAGAAATTCCAAATATTTATTTAAAAATCGGAACATCCAGGTTAACTGCTAAAATCACATTATTGCATTTTATTATAAAACGGATTTATAGCAAATAAGAAATGGATTGCCTAATATTCAACCACACAATTTTTGGTAAGTAAATTCTGCTTATTATAGAAAAATAAATTCCCATGGCATCGCAGTTATATTATTATAAATTTCATTAACAAAATAAATCTGTTTTAACTAATAGAAAAGTTTTGTGTTTTGTTCTTTTCTCTATTCTTTATGTCAGTTATCTATTTTTCTCTATTCTTAAATATTGCTCTTTTTGGAACGAAGTTCTTTTATGCGGCTTACAGTAGAGTGAACTGACAGGAATCGTCACGTAACGAAAAAGCGTTATGCTCCCTCCAGAAGAGCTTTCTCTCAATGGACTCTGTGGCTGAATGGTTATCGCATCGGACTATCGCACTACGGCGCGAGAGGTCCCTGGTTCAAATCCCCGCACATGCGCAGACCGTTTCTATTGTGGCAACGAAAATTTATTTGTATGGGGGTTTATTTTAACTTTATTATAATACTATATTAATTAACTAATTACTAATTAATGATTTAAGGGTTGGAATAAGACTTACTAATTAAGGTAGGCTTCAGTTAAATTTAAATACAACAATATATGCCATTGGCCATTAGTGGTTAGTACATTTTAAGATAGATGGTAAGTTGCGTTGTGTGTAGCAATAACCCATAAACATCTAATAATTAAAATTTACCCTAGGTTCGCACTGAATGCTTCACTGTGGTGAATAATGAGCCAAAAGAAAAATGAAATTAAATCTAATAAAATTACCTCTCTATCATTGGAGTACGCCTAAAAAATAAAATTATTTCACCTAAAAGAAAAAGTTTCATCTCCGCTGAAATAAAATAAAACCTAAAGCTGAAAATCAGAAAATTTACTAAAAAGGCAAGGACCGACATGACACCACTTTACAAACTAACAATAACAAATTTATTTAACAATTTCCCTGACATTATAACAAACAAACTCATAATCTCCAGATCTTCTTAACATTATTCTGACAACCAAATTCAATTGAATAAAATACAATTTCGTTTAAATTAGTTCTACTCTCCCTAATACAAATAATTATCAATAAACACAATACAAATAAGTGAAGTGGCTGGCGAATAAAAAAAAAACCTAAGTTATTCTATATGCAATTGCTCATCATAAATTTAATTTTACATTTAAATTTAATCTTAATGATTCTGCTGCAGCTTTAAAAAAAGGTAGAGAGGTTATGGATAGAATTTACAGAAAGTAAAGGAAAGGAAAAGAAATCCACCCGTCGCCATCACATCAATCGTCGGGATCTTAGCGTCGTCCCGAGGCCAGAGCCTCAGCCCCCGATCCCTCGGTCTTTTTTCGCCTCCGCTCCCCGTTTCAGGATCCTCCAATCTCTCTTGTTTTAAAAACTCCCCCGCGCTCCCTCGTCACCACCTTGTCACCACTTCCATCAGTCCGGTGAAACCATCCTCCATTCCAAGTAGTTCCTTGGTGCTCCGTGAATTCTAATGGCCGAAATGAGGGGGGAAGGCTACAGGTAGCACTCTTGCACTCTGCAATTCTTTATACAATTTCTTTTTTCCACCCCTCATCTCGTTCTTCTTGATTATTTTAATTTCACGGCGTCCTGGTCATCCACCCGGCGATGTATCCTTGCGCGCCTTGCATCCCCTCTTCTGAGATTTCTCCCCGTTCGAAAAAGGGCGCGTAGCGGACGTATCGGGTTACCGATAGTGGGGGAGGCTATGAAAGCTGTTGCTAGGCAAAGGGTCATTTTTAAGGAAAGAAGGAAAACAATGAATATTTCTAAAACTTTTACCATTTAAATTAAAAACCGCCAGCCAAAAATTATACCAGCCATTCACAAGGTTCATAAATAAGGATTATTAATTTATCCATATTTTTAACAATAAGGTATAATCCTGTGATGATCTATTTCAAACTTAATTCTTCTCAATGTCAAAACATTTAGAGAAACTTGCGCACACTTCTCCAAATGCGATGACATTAATCAAATCAATTAATAATTGATCATCACAAGTTTAAACCCTCAGACATATTTAGCAGAGGCTTAATAAATTTATTAAAACAAAGCACAATCGTTACTAAAATTTACTTACTTACTTACTTACTTTACTAATTTAATTATCTGAATACCCGATATTAATATAAACGTTAATTATTTCTAAACTATTAATTATCATCACAACACTATTCCCACTTTTTCTGGGAATAGCGCAGTATATTATATATATAATAGCCGTTGTCTCTGTATAACACTTCCGGGCTGTACTCATCTTTCAACTGAAGCTCTCAGTAAACAAACAGCCGGTTAGGCTTAATTTCAGATGTGGATCAGAATTTTTTCTTACTTAAAAACTAATATCTTCTCCATCAAATCACGTTTGTTCAGCCTATTTTTCTATAAAACATTCAGAACTAAAAAAATTGGATGTGTTTAGCTGTATATTTAAGTTTTTAAAAATCTGTTTACTTTTGAGAGAAAGTAAACAAACTTGAATGTGAATGAATCAAGTAGCTCAAGTATTCATATCGCGTAGTGAGCTGTAAAAATCTGGATGGCAGTCTACTAGTCCAATCGCATGAAAAACTAAATAAATAAAACAATAATGAAAGGGTTTGCTTTTACAAGGTGTGGATTAAATGCAATATTGTTCGATAATTCGGGATATTTTTTAACTTTCATATGCTTTTTCCATTATGACGTCATTATTAGTATTATGACGTCAAAATGACGGGTTAGATGGCAGTCTACTACTCCAATCGCATGAAAAACTAAATAAATAAAAAATATTGAAAGGGTTTGCATTTAAAAGGTTTGGATTAAATGCAATATTGTTGGATAATTCGGGATATTTTTTAACTTTCAAATACTTTTTCCATTATGACGTCATTATTAGTATTATGACGTCAAAATGACGGGTTACCTTCTAGTATATATATATATATATATATATATATATACATATATATAATCAATAGAAATCTACATATTAAATGAGTTGAAAAAATAACGTAAGGAACTTCGTTCCTGACGGGGGTCCCCCGACCGCACTATTTTTTTGTCTATTTAGTTGTTATTCGCGTGACGATAAATTTATCCAGAAAAAGAAATCACGTGATCAGCATTTAATAAATTAAATTCTAAAAATTAATCTTTAAAAATTCACCAAAAATCAGAAACTGGAGGTAAAGATTCGAAAAAAATTTCATTTTAAAGGAATTTTTATGATCTTTCTCGTGATATGAATTTTATAACCTTCAAATTATTATTCTAAATGCAAACTTTAAAAAAGTTACAAAAACAGCTTAAAAATTTAATTTTAAAAAATCTAAGAAGAATTTTTCAAAAATCTCTCTTAGTGCACCCCTACACTATGAGAAGAATCGCCATGCAAAATTTCAGCCCTTTAGGTCCAGCGGTTTGGTCTGTGCGTTGTATGTCAGTCAGTCAGTCAGTCAGTTACGGAACTGTTATATATATATATATATATATATAATATATATATATATATATATATATATATATATATATATATATATATATATATATACAGAGTGTCCATATTTAAAGTTCCACTTTCAAAAGGCTGCAAAAAAAGAACCACTGATCAGAATGACTTCAAATTTGAACTGAATATACTGGAAGAAGGGGGAAACGATTTGGCATAATAAAAAAAAATTCCAAAATGTATCAATAGATGGCGCTGTAAGCGGCATAACGAAATTGGATTCGGCTACAAATGACATTTTGAATCGAAATACGACGGCTTTGGCATGAGGTGCACAGTAAACCAACTGTAGTGTTCAATGTGCATGTGTGTTTATGTCGTTTGACGGAAAAAATGACTTCTAAGTCAGTCAACAGTTGTGGCACTGTTAGTGGAAAGCCCATCCACCACGGCAAGGTCGTACCACATTGGAGTCCGTTGCGTAGCGTTAAGGGAAAGATGACGTTGAGACGAAAATAAACCAATCATAGGCGTTAAAAATTTCATTGCTAATCGTTTGGAGGTTTGTCATTGGTTAAATATATTTCAATACTTTAACGCTCCGCAACGGACTCCTATGTGAATAAGCCCTAAGACCTTCATCAGCGCTGCTTCCTCAAACAGAGAGGCAGGTGTTGGTCAAATTTTCTGACATCTTAGAACAGGGGTGTCCAACCCGCGGAAAGCAAATATTAGCGCGGCCCAGAAAGAGAGCTCAAAGAGAAAAAAATATCAATAATCCTGCAAATCCTGCTTTTTACATTCAACAAATCGACAATACATCATTTGAAATATCTTTAATTCTATGCAAAATTTCGTATGCAATTTTTGTATTTTAATTTCATTACAAAAATGAAATGTGAAGTTTTTACATATTTAACATTTCATATTTGTAATGATAATAAAATTAGTATAAAAAAATCAAACACTATGAACACACAATCTCCATGATCTTATGAATACATTCCCAGACAAGGTCATTAGAAATGGAAGGCGATGCCATTGCTGTTGAAAATTCTCGTTTGATGATGTACCATTAGGGTGGTCCATGACATAATGTTAAAAAATAAAAGTGTAAGAATCTTCCTTCCACAAGCCCAATTTTGTTCCTCTGTATTCAAAATGTATATAAATAAAATTTCAGGCCAATCCGATAATATTAAGAGGTCGCTCAACATTTGTATTTTCAAAGAACATATAACATAGCAACAAAGAAGACAGAGAATTCTTTCAAAAGCAGAAAGAAGATGTTTTTTGATGTTCTATGAGTGGAGTTGACATGAAAACTACACAAAAAGAAATAAGAAACAGAAAACGGGAAGATAATAAAGTGTTAATGTAAGAATGATGTGAATAAATAGAAGCAAAAGTACAAATTAGGGTAGAAAAAATCATGTCAGAATTATCAGAAAATTAACATTCGACAGAATTCGAAAGTGAAGAAGAGTACCTGCCGCTGTCATCTACATCCCAATCTGATCTCAATACCACAACCACAGTTCCCGAAGATGCTGAAAAGAAATATGTTAAAAGTATTTTTAAGTCTCCTGAAGTTGTAGGTATACTAGATCGCGTTAATAATTCTGATCGGAAAGCTACATTCGTGGCTGGAGCTGACAATATTTCTCCAAAAACCCTTTCTCGAAGCTCAATAAGGAGACACAGAAGGAAAGGGAGGCAACAAGCTGCAGAAACAGAAAAAAATTCTCTAGATAAACCTCTATTATTACACTGGGATGGTAAGATGTTACCAGATACAGTGGCGTAGCAAGCATAACTGGCGCCCAGGGCACGGTACCTTTTTGGCACCCCCCCCCCCCCCAAATAAAAATTGAAATTTTCCGGAATATCTTGCTTGTCTTGGGGATCATTTGGCGCCCCTCTGGAAGTGGCCCCAGGGGCATGATAGATCCCCTTTCCCCCCCCCCTCTCGCTACGCCACTGACCAGATATTGATGGATCAAAAACAAAAGTTGATCGAGTTTCCGTTATTGCTTCAGGAAATGGTCAAGAGAAGCTCCTTGGAATTCCGAAGATTGAAAGAGGAACTGGAGAATTACAAGCAAAAGCATGTATTGAGACAGTTCAGAAATGGAATATTATATCTCAAATTAAAGGGCTGGTGTTCGATACCACAGCCGCTAATACTGGTTTACACAAAGGTGCATGCATCAGAATTCAAAAATATTTAGGGACATATCTTATTTGGGTTGCATATCGTCACCATATAATAGATTGTACTATCCAGTGTGTTTTCTGTTATATTCGGCCCATCTGAAGGTTCAGAAACTGTAATATTTAAGCGTTTTAAGAATTTGTGGCCGGAAATAGATAAATCTGCTTTATAATCCAGCAAATAAGGAACTATTTGACAATGTAAACTTTACTAAACTGAGAGAATATATGCTAACATTTCTACCAAAAGCACTTAAATCTCCAACTAAGGTATGGCTATAAAGAGCTTTTGCAATTATCATTATTTTTTTCTTGGAGGAGATAATAATAATCAGTCGTTTCGCACTCCTGTACCCACACATCACACTCGATGGATGGCTAAAGGTATTTATGCACTAAAAATATCCCTTTTTCGAGAACAATTTAAGCTGTCATCTGAAGAGGCTGGTAAAATTTCAGAATTGTGCCTTTTTGTGAGCCTAATATATATTAAATATTGGAATGAAGCACCGCATGCTATTAATTCCCCTTACAGTGATATTCAGTTTTTAAATGACATGAAGAAATATCCAAATCCTTCTGTAGCAAATATAGCATTATCGTCATTTTCCAGACACCTATGGTATTTATCTGAGCACTTAGTAGCATTAGCTTTTTTTTTTTTATAACAGAGTCAGCATTGACACAAAAATGAAAATGATACAAAATCTTGATCGTCCACCAAAACCTACCCGTGATTAAACTAAAAAAATGAAGAGCAAGTTGTAAAGATCGAAGAACTTGTGACTGAAAAGACAAATAATTATTTGATGCCATGGAAAATTAGGAGGTAAAATTAAATCACAAGCTTTCATAGAAAAATCACCATCTCAGTGGGAAAGTGATCCGTGCTTTTGTGACTTTCGAGAAAAGTGCTTAAAAATGAAAGTTGTAAATGACAATACTGAATGAGCTATAAGCCTAATACAAAAATATAATAAAACCCTTACAAAAGACGAAGAACAAAAACAATTCCTGCATCGTCTAGTAGCAAACCACGAAAAGAGCTTTCCCACGACTTCCAAGAAATCTTTGTTAATCCGAACTTTTAAAGTTTGAGCTTTAGAGACCTGTAAATATTATTATTTTGGAGAAAAAAATTGTGCACATTATTTGCATGTAAAATAATAAAATAAACCTTGTGGAGCAATATAGTTCGGAAGTTAATCTTTTTGAACCACCCTAAACCATTGCATAATACACTAGGAAAATGTATGCGGTAAAGCTTTAAAAATGGATAATGCTAAAGCAAATCGTCGTCAAAACGATGAATTTTTTAAGGGCTCGGGGATTGAATCCTCACCAGTTTCAGGAATTTCTTAAAGGCTTGGATGCTGAGTATGGCGTGTGATAACGTGGCCACAGCGCCTTGCAAAAATATTGACTTCATTTTAGAGACACAAGACACCAGAAATTCTTGTTTAACTTACGTCCTTTATTGGACTAATAAAATTATATACATTGTTATTTACAAGTAGTAGATGGGCACCTTACACGTGCAAAACGAACTCGCTAAGCTCATAGCTAAATCTCAGCTCCTGAGCCTCCAGTCAAAACAACTCGAGAATCCTCTCCGGTTCTGGTCTCTCTTTCTGTGTCTCTGCGTTCTCTCCTCCGGCGAGTCGGCGACCCCCTCTTTATAAAGGCCTCGCTCTCCTGGTGACAATCCGCTAGCCCGCTGACGTCATCTCGCTCCTGACCTCTCCCTCAGCTGTCTTGCCTCCGGCTAAAACGACATCCCAGAGTCGGTTCTCTTTGTCGGCCGCGGTCCTCTTTCAGCTGGACATCTACCATGCCTCTTGATGGACGGTCTCGTTAACGATGTTTTTCCAAGTTACCTTACCGTAATTGGAGCTGAAAGGCTGCATAGGCCCATCATCCGGTCTTTGTTAGCCTGAAAAATGTACGATTCTCTGGAACAGAAAACATTATTAACAGGTCTTTCTATGGAGATCATCTGCCGCCAAGACAGCTGAACTTTATGTCACCCTCGGCCAGTTTGCCTTTTCAATATTGTTCTTCGAACAACACATGAGGAATGGAGGCAATTACGTCTCCCGCACGAAGAATGTGTAGACTACATCACACACACCGCTTAACCTTTCTGCCCATTTTACAGAATAGCAAGGAAGGAGTGGAGGCATGTGTCAACAAAGGTTGCCGCTACTACAACTCCTCCCCCCTAAAAGTCTTTTTAAACATTAAAAAGGCTAAAGGCAAGTTCAGTAGGTCCATTTAGGAAAGCCCACAAGAAACCATTCCCAAGAGGTCATTACCCTTTGGCTTCCTTCAGCCCTAACTCAAAAGAGTCACAACCGCCTATTTTAGACTTCACTAAAAACCCTAACTGCCCTCAGTCTGAGACACAATATTACAACACCTTTACACATAATAAATTCATACATGGTTAAAACACAACACACATAAAGCATTATCATTTTAAGGTATTTTCACAGTTATCATTACAATACATTCCTCAATCTTAACTTACTTAACAATCATTTCTAAGATTTCTACCCCAATTAATTAATCGGACATATTTTAACTACGTTGTAACACATGGAACAAATATTACTCAACAGACAGACCCTGTCCTCACTAAATACATGACAGTATTGCACATGAGATTACAACACAGATATCAAACTTATATAATCAAACTTATATACACTTATATAAACTCATAAAATCATTTAGTTACTTAACATCTTAATTACATGCTAAAATTATCCGTCATTGTCACTGAACTTAAAATGAACCTTTACCAAAAATACCATTCATTGTAATAAAATAAACACTCAAACAACTATGTGTCACCTCCAGGTATACAGCACCTGACTACAGGGTTTCGGCAACACTGGCCCACCCAAACAAAACCGATGACTAACACATAGATTTTCAATACCATTTTAAAATTACTCAGTTTACACAAAATTTGACACCTTTAAATACAGCATGTTTGACTCAAAACTCTAGCAGGTGATGCTTAATTCCTGATAGGTCCATTTAAAATAGTACACACATTACACATGACACTGCCTTTACGCAGGACATGAAGCACTATTACATAAAATTTCAACAACAAAAGAAATTCATCACAATGTACCAACAAATTCAACACAATGTTAAACTTACAACCTGCTCGTCCAAAGACTCACAGTTTTCTTTTCTAACCACAGGACATTTGAATTTTTTTTCCATTTTATCAAACAATGTTTAAAAATTTTCCATTTAGGCGTTGGTCCACAAAACTGACTCAACAACTAGAAACCTCAGACTCCTACAGTCTAGATTAGTTTTAACAAGATTTTCATCTTTAATTTTTCTTTCAACAAAATGGATCAACTTATATTATTCATGGTCTAAATCAAATACCTAACCTTGAATTGAATATCAAACAAACAAAAAATTTACTTTCATGGAAACATGGATCCAAACAAAATTCTTCACATTTTAAATTGTTTAGCAGAAATAAGGGTTCCAACCCCAACATCCTTCTCTGATTAATTCCATCAAAGAACTAAAGGATCCAGACAAAAAGAAATTCACTCATCATGAGAGCGGGCCTTTCTTTCGAACACAACCCTGTTTTCATATGGAAGTTTCTTATTACTTTTGCTACTTTAACAACACCTAGAACAGAAATCTCGTTCCAGTACATATTTAAACAATTTACTTCCATTACACTTGATATTCCCATTTCACTAATTACATAAAATTACTTGACCCACTATTGGTAAATTAAAATTCATATAACATAGAATCTACACGATTTATTAGGATTTTCACCTATCAGTTCATCCTGAACTAAAAACCTAACAATAGACAAAACCGTCTAAGTTTCCATTCACGATACAGAACAGTCACACAATTGGACATAATACAGCAAAAAACTTAACTAATTTTCACCGTTGAACACAATGCAAATCGTTAAATAATTTCCATACATCAATAATCAATATTAATTGGCCATCTTACTCATGGATGCACAAATAAATTAAACTTAATTACAAAAATTCATCACAATAAATCCAATAATCACAATAATCACTATACATTCAATTCTTAGGCTATGAAATTACCAACATATTTAAAGTCGTACAATTCATCACAATTATAATTATATCATTATTTCTTAAATTATGTATTCACACTCAATTTAATACATTTCAGCAACACAATTTTACAATTTATACCTTAAGATCCTCATAACCATCCTCATAACTTAAATTTTCCTCACTATTCTCAAGTAAGGTGCAAATGTATACAATAGCTTTCCCTGCGATAACTGCCATAATTGTTTCATAATGCGTCGCTACAATTACAACCATTTCTGCTACAATAGAGAGAAGGGTATCCATCTTGCCGAAAAAACCTATTCTGTATCTGACCTTTTTCCGTGACTTATAATTCCACAGTTTGACCACTTCGGGGTTCACTAAACGCGGCTCTAGCCAACTAACAGGATAACATCGTGATTTACCCTTCCCATAGTTAGTCTCGCCATTTAACTTATTGTCTAAAACCTTCCCATTACAGGGTTTCCCTTCATTAACCCTTAATCTTTCCGGTGGGTTCTCTTGTTCTCCCAAAAACCATATGGGGGAACTTTCCCTTTTCGCCACGCGAATACTACTCTCTGTTTTCCCCTGAAACCCGTGCGAAACGTCTCGTACGGACAAAAACCTTTCAGGTTCAATACAGCCATCATTCGACTCCTGTTTTCCTGGAATCGGTAAGCGAGGCTCAGATTCTGAACTCGCCCTCAACTGGTTTTCGTCCCGTCTACTGCCATCGGTCAACGCAAGGGGATTTTCCTTTGCGCTATTCGAAAATCCTGTTTCCGATCTATTATATTCTAATTTCTCCCGGTTTCTACCTTCTTGAAACTCCTCTATGCTTTTACCTCCCAGAATTTCACCCGCGGGGTTATTTAGTTCAATACTTTCCTTCGTGCTACAAACGGGATGACTCGTTTTTTCTAACGGAAACTTGTTTTCCTTCCCCTCCGATTTTCCGGGTACTTCAGTTGGTTGGATTAAAACTCCGGCTTTCCCAAACTCCTCAGGACTCACCAGCTTAGAGTTACTGCTTTTACCTAAATTAGTTTCAGCGCTAAACCCACTATCCGTTCCTTTTTTCTGAATAGCTACAAGAGGCGAAATTCCTGGACCTGTGTCCCCTGTACACAACCTATCCGTTTTATTTTCCCGAATAGCCATACTAGGCGAATTTTCTGGACCTGTGTCCTCTGTGCTAAAGCTATCCGCTTCAACTGGTTTAATCGCAATTTCTTCGTAAAATTTTATTGATTGCAAAAATTCTCTTAAAATTAACAACTCTTCACTATGACGTAACTTAAGTTCATCTCGAATGCCGAATTCTACTTCACTCTCAAGATCAAAGTTTAATTGTTTTAGATTTTCTATAGTCTCTTTATGGTTTCGCACAAATGACTCTTTGTCAAATTTGAATTCCTCTGACATTCCCGCGACTAAAGTTTTAACATCAGGATCTAACGAAGTTCCCGTGGGCCTTCTGATTCTGGCCAGTTCCAACGCTCTATGTCGTTTTCGCTTTTCTAATTCCCAAGCTTCTTTTCTATCCAACAAAATTGATTCTAGAGAATTTTTCGCGAATTGTTCGTCAAAATCTGACGCTCCTACAATTTGCCTTATAATTCTTAGCTTTATGTCTGACATCGACACATTAGAATCGAATTTTGCTGCCAATGTCAGCAGGACACTTTTAGTATATCTAGCTAGAAATAGCTCCATTTCGGTAAATTCTGCCATAATTTCCCAAATTTTTCAATAATAACACTATAAGGTTCTATATACTATTTCCGAATACCAAATAATTGCTGTCAGGAATTTCTAACTTTGCTCTCAGTACACTCAATTTATCTAACACATAAATCCCTAATATTCCTCTGTAAAACCTTCAAACATTTAACACATACCATTACACAATTATTGTAATAAAACCTTAAAACATGTATTACATAATCATAAATATCATAACTAAAATTTCCAAAATGCCTGTCACATAAACCACAACAGTTATACACTATGATATTTAAATCGCTAGAACCTGTAATCAAACACTTAACTACAAATGTTTCAAAGAACTTAACATAACAACATATACAAGAATAAACGCTCTTAATCTACCGTTATGCCGCTGACACAACAAATATATAAAACATGCACAATATCACACAATTCCAGAAAACACATGCATACACAAAATTTTCATTTATTTATAGTATCGCCGGTGATATGTGTCCCACACTGAGCGCTTCCTGTGCACCAAAGGCACTGTGAGATTTTCTATGAATTCTCACAAAACTTTCCTGTTTAATCCCTAAACAGAGGTTTTCTTTTAAAACCTAACCTTGGGAGATTTATCTCAAAATCACCCCAAAAGAAATCCCTTTCCTGATTAAATCCTTAAACAGAGATTTTCTTAAAACTTAAACTTGGGAGATTTAACTCAAAATCACCCCACGAGAAATCCCTTTCCTGTTTAAATCCATAAACAGAGATTTTCTCAAAATTTAACCATGGGAGATTTAACTCAAAATCACCCCACGAGAAATCCCTTTCCTGTTTAAATCCATAAACAGAGATTTTCTCAAAATTTAAACCTGGGAGATTTAACTCAAAATCACCCCCCAAAAAAAATCCCTTTTCTGTTTAAAACCCTTAAACAGAGATTTTCTTGAAACTTAACCTTGGGAGATTTATCTCAAAATCACCCAAAAAGTAAATTGATTTTTAAAAATCAATAACATATATAAAATACAAAAAAGAACTTTAAACCATCGTTTAATCCCTAAACAATTAATTCCTTTGTGATTCCTCCGAATCACTTGTATTACTTAATTAATTTTCCTAAACCTTCACAGGCTTAAATTTCGGACCCCTCGACGAAGAGCTGAAATTAACTATCTAAATTCTCTGAATTATCAGGCTAATTCCAACTAGTCAACCCCACAATTTACTGCCCCTTGACGATATTTCGCGCAGACCTCTTGGAAGATTTCAAAATAGGCTCACCTTCGGTTATCATTGCATCAGTTGATCAGGCTGGTGTTTGACTTCCGCTCGGCTTCCCTTATCCTCCTTCTAATCCGTCTGGCTTTTCCTCGTCTGCCCGCAAATTCCGTAGGCTTCCGTTGACTTCTGCATTTGTCGGTTCTTCACCTGGATATCCTCCCAGCACCGCTTTCTCACTCCTCGTCGTTGGTCCGCCGTGTGTTCGCCTGCTATTTTACACTAGCAGACAATCCCACCGCTGCCACCAGCTGTGATAACGTGGCTACAGCGCCTTGCAAAAATATTGACTTCATTTTAGAGACACAAGACACCAGAGATTCTTGTTTAACTTACGTCCTTTATTGGACTAATAAAATTATATACATTGTTATTTACAAGTAGTAGATGGGCACCTTACACGTGCAAAACGAACTCGCTAAGCTCATAGCTAAATCTCAGCTCCTGAGCCTCCAGTCAAAACAACTCGAGAATCCTCTCCGGTTCCTGGTCTCTCTTTCTGTGTCTCTGCGTTCTCTCCTCCGGCGAGTCGGCGACCCCCTCTTTATAAAGGCCTCGCTCTCCTGGTGACAATCCGCTAGCCCGCTGACGTCATCTCGCTCCTGACCTCTCCCTCAGCTGTCTTGCCTCCGGCTAAAACGACATCCCAGAGTCGGTTCTCTTTGTCGGCCGCGGTCCTCTTTCAGCTGGACATCTACCATGCCTCTTGATGGACGGTCTCGTTAACGATGTTTTTCCAAGTTACCTTACCGTAATTGGAGCTGAAAGGCTGCATAGGCCCATCATCCGGTCTTTGTTAGCCTGAAAAATGTACGATTCTCTGGAACAGAAAACATTATTAACAGGTCTTTCTATGGAGATCATCTGCCGCCAAGACAGCTGAACTTTATGTCACCCTCGGCCAGTTTGCCTTTTCAATATTGTTCTTCGAACAACACATGAGGAATGGAGGCAATTACGTCTCCCGCACGAAGAATGTGTAGACTACATCACACACACCGCTTAACCTTTCTGCCCATTTTACAGAATAGCAAGGAAGGAGTGGAGGCATGTGTCAACAAAGGTTGCCGCTACTACAGGCGATATCGTATACTTTACAGAAATAAGGCAGATCAGTTGAGGGCAAATGGTAAAAAGATTTTATAGCCTACTTGATAAAATCAAATTGTTTATGACATTGAAAAAAACCTGTGCCAGAACTTGATGATGGCAACTGGATTGCAGATTTAGCATTTTTGATAGATTGCCCATTTAAATGACTCAAACACTCGTCTTCATGATAAAAACCATCTTATCATTACATTAGCGCCCTTTACACGTACGTTCTTTCGCGAGAGCTTGGAGCGTACGGTATTGCGCTCGGGAAAACTTGCAGTACGCTCCAAAGCAGCTTTCCCTTCCTCTCCGACACCTTTACACGTGCACTCAATCGCGCGGGATCGTGATTTCATGTAGGAAAGAGCGTACGTGTAAGGCCGTCTGCACACGGAGCAACTCAAAAGAAACTGATAACTGACCAAATCACAAACCAGTCCGTGATGAGTCGCAACCTATGTAATTGAATGGAGCCACGCACACGGCGCAACTGGTTACAAACCCGTCGGACGGGTTATATTATAATTAATATAACCCGTCCGACTAATATTATTAATACCCGCTTATATCAAAACCCTAGCCACCGATCTGAAAGCAAAGCTTAACTTGGATCAATCCCTTGAAAACTGAATTGCCGTGGGTAATAATTTATATAAATATTTTTTACTAACAAAAGAAGTCGTTGCTGTAATAAAGAAGGATTTTTTTTTAAAGATTAGACGCAAAGTAACTAAGGAAAGAAGAGGACAAAAAAATATCAAAATAAAAAAAAGTTTTTGTTTCGAACGCGGCTGGTAGTTTCTATATTTCGACATTCACCCACCCGCCCACACCGCGAATTTGTTGGCTTTTTTATTGTGGGAGCACCATCATATCGGTGGGTCAATATAGCTCCCTAATCTCAGCCTTATCGAACCGACAACCTGGTGGGGAAGGCACTCAGCGAATACCTGTGGGCCAAACCACTGCGCCACCCGGCCGACATAAGAGAGAGTGAACAAAAACAGAGGATAGGTTCTCTTTAAAAGATAATCTGGCAACCGTAACTATACCGTTAATGTCCGCGGAACCTTTATCTCACGCCGCATGATCAGATACACTCAGCAGGTAAAGCAGTCCAAGAGGAAATTCCTCTAGCTCCCCGAATGCTGCTTGTAAACAATAGAATGGCTATCTCTTCTAAACTTTCAACCTCGACTGAAGTTCCAACTCAGGAAACCTCACTAGTGAGTTCACGGGGAAATTTATAGCTCAGTTATCAGTCCAGTGGTAACGGTGGAAGTAACGAACTCGTTCTTCAGTCCTCAATCTTATGGATATACATACACAGTCCAGTCACATTATTGTGACCACCTGCCAAAAGCCAGAATAACCACTTTTCGCAGAGCAGACTGCTGCGAGACGGGCAGGAAGAAAGAGAGTCAATGAGGTTCTGCAAGGTACTCACAGGGATGTGGAGCCATGCTGACTCCAGTTTCGTGGCCAGCTGCCCTAGGTTGAGCGCTTGAGGATCCATGGCGCGAACAACCCGATCGAGGTGGTTCCACAGATTCTCAATTCGGTTTATGTCCAGGAAATTTGGATGCCAGGGGAGTACTGAAAACTCATCCTGATGCTCTTTGAACCCCGTACGTACACTGCGAGCTGTATGTCAACGTGCTGAGGAAAAACAATCCGCATGTAGGGGTGGACATGGTCCGCAAGGACAGATGCATACTTCCGATGATCCATCGTGCCTTCCACAATGATCAGTGCACCCAGGGAATGTCACGAAAACATTCCCCAGACCATAATGCTCCCTCCTCCAGCTTGGACCTTCCGGCAATTGTTGCAGGGTGTTTGTTTTCTGACGTTTCACGCCATATACGCCAATGTCAATCTATCCGATAGAGCATGAAACATGATTCATCGGAAAAAGCCTCCTCTTGCCATTCAGTGGACGTCCAGCTGCGGTACTGGCGTGCGAATTCCAGCCTCTGTCGCCGATGAACAGCCATCAGCATAGGTGCATTAACCAGCCGTCTGCTGCGGTGCCCCATACGCATCAACATTCGATGAACTGTCATTGAGGATATACTTTTGGTAGCCCCTTGGTGCATCTTGGTCAACGATTGTACGTCTATTCGCTCGAACGCATCTCCGCAGCCATCGTTCATCGTGCATCGATGGCCCATGATGCTCCACACTTGCCACGTCGTTGATTTTGGTTGATTTAGTGCCATTTTGTCATGCACGGTACACTTTTACCACGGCTGCACGCGAACAGTTCACAAAATTAGCCGTTTTGGAAATGCTGCTACCCTTGGCCCGGAAGCCAATGATTATGCTCTTTTGGACGTCTGATAAATCGCTCCGTTTCTGCATTACTCCAATGATTGCAATGTTTTCCGCTTTCCTCCTACACCTTTTATATACCCTCCACTACTAGTGCTGCCACGGACTTTCTGCAATTGGTTATTTCGCGTCGACGTCAAAAGTAGGCGGTGGTCACAATAATGTGACGGGACTGTGTATAATGACAATAACTTGTGCTTATTTGTGTTTGGAAAATGAATATGGTAAAGTGTAAATACAGTGAATCCTTGAGTTTGATTACAGAAAACTGAAATGTATTCATCGGATAACATTCGTGTATATATACACTCATGGACAAAAAAATTAGCGCACCAAGAAATAATTGCGGGATCGTAACGAAACTTGCAATGAAGGTACATGTCGGGGAGATATGCAAATGATTAGAAATGCAGCGTGATTGCGCATTACGTATAGCCGGTAGAGGGCGTTGAACATCGTACTCTGTGGAGTATAAAACAGGTAACCAAAGCTTGTTTGAGTGTGCTGAATCATTTACAAAGGAAGAGCTGAGATAGACATGCCATTACGCCGTGTTCGAAGACAATATAAGCAGTTGTCGCAGTTTGAGAGGGGGAGAATCGTCGGGATGATGGAAGCTGGGTGGTCAGCTAGGCGAGTAGCTCGTCAATTAGGCCGCTCTGATTGTGTTGTGAGGAGGTGTTGGGACCAGTGGACCCGAGAGATGTCATGTACACGAAGACCAGGCTCAGGACGCCCTCGACAGACCAGTCGTCAAGAAGACCGCCACATCGTAAGAAATGCACGCGTACAGCCAACTGCTTCATCGGCCGCCATCCAGGCACAGGTAGCACTTTCACTAGGGGGCTCTGTGTCTTCTCGAACCATACGAAGGCACCTGGCTGAAGGACAGTTGGTATCGCGGCGCCCATTACGTGTGCTGCCCTTGACGCCCACCCATCGACGCCTCCGTTTGGAGTTTTGCCGCGCACGAGGAAACTGGACTGCAGCGGAATGGAACCAGGTCGTCTTTAGCGACGAATCCTGTTCCTGAAAGACAATTTTATATGTACATCGACAGTGTTAGACCATACGAATTTGGAATAGCTTGTTAAACGATATTGGTATTATTGAAAACTAAAACTTAATATAAAGAGGAAATTTAAACAAGAATATTTAAGTAAATTTAGACATTCTACAAAACCAAAAAAAAGAAGAAGAAAAAGAACCATAAATATAAGTATTGACCGGAAAGGATTAGTGGTATTGACTGGAGAGGATAATCGTAAACGTATCGAATGGACTTATGGTAAAGTCGTTACTTTGTAACCTAGAAAAGATGGACATATTCACGTGGTCAAAACAAAACAAAAGTTAGTGAAATAGTAAATTTTTTTTATCACTTGAAAAATTAATTTATTATTTAGTATATTAAAATTTAGTGTTTTGATTATTGCAATTTCTAGAATATTTAAAAACAAAGTATTTTTCTCTCGCTATTATACATCTTATGCTAAAACAAGACAAGAATGATATTCGTACCTTAGGAGCAGTAAACAAACTAGGATTTCTCTGTCCAGTTTCTTTGTTTCTTTTTATGGCTGATCGATAGCCATTATATATGTGCACAGCATAAATTTAAAAATTTGTGAGACAATTTTCAAACACACGCGTCCCTATAACTAAATGAAAAATCGGCCCCTCTGTTACATGTCGCGCCATCTACTGGTGAGCGACCATAATCGGTCCATTTTTCGGGGATTTCCCCATTGAAGTTTATGCTCTTTATTATAGCTTCATAGTTCAGGGCTGTATTATCCAATTTTTTTCAACCACAATTTCACCACACTCCTTGTCCAAAATTCGGAAATGGGCACGACGATCTTTTTTTTTTTTTTACAGTTAACGGTTAGGGTTATACTTATGTTCATTCCATGAAGCTACAGAAGGAGCGTAAGCTTCAATGGGGAATTTTTCGAAAAATGGACCCATTATTGTCGCTCACTGGTAGATGGCGCGACATGTAAGTGAAGTGACGATTTTTCATTGAGTTATACGGCGTGGTGGTGAAAGTTGTTTTACAAATTTTAAAATTTATTCTGTGCGCAAATATGCCAAACACGTGTTTTGCTCCGGGTTGTTCTACTGGCTATCGATCAGCCTTAAAAAGAAATAAAGAAACTGGACAGAGAAATCCTAGTATATTTGCTGCTCCTAAGGTAAGAACATTATTATTGTTTTGTGTTAATATAAGATGTATAATAATGATAGTAAGATGTATAATAAGATGTATAATAACTTTTCTTAATATTGAATTTAATCACTATTAAGTTACTTGATAAGTAAATAACTTTACATTGTATGATAAACAATGTTGTTACTATAAATGCTTATGCAAAATCTGTTGAGTATAATTTTTAAAAAATTAATATTTTCCTATCTTTTTACTGTGAGTACAATGAAACCCATACTTTGTGAAAATGCGAAAATATAGCTGATTTGTCCTTATGAATGTTATTTGGGGTTGTTTTCTTTTTAATTTGCTGAAAATATTTCTAATCGATAATTTACCGACTTGAAGGTAATTCCTGACAATGCTGGAACCATAATATTGAATTTTATCACTATTAAGTCAGTTGATAAGTAAATAAGTTTTTATTGTATGATAAACAAATTTGTTACTATAAATGCTTGTGCAAAATCTGTTGAGTATAATTTTTTAAAAAATTAATATTTTCCTATCTTTTTACTGTGAGTACAATGAAACCCATACTTTGTGAAAATGCGAAAATATAGCTGATTTGTTCTTATGAATGTTATTTGGGTTTTTTTTATTTTTAATTTGCTTAAAATATTTGTAATCGATAATTTACCAACTTGAAGGTAATTCCTGACAATGCTGGAACCATAATATTGAATTTAATCACTATTAAGTTAGTTGATGAGTAAATAAGTTTTCATTATATGATGAACAATGTTGTTACTATAAATGCTTATGCAAAATCTGCGTACAAAATCTGCTTATGCAATAAAATGCGTACTTTGTGAAAATTCAAAAATATAGCTGATTTGTCCTTGTCAAAGTTATTTGTTTTTTTCTTTTTAATTTGCTGAAAAAAATTGTATTCAGTAATTTACCAACTTGACGATTATACCTCCAGTTTTAAAATGTGTAATCTGAGATGCTTTGACTGATTTTTTTTTTCCAAAGGAAGATATTTTAAAGTATTGTCTGATTAAATACTGAATTGACTTCCTATTTTATTAGTCCTGGTAAGAATTTATTTCTGATTGATAGAAAATGTTGCTTTTCTTTTTAAAGGCTTGTTATATATGATGTATTATTCATACTTATCTGCAAATAAAATTATTCTTATATTACTATGTGTGTGAGTGTTTTGGTTAATCAGTATCATTTCTCACATTTTTTTCCATAAGAGATTATGAACAATGATAAAAAATTTCTTCACAATTCTTTTCTGTAATTTCATTTCCTTAATTATTAAATTATTACAAAATTCTGAACTCATTTATTCTGAAACCAATACACAATTATTCTGAAAAAGTTTATTTACTCATTTCCTTTAAGAATTTTAATGAATTGTAGCAAAAAAAGCACTTGAAATAAAGATTTTGAATGAAAATATACAATTGTTAAATTGAATAAATAAATTCACATTAAATACGCACTAAAATAAAGCAATTTGTTTTCGTTAGGAAAAATACGAAAATACATATTAAAGCGTATGGTTGTCCGTGTCTAAGCCACCCGCTATTACACGCGCGCGCCATCTAGTGGCGGCGACAAAATGTGAGACACATTTTTAACACTGAGCTGCTCCTCCTTTCGTAGCTTCATGGTTCATTCCGTACACCTAGTTGCTTGTCAGTCGTTTATTTGAGATCCTTCCTACCAATTTTTGACTTTTGACTAATGAGTTGTTTTTATTCTGAAAGCGGTTTCTCCGAGCCGTGATCCGAGCAAAAGTTGCTTTAACAAACAATACCATGTTCATATGTAATTAATTAATCATATCTGATAAAATTAAGTTTGGGGAAACTGAGTTCTGAGCTTTTACTTTTTTTTAGCTTAAAATTTTTCATTCGAAATGTTGCATACTTTAAAACCATTTCATTGCCCGAATTGCAATGTGCTTTTTACAAGCAGAGGTAATTTTATGCTTCATTCTGTTACATTACCTGAAATGAATTATATTTAAATGTATTAAATACATTTATTTGGTGTTTGTGTTAAGACGTAAAATTGTGGATGTCATGTTACCAATACAATTACAATCCAAGTTTTTTTATTTTTGTTTTGCGTTTTACTTGTGTAGATTATATTTTCTACATTTTCTGCCGATGTGTTTCTATTTTATTTCATTGTCAGCATGGATGGAATCGAAAATCATTGCTACTCCCTCCCCCTTTCTTTTTGCTTACTATTTAAGTAAACGAAATTTTCCGTAAACAAAATTGCATCGAAATAAAATGTTCATTAGTTTCTTTAAAAAGAAAATTAAAACTTTAAAAAATGCTTTAAACACTTAGTGCAATAATTGTGTGTGGTCTGTAATATAACTCTTTAGTTCTAATTCTCTTAAAAATGAATAATTGTTGCAAATAATAAATTGTAAAAAGATAAAACAGTAAGGTGGACTTTTAGAAAGTCTGATCTCTGTTCTGACATTCATTTTAAGGGGTAATTTAGGACCAGTTAAAAAATACTGTGTTTCAGAAGACTGATAAAATGTGCAAGAAATATTATAAAATTTCTTTGAAATTTTGGAACTTCCTGAAAAATTCTGGAAAAGTTTTTAGTAATGTTATTGCGGAACATTTAAAAATATGATTTTGAGGATTAAAATGATGATTTTTTTTTTCATTAAAATCAATTTTTTCAGTCAGGTTCTCCAAAATACAGAATTACCTTCAGCTGTCAGGTAAAATCTTTCAGCCAAAAAATAAATCTATAAAGTTTATAATTGTTGTTTATAATATTCAAAGAGCCCAAGATATTTCTGTTTGAATTTTCTCTTTGGAGATCTGTAGATTTAAAGTCCAAACAAGAACATGTCTTTTTTTTTCTTCTGTTATTACTGGAATTATCTTTTAGCATCAAAATGCAAAGCTGAAGATGATTACCAATTTATAACTCTGTTAGAAGACCGATTTTATGTGGTCTTTATAAAAGCATAGAAATCTGCTCTTAAAATTGTCCACCATCAATGAAAGCCTGGACTACTATAAAAAATATTAATTTTGTTGAACTATTGAGAGAGGGCCTAAGGAAGCCCTAAAATATTGACTTAAGATTTGCTAGCAATTATAAAAATAGTATCAGTCGGCCTTAAATCAAATGATAATTTTTAAAGCTGTCCTTGTGGTGGAGGGAAAGAATTCTCCAGAATGTGAATAACTTTTGAATTTTGTTATTAGCTTATGGAAGCATTAGGCTATAATACCATTAGCCCACAGTTTCTCCTATTCCTCTGCTCATGTTCATTAAAATTGTTAGGTGCAACAGTTGTCTGAATGATCAGCAATAAAATTCTCTCCAGAATCACTAAAAGGCTCTGAGCAAGTGAGGCAGTATTAGCTGCCTAATGTAGTACATTTAGCTGCATGGTAGTCAAAAATGTACCTTTCAGGAAGCTAATTTGTGTTAAGATTTCTAATTTTATTCAGTTGAAAATCTAGTTGAAGAGGGTCATTAGGTAGTTAATAAACTTTTGGACTATTGAATGTAAAGACAAATAATTGCAATCCCATCATTTTATGAACTTTTTGGCATGTGAGCATTTGTAAACATTTTCTTTGATCTGCAGTGCTGTTAGCCAATGCAGAGATGTTAAAGGTGTTGGTGAACGATTAAATAAGAAATAAATTTATAAGAAAGTTATATTTTGTTTGGGCGTGCTGATCCTTTGGCCAAGTTGGACTCTGACCCTTGTGGTGCCAGTCAAAACTGGAACTGCACCTTCATCGCCCATAGCCTTCGGGATTTGATCTGATATTGCTGTTGGTTAAGTGGCATAAGCAACAACATATTTTATTTAAAGTGAATCCTCTTAACATATTATTAGCACATTTAGTTAAAAGCTCTTAAACACCATCAGTTAAAAGTAACACTCCACTGAAGCAAGTAAGCATAACATTTTAAATAATCCGAGAGAAAAATGTGCTCTGAGGTCACGACGAGAATTCATTAAGACAGTGTTACCACAGACCCATTTTTTAGAATATATAAGCTGACAAATGAAGGGGAAAAAATCTTGCTTCACAGTTTATAGTGAAAGAATATCATGTTGAAAGATTTCTTTTGTAGCATGTTTAAAAACTGAAAATATATAGTTCACAGAGTTAACTTTCATGAAGGAGAATTAAATAAAATGAAAGTAACACACTGCTAGATTTTCTAAACAGGGATTGAAAAATCTTTTGCTTAACATGATAGTGCATATAAAAGTTTTCCATTCATTATTAAAATCACAGTGGGTTGTATTTTAGTGGATATATTTTTCTGTATGTTCTTCTCTTCTTTTTTTTTTTTTTTTTTTTTTTTTTTTTTTTTTTAACTTATGAGTTACATAATTTATTCTGTAGATACTGGAAGGCAATACAGTCAGAAGTTTCCTATAATTCTCCCATGTAATCACTCAGTATGTGATAATTGCTTGTATGCTGCTGTAAAGGTTAAAAAAAAATTTTCCTGTTCGATATGCAAGGTAAAAGAGATTTTAGCATTTTTTTGTTTGTTGTACAATGTAAAGAATTTGCTCTTTTGGGCATTTGTCTTATTAATTATATTCTTGGTTATAAAATTAAATAGAAAATGTGTGATTTTTAATGTTTTTAAAAAGGGGGAAAATGTGCTCATAGTTACATTTAGGAAAGATTACTTATATGTGCACACACACACATATATATATATATATATACATACATACATACATACAGTGTAATCTCTATTATCCAGTTTGTGGATTATCCATCCAAAAAAAATCTGAAATCTTTATCTAAAATACTTGCATAATTTATTAAAAACTGCTTGCATATGTTGCAACAAGATTTTTAAAATAAGTTTTCTATTTATTGAGAAGATTTTTATTTGATAAAAGATGCAATAATTCAATAAAATCGGAAGCATTTATCGGGGAAAGTCCAATGTGAAATGACCAATTTAATTCATTTAATGCAAATTTAAAAGTTTTTGAGGTGGCTAATGAAGAAAAATCTCGTACAGTGGTTAGAAAGTGATTGATGTAAACCAGAGTTTGAACATAAGAGTGACCCTGATATAAATGCTGCTACAATTCAACCTTGGGAAGAAGTTGAAACTGAAGAGAGTGAAGAAGAGACTGGTGATCTGATCAAACACAGTACAGTGCTACCGTTTGACAACACTTTGCTTAGATTATATAAGTCAATGGAATTATGAAGTGATATCATAGCTATGAGGAAAATTCATAGTGATATCAAAAACTATATCAAAGATTCATTAAACAAAAAAAAATAAATAAATAAAATTATGGATTATATATATCCATGTTTTCTGTTATCTTTGCTACTCTTCCCCTCTGTTAACACAGTGTATTATGAGTACATGTTATGTATGTGTGTGTGTATATATATATATAGGGACATTCCATGAATAAGTGGACATCAGATGAAAAAATTTAAACTGTTTTTTTCTGCAAGTGTTATATATCATTATTTTCAGAAATAACTGAATTTTTGTAATATGATAAGAATAATACCATTTCTCACAGGACACATGCCTTAAAATACAATAGAAAATACTCTTTTTGTATTGACCATTTATTGCTATAAAACCCTATTTTTTGCATACTCATTGGGGTGCTTATTTTATGTTTAAAAAGCCTAACAATTATTTCTTTATGATTTCTCACTATTTTCTTACAAATGCAGCATCAAAATCTTTGCTATTTATTTTTTTATTTGAGGTGGTAGTTAATTATATGATATGAGAGTGTCATTCTGTTACCAAAAAACAAATACTTTTTTGGGTGATTATTTAAATTTTATTTATTTAAATTTAAGTCTACAATATTATGATAAGTTTGTATCTTTAATATTGTTAATTTGTCTGATATTATTTGTAGGTAACATAATGACAGTATAAAGTAACAGAATGACAGTACAAAACTATAGCACAATTTTTCATGCACATAAATTTAATAAAATGAAAATAAAAAATCTATGTAATCTTTAATATTACTAACAACAAAATTTGTTATTCTTTTGTTTTATAATGCAAAATTAAAATAATTTTTATTGAAATTTTGTTTTAACCATTTAAACTGTGGAATTAGTTTTGTTTTATTTGCAAATTTTATTTATTTTTTGTTACTTTAACCACAAAGATAATTGCTTAATATTTTTAACTAACCATAAATTTAATTTTAACTGTAATGTAGTTTTTAGAGATCATGTGCTAGAGTAGATAGTGTGAGTTTGATGTATCTTGTGTAAAACTTAATACATTGCTGAGTAATATTTTCTTTTTCACATCTTGATGCTATTAATTATTTAGAATATGTATTGTATTAACTATTTAGAATATATTTAAAATCGAAACTGAAAAAATGGATCTAACTGCTGCTGAAAAACAAAGACTGTATAGAGAATGCTTAAAAGCAAAAGGATTATATGACAAAGTAAAAGAAAATGATAGGAAAAGAAAAAATCATTAACACCTAAACAGTTAAAAACTTTTAGGTTGAAACAGAAAGTTCTCCAACAAAAGTGTAGGTCCAAGAAGAATAGTTTAAAACCAAAACATTCTACAAGTCCTTACAATTTCCCTCAAACTTTATCAAAAGCAGTCTACAGAATAACTTAATCTTTGCCTTCAAGTCCACAAAAATGCACCTAAGTTGTTCAGGAAATAATCAATAAATATGCTGTCTTACCAGAGCCCTGTATACCAGTATCTAAAAACATGGTGGAAAGCATAGTAAATTTTTATCAAAATGATGATATTTCTTGGCAAGCACCTGGAAAAAAATTTTGTAATAATATATAAACATGGTTTAAAAACCAAAGTACAAAAACGCTTCTTAATTATGACTTTAAAAGAAGTTTATGCACTTTTTCAGCAAGAATCAGAAATACAGTTGTCCTTCTCACAGTTCTGGGAACTCCATCCTCCTTTTCTAATGCTTCATAAAGATATTCCTCATAATGTATGTGTATGTGTATATCATGAGAATATTAGACTATTATTAGAAAGTTTGAGTTCTTGTTTTATTGATTTTCCTAGAACATTTCACGATTTAATTTCTATAGTAGTATGTAATGAAAATACTGAAGCATGTATGTTTTCTCATTGTGAAAAGTGTAAAGATAAATTTAAAGAACAGTATCTACTTAGATTAGACAAAGTACCAAATGAAATACTTTCATAGGAACAATGGGAGAAAGTCAACCAAAAATCTTTGAAACGCACACATACAGATACTGTAGAAAATTTCTTGAAAATTCTTTATAACAGACTGCCATACTTTTTAAAGCATACATTTATAAAATGCCAGCAACAGAATTTCTTTCAAGAGCAAAAAAGAAGTGTCTCAAAAACAAAAACTGTAGTGCAAGTGGATTTTGAAGAAAATTTTACATTAAAGTTTCAAAATGAAATACAAAGTGCACATTGGTATAATAACCAGGTTAACTGGAAAATTAATAACTTCTGCTGAAGAATTGCCAATATTGCGGTTGAACACTGCGACAATTTGATTATAAAATTTGTTTCTTCTGAAATGATAAATGATTATGTTGATGTACTAAATGAAAGATGGCAAAGTATTTTCACCCTTCCAGATACACATGGAGTGCATTTCCTGAAACCTTTAGATTATTATCTCATTGAGTACAGTAAATACTCTTTTTCGAGTGAAAAGAAGACATAATTTAAAGGAAGGCAAATTAACTACCATTACAAGTTCACAAGTAGAAGAAGAATAGTCCCTAAAAGTAGGATACTACATTTTAATTGACTGGTGAGGAAAGAAAACTGTTCACAGATATGTTGCCCAAGTACTTGTTATTGAAGATGATGATATTGAAGTTCTCTGTATGGGTAAACAGGACACTCTAGGACTAATTTATGCATTTCCTTACAATGAAGTCAAGTGTTGGATCACAAAAACTCAAATTAAGCAAAAGCTGAAAGAATCATCAATAGTAACTGATGGTTCAAACACTAGAATTAGAAGCCGGTTTGAATTTGAGAAATGTATATGTGCTGAGTAATGTATGAAAATCAACTCAGTTTCAATGTTATTCATAAAATGTGATCTTTTGTAAGTTAATTATAATAAATTTGTATTTGATATTTCAAGCCATTCTTAACAGAACTTTGTCATTCTGTTACCACATGATTTCACTAAGCCTAATTAATTTTATAATATTAATTATTTTCATGTTGAAAAATGACAAACTTTTAGTACTGAATCAGGTCTTGCTGCTGACATTATTTTTTTGTTTTGTTACTGCAACAGTTGGCTGAATTTTTTATTTGTTATTAAATGTTTTTGTTATACTCAAAATGTGTCATTCCATTACTAAAAATAAAAGTGCTATTTTTTAAATATAGATAATGTATAATTTTAAATTATCTGCATTTTTCATTTTAAGTCATTAAGATGTTTATAGTTTGCCTTATTTTCTTTTTATTTTAATATTTAAGTTAGTAGAATATGTGATATATGTTGTGAATGCTTGTCCAAATGTCATTCCGTTACTCGTGGAATGTCCCTATATATATATATGTGATAATATTACTAACTACCTATAATCGCCCATTCTGTAATTCATCTCTGTCCTGGTAACCCGTCCTTCTTGTCTTGGTGTAAACGCTTCGCCTTCCCATATACTAACTTCCTCCGCCAATTCTGGTAACCTCTCTGACCTAATTCTATTTTGGCGCTCTTTGCGGGAGACGCTGGACTGGCTCGAAGCGAGTAAGATGTGTTGCTTTACTGTTTAATACATTAGTTTGTTCCTGAAGCTGATTTTATTATTTTCCGGCCACGATGTAAGCTACATTTTCATGAGATGTCCATCCGGACATTTCATATATATATATATAAATAATAAGATGTTTAGTACAACTTTCTAAAGAAAGTTATTCAATATAAGACATCTTTTTATCATGCCAGGGTAGCTTATTGGTTTAAGCATCTACTTGTTTATTGGAAGATCTCTGATTCAAGTTCTAGTGATGATAGAAAATGGTTATTATTTCTTGGAAGAGCTTTTATTCTTTATTTCACCCAAATCGTTATTTTTCTAAATTTCTGATGATCATGAAGAAAACTCATAAATAAAAATATTTTCTTTGCAAAAGAGATTAATTTAAAATCTTTTTTTAGGTTCCAGTTGATTTATCATCTGGAAATGAATCACTTGCAAAATTACATCCTGATCTTCATGCATTAGGGATTCTAAATGCAAATAAAAAGAACCCTTTACCCAGGTATATATAAATTTTCATTGTTATATCAGATCCTTTATGTTTTTGTTTTATATTCATCTATGGACATTGAAGCGTCTTTAATTGTAGGTGAATAATAATTATAACAATGATAATAATAACGCTTCTCTGACTCCAATATAAATATTATTTATTATATATTAGATGTTGCTTATATAACTAAATAATTAATCTACTTTTTGACATCGAATACATCTAACTGGCACAACCAAAACATTGATTCTTCTCTTCTTCATATCACCTATGTTGCCACACATGTTCAACTTATTTAATTAAAATCTTGATGGCCAAACGATAAATTGATGTGGAATAAATTGATGAGGATTTAATTGTCGTCTGCCGAAGCGACACTACACACCCCCTTCCCAGTAACAGCGATTACGGAAGATAATCTTTTAAGTGACTGGGAAACTTCACATGTCGGCCAGTTCTGGTAGTCTTTGAATTTTCTTCGGCAGCCTTAAGCTCAGGTGTTTTGTCAAGTTTTGTTTTCTTGGAATGTGGTTCATGGTAGGGGATATCGGATTCTTTCATTAGAAAACATGGTTTTACTCTGTCGATCGAAACTCTTTTTACTTTTCCCTGGATTTCAATATCGAAATACTTATCCTTTCTTGCCTTTACAGGATAGGGTCCAAAATAGACAGGCTGTAGTGAAGAATTGTTGATGTTGTTGTATAACTAAATAATTAATCTACTTTTTGACATCGAATACATCTAACTGGCACAACCAAAACATTGATTCTTCTCTTCTTCATATCACCTATGTTGCCACACATGTTCAACTTATTTAATTAAAATCTTGATGGCCAAACGATAAATTGATGTGGAATAAATTGATGAGGATTTAATTGTCGTCTGCTGAAGCGACACTACAGACATTATATTTTTTATATGACTTTGTCTGTTGTGGATCATGTTATGTATTTGTAAAATAATGGTAATGTATAATTTAGAAGTGAGTGTTTTAAAACTCTGCTTCTCTCTTTATCTAAGATATTTTGCTATTATTTTGGGCTCTCTTTAAGTAGAACTACAAGTATCAGTCACATGTAAACATGACTTTTATTAGATCCAGTGACTAATATTGTTGTAAATGTAGCTATGGAAGGTATTTTCAAAGGTCTGTAGGGCTAGCATTTGAACTCTTAAGTTATTATTATATAATTGACTAAGTTATTATATAATTGATTATGTTATTATTATATAATTGACTTTATTCATTTTAAGTGGGAGTAGTCATAATATTTTAACTTTTTGGCAAAGATACAATAAATTGTTTGTTATTGGAGTGTTGCAAATAATTGATCAAGCCCAAAAATTTTCTCCTTAAATAATATCTCTATAGCAGCACTAGTGTAACATTTATGATGTCATGTGTTTGAACAACATTTTTATTTACATTCCATATATCAGTAAAATTTTGTGTGCTTTTTATAACCCTTAGGCCACTGAGTTTTTGCCTTTTCGTTCTTCCCCCAGCGTTGGGTTTTTTTAGGAATTGCCTTATGAAGGAACATTTGAAACATGTATTCAGTATAATTAAATTCTTTAAATCAAAATAAATGGAACATAAAATTTTTAAGAATACATGTATATATTTATGTAATGTTCAGATTATTTTGTTCAGAAATTTCTTACTTTATATTTTAAAAGCAAGCTGATATGCATAAACCCACTTCACAGCCTTTACACTATAATCTTGCTTCCTGACATAAATTTTTTTTCCGCTCACTGATTTTCTGCAGCATACTGCACATTTTCTCCGTGGTCCTTTTCGATTTGCAATTGCAGGTATGTACTCTGCAAAATGTCTTTCTGTGAGACTAATAGGATCACCTTGTTTTGAAAAGCATCCAACCAAATTCAAAATCCTGAAACTAATTTCATTTTCTACTCCATCGATCCCAAACTGTTAGTTCGTGAAACCCAAGGTGTTGACGGTGTCTACAAAGACGGTTTACGAAAATAATATTGTAATGGTGGGATTTTAAATCACCCAAAAAAGAAAAATAAACAGAAAAAAAAAACATACCCAATGCAATACTCAAGAAACAAAAAGTACTAGTTCTATTTTTTACCACTTGATGTTGCATTATACGTCTACGGAATATATATTTAGTTCATGATTAGTAGTATGGCTACTGTGGCTGTGTTTGTTTAGTGACGTTCTTCTTGTGTACATCTTTCAATAATTAATAATTATAATATCCCAATTTTATTATGGATCGATGGTTAAAAACGAGTTGTGTAGAAGCAACACATGATGGTACTGAAAGCTATAGTGAGCTACCATTTCACCAGACTAAAAACAAAAGACAAAAACCAAATTCATGGTGAACATTGTGAGAAAAAAGGGAAAAGGCGAAAATATGTCAGCGACTATTTACAAATGGGTTTTTATTTTACTGGGGAAGAGTCAGAACCTAAGCCGCTTTGTTTAATCTGCAATGAAGTTGCCAACAGCAGTTTAAAACAATCACTTCTTTGTAGACACATTGAAATAAAACATCCGACGCACATGATAAACCTTTCAAGTATTTTATAAGAAAATTAGCAGATAATAAAAATTGCAGTGCCTCCTCTTTCCTGTTGTCAAACAAAGAAATTAAAATGGTCCTTGTGGCATTATTTTGAGTAAGTTATAGAATTGCAAGATCTGGACTGGCACATACAATGACAAAAATTTTAGTTGGACCATGTGCAAAAGATATCGGGAAATGTATGCTTGGAGAAAAGGCTGCAAGGAAAATTGAACTGGTTCCCTTATCAAACAATACAATCTCATGTAGAATTAATGATTTGGCAAATGATGTGGAGAAGGAACTTTTGAAGAGAATAAAATTGAATTATTTTGCGATCCAGCTTGATAAGTCGACCAATGTAGAGAACGCTGCAGTATTGCTTGTCTACGTTAGATATATTTTCACGGATATCATTCAAGATGTACTATTTGCAAAACCTTTCAAAACCTATATAACTGGAGAAGCAATTTTTGATATGATCAGTGGTTATTTTGAAAAATGAAATAAACTGGTCTTAGTGTGTGGGTGTGTGTACAGATGGTACAAAATCAATGACAGGAAAATTATCTGGTTTTGGGGCATGGGTAACAAAGATCAACCAGAAAATTGAATGGACTCATTGCTGTATTCATAGACAAGCATTGGCATGTAAGCGTTATTCCTGGAGAGTTATCTAGGTTCGAAAACACTGTTCTACTGTATGTATTCTGAAAACATTCATCTAAAAATCTACAACCACTACAAGAAACAATCACTAGAACATGGGAAATGCATTTGTAACGTTCAAAACATTGGAAAATCCAGATAGATGCTTGCAGCACATCCGTAACAATAGGGGAAAGACTGGTGGATGCGCTGAGTGTGTTCCTAATGGCCTAAGGGTTAAGAAAGCCAATAAATAAATTGTTCTTAACTAAAAAATATGATGATGACTTTATGCATTTTAAAATTTTGTTTATTATTTGTTCCTTCATGAGAATTGTTAATGTTTCAGCCTCAGAGTCAAAATGGTATCAAGTCCTGAAATGCGTCAAAGCATCAGTCATAGAGGTCGATCACATTCAAGTTTGTATTTAATATTTTCTTCAGCATCATTTAAATATACCTATTATGTATCAGCTTTTAATTTTGTTTTTAAGTTTCATAATTACCATAATTCTAGTTTATGTATGTGCAGCATTAATCTGTTTCTGTTCGTGCTTTTTTTTTTCCAATCATTTTCTTTTAGAGAAAAGGAGTAGAATTTTTGGCAACTAACTTAAAATCGGACAAATACAGACTAGTTTCCTTATATTACTAAACATGGTCTACCAGTCACAAGTCATGAAAAAGTATTGGTTTAAAAATATTTAGCTGTTCCTTGAATAGTAGGACTTTGGATGTATGATATCAATATTTCTCTATCTTTTTTTTAACCCCCCCCCCCCCCCTGCTGCTGACTTAGGGTGCTATTTTCTTTAAAAAAACCTAAAGATTGTGTGCTAAGTTATGTGCAGAATGTTTGATTATTATTATTAGAATCCAAAATGCAAATATGAGCCCACTCTAAGGTATCTCATAGGCTTAATATTATATTGGAATTCCATTCAAGTTTCAAAAACATGAAAGGTATATTGCTCCAAATGATTTCTTTCCCTGACCTCTAAGGATCCCCTTGTGTTAATTTTTTTTTTCATTGATTTCCAAACTTTTAATTTCTGAGATTTTTTTGTTTTCTTTTAATTCAAAGAAATAATTTTTAGTATTCAAATAATGATTTTTCATAGAAAACAGAAATAGAGATATATATCTCCAACATACAGGTAGCCTTGGACTAAAGTTTTACCCATGTTATGAGCTTCTCGGAAAGGCTGAGGAACAAATAACAAGGGCAAAACCTAGGTCCAAAACTACTTGTATGCTGGAGATGTATATTTTTGCTTAATGCTCCACCTCTTTGGCATGCCTTATGCATTTTGTCAACGTTAGAGAATCTGTTAAACTATTAATTTGTCTTTATCTAAACATTACCTGTGAATAAATTATGCTGAGCATTTTATTAAGAACATCATGTATCTGATTGTGTTTATTTAGTGTTATTGTTAGAACATTTAATATACCTACGTATCTCTAGGGCATTAAGATCATGCAATATATTCACACTTAATATAAATAATTCTGAGGTAATATATGCAATGTATATAATTATTAAAATAATCTGTGTATTTAGTTTTATACATTTCATTGAAATTGCATTTTAGTAATTCTTATCTGCACTGTCATAAATTATCTTTTTCTCAGCTGTAAAGGTATGCGATAATTGCTGTCAAGTTGAAGCTCTCTGGCAGTGTGATGAATGCCACTCAAACTTTTGTAACATTTGTTTTGATCAAGTAAGTATTGAGTTTTGTGTTTCACATTTCATTTTAAATTTTGTTAATGTATTTCATTTATTTTTTTATATTGAGTTTTATTATTGAGTTTGCAAATTAAAAGAAGAAATTATTGTTAGATTTGATCATTTTAAATCTTTAACACCAGCCTGTGTTCAGAGGATTTGAACTTAAAAACCTCTGAGCATAGGTAATACTTCTTGCATCTCTCATTTGCTATTGAGCTCTTTCACACCTAATTGATTTTGTTACTTTACATGCATTATCCTCTGTCTACTTGACATTGTTAGAGCTGCTGGGTAGTAGTCCTATTGGATTCATTTAGCTCAATGTTAAACTATGGAGGTGTTTCCAGTGGTTGTCAATTTAGATTTAAAGATTTTTTTTTAAAATTGTACTCCATAATAGAGGGAGAAATATTTTTACTCAGCTATCCTATTCATTTTAGAAATTTCATCCATCAAAAAAAAATTATATACATCCAAAATACAGTATACCCTCCTTCCCCCGAATAATTCAAATTTAAAAATATTACTTGAGTTTCTTCTAATGAATGAAAGAGATACCCAAGTAAAATATTTTTTTCTCTATTACAGAGTACAATTAAAAAAAAAAAAATCTTTCAATCCAAGTTGACAATTGGGAAAAATTCTTCCATAGGTTAACACTGAGTTTAGCAAATGCGATAGTGCTTCTAACCAGCAGGCTTAACATATAGGTGCAAAAAGATTGTCTTATGTAGATTGTACAGATATCATATTGTTTAGTTTTGGGGATTAAAAATTAGCAAATATCCTTAGAATATATGATTTTGCTTTTGTTACATCTTCTCCCCTTTCCTTCTTCCATTTTAAACATTTTTGTGCATAGTGTATCTTGTTTTCATTTGTTACTGTTATTACTCTCTATTATAGAAGAAAATAGGAATGGAAGAAATAATGTTTTGCATTTTAAAAACATATCCTTAATGAACAAATATTAATTATTTTAACTTTAAAAGTATTACCTTTTCTACTAATTCTTACCACCTTTTCCACTATTGCTTTTAGACTCTTTTGAATTATGTGCAAACTAATCACAGTAAGAAAATTGATAAAATAAAAAATATGGTTTAACTATCAACTTGAAATTTAATTAAACATCTTGTTTTTCTGTTCAGATAGGAGTAAACAAGAATAGTAAAATAAAAGGGGGGATTGGTTGTTATTATACCTGATTATATATTTTTTTGTTACCTCCTGTTTTGAAAATCCTGTATAGGTTCTGGAATTGATTTACCTATTCAAATTCTTTTGGGATCTGGAGTCATAGAGATTGAACAAATTTCATCTTGGAATATTTATTTAGAAATACTTATCTAAACCTGATTGAATGTCTTAACCAGACTGAAATAGCATTCACCCATAATATGAAAAATAATGCTTATGTGTTATAAAACTAATTTTAGTTACATACCGAATCATATATATTTGCCTTACAATAAAATAGATGCTGCCATTATCTATTTTATTGTAAGGCAAGGGTGAATCAGTGGGAAATTCAAACAGGTTACTTAATGATCTACATTTTAAATTAGAATTACTCGAGTGTTATAAATATATAATAAAACAATACATGCCCCCATAATCTAGAAGTATGTCTAATTCAAAATCTTAAAAAGAAAATAACAACAAGAAAAGGTAAAAATTTGTTGCCCACAAATTTTAACTTATGCGCCAAGGTTCCTTTAAAACTTCTCTATAATTTCTTTTTTTTTTTGTAACAATATGGTTGCATGCTCAGATTTTTAATGAATTTTACCATGAAGCGATTGGGAGTAATTATCAACAGTCTGATAGGCTGCTGTTCGTAAGCTGTGATTGGAGAATATGGCATTGACAATTGTGATTCCTCTTGTCGCACAGTGTTTGGGATTTGTTCTTCCTTCTTTGAACAGGATAATTATCCTAGTTTTGTGCATTGGAAATTTTTAAATGACAGTATTCCTCTTCATTTAGTTATTGGCTCCATGTGGTATCTTTTGATATTCCTCTCCAAAATTGGTTAGTGAAAGAGTAGTCTCACCACCATCTGAAAAGGCAAACATCTAGTTGACTGAAAATTCCAATTGTATTAAATGAGCAAGAAAGGTTATGACATTAGATAAAAAATTTATTGTATACCACAATAGAATTTCCCACTTGTGGTTTCTTTATATCCTTTTACCCATGAGTGGACTCGGTTGCTCATGAGTATTTGCCAAATTGCATATAATTTCGCAATTGAACTATACACACACAAAAAAAAATAATAATAATAATAATAATAAGTGATAAAAGTTGTTTATCAAAATGAAGCTGTTTATATGTGATATCTCTCTGTGTATTCAAAAATATGCTGGGGAATTTCTTAAATTAATTTTCATATTATTCATTTAAAAGAAAAGCTCTTTCTCTGTCTTTCGTAAGTATACCTCTTAAGAACTATGCCCATTATGAATTTTTTAGCTGTGGTTTGCTTGTTGAAAATTTGCCTTCTGATATTTTAATGAAATTCATCCTATTGTGCATGGAAGACTAACTTAAAGCATTTTGATTGCTATTTGTGAAATGTAAATAGGTTGCTTCCAGCAATAATCGTTTTTTAAAAGTTTAACTGGCTGCACTTTTAACAAAATTTAAAATATTTATAGCAAAATGAGCTTCTATTTGTTTATAAATAAAAGTTTGTTTACAGCTTATGTTATTGAATTGTTTAGTGCATGTTCATAACAAACAAGTATCAAGGTTTTTTTAAGAGATTTTTAACTAAAAACAAAATTTTAACTAACATGATGTTTTTCTAAAAAATTTAAATTATATATTTGTGTTACTACATGATTATGCCTTGTTGAATGAGTTCTAAAAATAACAAAAAATAAATGTAGGATTATATTAGATTACTTTCAACTGGTTGTTTGTTACTGTAGTTGGTAAAATGAAAGAATTACTTAAAAAGCTAAACTAAGCCTCTTAGTGACTAAATTGATTGGTGCTCATTAGCTCATTATATTTCTGTACTAAAGGAATGAATATTTTCAAACAGGTTCATAAGAAGATAATATCAAAGAAAAAGCATGAAGTGAAAAAAATTTTTGCTGAGCTGTGAGTTTTTAAAAAATATATTTCATTTTTTTTATCATTAGCTTCTCTTTCATTTAGGCTTTTTTATAATTAATGTTTTATTAAAGATATCAGACAGATGACTGTTTTATACTAGGTAGTAATGTGCTAAGTGAGAGAGAGAGCTACGTGCCACTGTATTATGTACACTGGTGTATTAACAGAACTGTAATATCGATATATATAAAACAGTTCCATAACTGACTGACTGACTGACAGACAGACAGATAACACACAGACCAAACCTCTGGACCTAAAATGCTGAAATTTTGCATGGCGATTCTTCTTATAGTGTAGGGGTGCACTGTGAAAGATTTTTGAAAAATTCTTAGATTTTTTTAAAATTAAATTTTTTAGCTGTTTATGTAACTTTTTAAAGTTTGTATTTAAAATAATAATCTGAGAGTTATAAAATTTATATCACGAGAAAGATCATAAAAATTTCTTAAAAATGAAATCTTTTTCAAATCTTTACCTCCATTTTCTAATTTTTGGTGAATTTTTAATGATTAATTTTTAGAATTTAATTTATTAAATGCTGATCACATGGTTTCTTTTCTTTTTGTGATACTTTAAACTAGTTTTGTGTCATGTGCATGACATTGAAATAAATTGACAAAAGAAATATATTTTTTTTTCTTTCTAATGCAGCAGACGATTGGACATTATCCAAAAAAATATTAAAAGAGAAGTAAAAGAAATGTTCCTCAAACTGTACTATATTCTTTAGTATGTTCTATTGGAGTTAATTTGAATATTTTCTACTACATTGTTTTGTCTATATAAATATCTGTTACGATTTTTTTATAAATATATATTTTTTTGGCATTAATTGCATACATTGACCATTGTATTTAATTTGAATGTACTCCATAGCGAAGCATGGGTATTCAGCTAGTTTTTATATATATTCAGTCAAGGAAATAGCATTCAGTATGCATCAGTGGCTCCATCTTTAATGTAGTCTTATTTTAATTATTTCTCAAAATTAATAGTTTATTGAATAACTTGATTCTTAAAATTGTCTAGTTTTCTCTTGTAGAAACCTTTATAAATGAAAAAATTTTGTAATGCCTCATCATTTTTTATTTTACTTAAGTGTAGTCTCGTTGTATAAAATTATGTGTAATAATTAAATTTTGATTGCAACTTAAGAAAATGTTACTTTTTTATATAGGTATAATACAATGGTTCAAAGTGGGTGCCAAGAACATAAAAATAAAACAGTAGAATTTTATTGTGAGAAAGATGATCAATTAACATGCAGTCATTGCATGCTGATTGGGGATCACATTGGTCATAATGTAAAAACTTTAGTCGATAAAGTAAGTTTAAGTTTTGTGTTTACCACTATTGTTATTTCTCCTAGCTATCCAATATCTCTCCCACACTGGAGCTTGAGGTAGAGCAAGCTCTCTGTAATCGTTGAGAGGACATGGACTTTACCTATGTACTGTCTTGCCCAGTTCTACCTCCAGCTCCAGTGTGAGAAGAGAAATTGGATAGGTAGGAGACTTTTGGGTTCACAGATGTTTTAGTTCGCTGTTGTTCGTTTTTTCTTGTCTTTTTATTTTATATATATATATAATATAGTCTTGTAACCCGCCTTTGGAAATAAAAAACTATTGTTATTTCTGTTCTCTTAAAATGCCTTAAATATATATATATATATATATATAAGGCATTAATTGACTGGCATTAAATTGATTGATTGCATTAATTGAATGCATTGAAGCATTGATTGATTGGCATTAATTATTGTGCATTAATAGACTGAAATCTGAAAAGTGTGCCAACTCAATGTGAATTTGAATCTTGTGCTTCTAATGTATGTTAAAAGCTACTTTTAAATTATTCAAATATACCAAAGTCAGGGGTGTAAATGAAAACAAAATGTTTGTAATATTAGATTATTGAATACTCTGGGATTGTTAGTATAATTGATAGTAAAATTATCCTGACATTTTTATGAATGAATAATAGAGGACAATTCTGTTACAACTTCTATTTATTGAAGAATTCTTTTTCTAATATGAATACTTTTCAAATTATTAATAGCTTATTATGGTTTTATTTAACTTTGTATATCATTTAGAAAATAATTCTGAATTTAAAATTTATTGCTGTGTATTATGTCTCGGGAAAGTTTAAAATTTTTTGGACCTCAATTTATTTTGTGTATTAAGAGTATTTTGATGCCTAATGAATTATCTTTTCTTTTTTTTCAATTTTTTATTTTTCCTCTCTGTTTCAGAATAAATCTTGTGCTGATGATTTGAAAAAAATGTTAACAGAGGTTTCTGAAATTGAAAAAAGACTGAAATATACAGAACATGTAAGTATAGATTACTTTTCTTCCATCTCATAGAATGAATTGTAGGAGATTGTTGGTCATGTGGTTTTGCCTTTTTTTGTCAATGCATATCTCAATGTAAAGGAATGAATGTTTTGAATGTTGGGTCTTATTTCATTGCTACTGTGTTTTATATAATTTTTGTTTCAGGAAACTTAGGATAGAAGTATTTATAGAAATTTTGATTGTAATTTAAAAGCAGCTGTAAGATTTTTTTGTATATTTTAATTAAATATTACTAATTTTTACTTCTCTTCTTGAAAAACAGTCTAAATTTGTTTATAAGGACTTATTTCTAGTTTGTCTCTGCATGTCCAGTTTGTTATTTTTATCCTCAAATGATTAGTGCTCCAAAAAATACAAGGATTTGTTGCTTTGATTTCATATTTACCTGTCTTCTTCTGTAACTAATTTTTAAATTTTCAGTATAACACCTTTTAAATATAGCATAGCTTCTATTACCAAGTTTTTACATTTTCTGTGATTTATGTCATGTAAAATTAAATACATTTTAAAGTTTGAATTACATAGTTGTAGCTTTTTATTTCTTTAGCATTGCTTCTAATTTTGTTTTTAATAATTTACCAATAATCTGAATAATTTACTAAATTTTTAATTTGGTATAATTGTATTGTTAAGAGTTTGTGATTTTTGAGCTTAAAAATTAACTTTTTTTCTTTTAAAAAGCTGCTCACAGATGTCTCATTAGTAGAAAAAATAGATGTTTCTCAACATATTAAAGCTGTTCATGACCATTTTCACAACCTTCATTCTGTACTACAAGTTCGGTATGTATGGGATATCTTTTGGCCTTCAAGGTATTTTCTATGTCAACTTGATATATTTCTGTGTATACTCATGATATGCATACTTATGTTGTTTGTGACTGTTATTTTAATATTTTATTTAGTAACAGAAAAGTTTCTATTGCAAAACCACATCCTTTGTCCAAGTCCTTTCTGGGAGACTCCTTCTAAGGCAGGGATCTTTAACCTTTCTGGACAAAATCTAACAAAATAATAATAATAAATAAATAAATAAATAAATAAATATTTGTCAGCTTACAGTGGTCACATTAACAAATTTGTAAGCTTGCACAAGCCATAAATTAGTCAAAAGAATTGCTTAAATAGTTTTCAGTAGTAGTATACTTTGTCCTTTATGGGATTAAAAAAAAAAATTCAGTGCATGTATGCAAACTATATTGGACTTTCATTTTAATTGACTAAAGCCAGTTAAACAGCTGTAATTAGTTGCAAGTTTTTCTGTCAGAAGTTTGTTTTTGTTTTATGTTCTTATCATTTATTTTTAGTGTCAATTGTAGTTTGGAATTTCTTTTATTCATTTTCATCTTCTGAAATAAATAATCTTTGTAAATATAAGTAAATAGATTAAAGACTTGTTACATTAAATCTTATTATTACTAGAAAAGGCTGTTTAACTTTTTGTTAGCATGATATGAACTTCTCCTACATTACATAAGGCCACAGAGATGTCATGATATCACAGAGAAATAAATATTTTGGCATTTAAATGTACATTAAAGCTTTGTTTTGTAAAATTCCATGTTGATGTATGTATAATTAAACTTGTTTTTGCAGTCAGGTTAAGTCTGCTTTTATTAAACTGTTCACTTATCTAAACAGAGTTTGAACTTTTGCTTTAAGGATACTTGACAAGAAGCAATCAAATTTAGTTAATGTCATTTGATTTAAATTTTCATAAATATAATGAAATATAAGTACTGCATTTTTCTACTTCTATGATTTAATGTAATTTAAAAACTAGATAGTTTGGAAGTTTGTGATAATTAATCTTCTTACACAGATTTGTGTGATCTTAAATTACTTTTTTTTTTTAAATGAATCTCTTTAAGAGGTAATTCTGCATCATAAGGAGCCATGTGTGAACTTTTCCCTCTTTTTGTATCAGTTGAGCACCTAGAATTTTGGCTATGGAGAGGCTAGGAAACAATACTTCTGGGCAAAGGGGTTACATATGAAACTGTCAAAGAAGCATTTAAAACTGCAAACTTGCATGCACCTTTGTGGTTTTTAAAAACTCTAGATTGCATTTTCATAGCATTATTTATTTACTTTAGCAGACATATATAATTGTATTGTTTGATTATAGTGCAAAATGTAAGTACTTGAATTTCCATAGGGAAGCTGAGCTGATTTCAAAATTAGAAGACATTGCAAAACAACAAAATGAGCCTTTTGAAAAAATGGTGAGTTTTTGAGAGACAAAAATAATCATAATCATATATCAGTGGTGAAAGTTGATTTGTAATCATAGCTAATTTTTTTTTCTTTCAGTGGTATCAAAAATTTGAGTGATTTGAACTTTATAATTTTTTTTGTAAAAATTTTCACTATTACTACATTTTCCTATAATTTGTTTCTTTGAATACAATGTCTTAAAAAAAGTGCTGCAATATTTATCTGTATTTAACTCTTATAGATGTTTGAAATCTCGGGTTATCAAAAGGATATAGCCTCAATGAAAAGAGGTATGTTTATTTGTCTTGATATTATAGTAATAAATAGTTTTATTTTCTTAAATTATACCCTAGAATTATCCAAGCACTTGATGAGATTTACGCAATTTTTTCTTAAAAATTCCTTATTGTTTGTAATGTATTATATTGATTACAACATAATGCTCCTGAGACTTGAATACATTGTGCAATAATAAATTTTAAAAAATGTTTGTGTGATTATGTATAAATCTCTGCCTTCCTTAGTGTTTTTAATCAAGCATGTTACCTTAAAATGATCAGTATTACTTTCCAAGTAAAATTTGAAACATTTAAACTAAAAGAAATGAGATGAATCATTATCTGTTGATGTGAGACTGATAGCGTGAGTTATTTCATGTGTTTTTTAAGCTGTTATGAACTTGATTCCATTGGTAGAGAAGAATTAGTCATGACATATATCAGTGGTTGTTGTAACTTCTTTTTTCTAATGTGTGTTTTATGCAACATTTTGTGGTCTCACCGATTGTTGTAAAGTGACAAAATTTAAACGTGATAGATTTTAATGCTAGTGTTTTTTGTTTTTGTTTTTTATATAAAGAATTTTGACCTGATTACGTATAAACAGTAGATATAGGTTGTGAATTGCTATACATAATGCCTGAAGATCTCACTGTGATTCCTTAAAAAATTATGTCTTATGTTAAATTATGGCTATTTTTTAAAGAGATGTTTCTTAAAATATTTTACCTTTTAACCTTTTACCTAGTTAATATATTTACCCATATACATCACCTCAGTTATATGCTAGTGAAAGCCTATATTCTTCTACAACCTAGTCTAAACTGTTTCAGTAATTATTGTCTATTATTGTATCTATCTTGTAATATTTCTGCCCTTATTTGAAACAAAAAATGTTGCTGCCTATTCCAAAGTTTAATTAAGTATGGATATGTTTAATATATAAATGTAAGTTATGAGTGATGATATACTATAATTACTAGTAGGAATATAATTTATGAGTATAAAACTCAACTATATCAGTTTTATTTACTTTAATGTCATTTTTTCCTATAGATGCTGAATCTGTAATTGAGAATCCTTGTTTAGCTATTAGTGCTCCTTATCTTTTAAAGAAACTGGAAGATTTCAAAGCAATTCCTTGCTATCTTCTACCACTTCAAGCGAACGTAGATAAGAATATTAAAATTGAGTATGTATTGTCCTCATTAATCTTTTGTATATTTAATTTGGCAGAATTTTTATAAACTAATTCTTGTAATTTTCATGTTTTTAACTTTTCAGTTTGCAGTTAAGTGGTGAATTTGAGGAGGACATTAAAAAGCATGGCTCATTAGAATGTACTATTAAACCTAGGTAATTATGTTTCATGAATTTATACAGTTTTTTTTTAATAATATTTACCACATCACTGTCCATTTTTGAATAGAAATTTCCTCCCAAAATCCTTTTTGATCAAAGGTACCTTTCAACTGTAACATTTACTCTTTTCCCAATACATCATAGCTATTGGTTGCTGACTGTTCTATATTTAAGCTACTAATATCTTCTTGATTTTTGAAACATTTTTACTGTAATTATATTTTCTGTGCTAAAATTGGTTTCATATTTTTAGTAAGAGTTTAAGGATAAATTTCTGAATTTATTTATAGGTCTAATATTTTTATATTAAATTAAGTAGTAGCTAACTTAAAACATTTGAGTTAGTATTGCTAAGTACAGTTAGCAGCATACAAGAGATTTTCGAAGAAGAAAAAAAAAACCTTGCAAATTGTTGATTAATTGCACTTTTAGCTGTGAAGGATTAGAAAGGGGTTCGTCAAAAAACTTCTCTCATGGTCAGATGATATGAAGCTGACACAAACCAAGTCATTTTAAGAACACACGAACTATGCTAGATTAGAGGGTATCATATTGGAGAAGAGTCAAAATATGGCAAAGACTTTCTCTAACAGTTAATTAACATAGCTGTGATGGCCATTGATGAATTGTTATTTCTGTTAGTAAAGAGTGTTGAGCTAGCCCTGATTCCTGCTTATATGAAAAAGATTGATTTGTCCACCACTGGTATTGGTGCAGTGAAACTTAAGGCTGGTTTTTTTCTCGTGCAGGATTGGCAAATTGTGACTGAGAAGGAATTATAAATGTTTGGAGTTTATTAAAATAAAAGCTTTATAGATTTTAAGTTCATTTTCCTCAGCCTCTTTATGCAAACTGGTATACTCTTATATGTTTTTTTATAAAACCTAAAGCTAAAATACATTTTAAAGAGCTTTAGCTTTTCTTTTCTTCTTTTATTGCGAAACTTTTAGATATAGAATTCACCACCTCCCTTAGACTACTGTGACATCTTTGGGAGATCAAGACTTACCGTATCAATACCATGAATCAATGAGTGATTTTTTAATAAAAAGTTTCACAAGTATCATATGTATACCACATTGTTAAAATGTGGTATACAGATGCTGAACATTTTTATTATAATATTTTTGACAGTCATATTTTTCGTTTGTGTGTGTGGTGGAAATCAGCTCTTGGATATATAGGCTGCAATAACAGCAATAAATGTATACAATCACCAACAAAAAATATTGTCTTACTGCAAGAGTCAAAATATGGCAAAGACTGCATCTTGAACTACACTCTCTTCATTGTCTTTAGTTAAATGAGGTACTGTTTTAAAGATTACGTTCTCTGTTTCTGACGAATTGTTAATTTAGAAGGACACGTTGTATCTGTTTAAAAATAGAAGTTAAAAATTGACTTTTTGTCCTAGAGTTCTTTCCCTGGATACGTTGATACTGCATGGTCAAATATTGTGACCAAAGAGAATTTGTAACATAAATATCACATTTTCCACAAGTTTGTGTCATACTTTTAATATTGTCTACAAATACGTTTTGACACATACATATGTTCCTCTGTTTTGTGTTATGCTTCACCTCCAATATTGTGGCCAACGATGTTGTGTAATCGATTTTGTATTATCCTTATGCACCATTGTTATTTGACAAATAAACAATGGCTACAAATGAACCGGTTCTTCTTTCATCCTACTACTAATCACCCAAATCGCTATAAAATTTATTGCATTTTATTCATGTACAAAATTGTTTCACGGGCCACCTAGTCTACCTAAAATGCAGTTTAGTATTTACTGTAATTGAGCAATCAAGCATCTTTTTTAGAACTTATTTTGGATATTATAATGTATTATCATTTAAAATAGTGTAATTTTGCCCTCCAGGAAAAGCTTTGTTCGAAAAATTAAAATGGGATTTAAATGTAGGTTTGATTAATGTGATTAGATGTTATTTATGGCATCCAAGTTTTTTAGTGCAGTTCGAGCTAGTTAGGGCTGTTGTATGATGCACAAAAACATCCATGATATAGTTTTTTAGATTTAATAGTTTTCATTATATTGTTTAAAATTCTTTTATATTGTCAAAAGGGGGGAAAATATAGGCTTTAATATTTTTCTTATCCATTTTTTTATTATAATAAATTAGTTTTTATAGAATTCATAACCAGTTTTTTTTTCCCAACACCTTTAAAGAGACACTGATATTCACTAGCAATGGATATCAGTTTTATTAAACTGTCTTGTAAACCAGTAGTCTCACCATTAGGAGAATATCTCAATTAAAAATATATTTTAATATGCTTCTTTAAAAAAAAATAATCCAAAATATGTATATTATTATTTATATTATTATAGTCAATCATGTGCTATAACCTTTTTCATTTCTTTGGAACTTATAATCTGTAGCTCTATTATAATTGATGTCAAATATGTTTTAATTTAACTTTTAAATTACTAGTTGCAGTTATCAGCAGTCTTAAATAGGTTTTCTTGATTCTGAACATTATTTAATGATTACCTTTAGTTGTAACCTTTTTTTTTTTTTGTGTCTTCTCTTAATTTTAAGTATTACTAGTTTTAAAGTCATTTGTTAAAAAATATTTCCTTGACATTAATATGCCGAATCCTTTTTAGGATGTTTCTACTTAATTCAGCCAGTAGTTATCTTGAATAGGGTGCTTCGAAATATACAATAATAGAAAATGATGTTCATGAATGGTTTACAATTTGATATTTATCATGGTAATAATCACAATATTAAGGCAGTGATAGTTATTTTAGAGCAAATTATTGACCCTAGGAAATGACACAAAATTTTTAATGAAATTATTTTAATTTTGTTTATTTTTTATTTATTTATTTATTAACCCTCAAATGGTACACTGGTTTGAGATTAAATAGATGGTACGGTTGGGTCGAATCAGACCCGATCTCATTTTTGATGAGGTTTTTGGTAGAAATAAGTACACAGTAAGCAATTTTGTTGTACAGTAACATTTATTAATAATATTTTACATGAAATAAAAACCTTTTTGTTGAAAAAAATGGCCCGCGAATTGTAATTTTGCTAAACAAAGGAAATCTCTTTGGCATTTACATAGAATGTTATGTATATATTAAGTCTAATATGTAATTTAGTCTTGTACCTAGTTTTAGAAGTTAGTGAAACCGAATTTTTGAGCACAAAAATGTAAAAAATATATACTGACATTTTTTGCCTTCAAATTCGAAATAAAAAATTTGGTGCTCATGAATAAAGTTTTTCAACAAAGACACTTTTATTTATTGCAAACGTATAACTGCAAATGCTCCAACACCTGTTGCAAGACTGGCTGGTAGGGTTCCATGTCATCTTGATCTGCTGCAATGAGAGGGGAAAGTGCAGGAGGGGGGATGACCCAACCTTGGATTGGATCCGACCCCACTGTACCTTTTGAGGGTTAAAAAAATTATTGTTCTATTGAGTGTTTTATAAGTCCTTATACATATGGAGTGTTTTTCTTAAGTTGTGTGTTATGGAAATAGTTTCTCTGTAAGTTATATGTTTATTTGAATTATTGATTAAATTCTATTATATTTTTGTTATGTTTGTTCTGAACCCAAATTTGAACATCTTTCTCCAGCAATTTTTTTTTTTTTTTTTTTTTTTTCTTTTTTTTTTTTTTTTTTTTTTTCTTTTGGGGGGGGGGGGGTGTTTCTCAAGCTGAATTGCATAGCATTTGGTTTTTTTCTTTTAATGGCAGATGAATCATGTTAGAAAATACCTAAAGATCCTTGATCCTAATATATATAATTAATTTTTTTAAAAAACCCAAGAAGAATCTAGTTATAGATGTAGCATAAAATTTAAGTTAAAAACATGACATCCAAGTGTGGGTTTAATCAATTACAAAACTTTGCATTATTAACCTTTTGTTTATCTCTGTGTTATAGTATGAAGTGTAAAATAGGTATTGAGTAACATGGTACTGTTCATTTGAATATCTAATTTTAATTTCTTTTTAAAGAATTCTTTTAAAATTGAATATTCAGGACAGTGGTATGAAAGGCATCTGTGTATATGGATATTTGCAAATGTTTTTACATGGCTCACATTATTTTTGTTTGATTTTTCTCTCAAGGGTAAACCTGTTAATTTTCTTGTTTTGTATAAAAATGGTACATTTATATTTAACTCGCATACTCTTTTTGTTGTGTCAAAAATACAGATTTCATTTAGTGCCAACTCAAGAACTACCTGAAAATTACTGCATGGATATACCAGAGGGTTTTGTTCCATCAGGTGAATAAACTTTTTCTTTCAACATTTTTATGTTGACTCATTTAAGAATAAACAATTTATATTATTGTATTTCATTCTAATTTTATTATTAAGTTAGAAAATGTTAGTACCCCCTATAAGAAAGGGAAAAATTAAACATTTTAAATTTCAGATATACACTTGGCATTGCATTGGTAAAAGTGCTCTTGTTTGGAAAAATGTTATTTAAAACCTTTAATTGATTAATTTATTTATTTTTTCTTCATGGGATTCTAAAAGTGCTTAATTTTTTTGATAAGGATTTAAAATGACTTTATTTTTCTAGTACTGAAAGTACAGTTTTGCTGATTTACAGCACTCGGGTGCAATATGTTATACCTGGAATGAAGCATGATGCAACAAATTGGGTGTTTTACTGATTTGGAAGTGGATTCTGAAAATACTGTGGGTTAACAAATTGGTCGGGAAGTACTTTGGATTCTGGTCGTGTAAGAAAAATCTGTCAATTGTCCTTAATATGAAATCTAAATATTTCTCTGCCCCCCCCCCCCTCATACACACACACTCTCTCTTTCAACTACTACAATTTATATTTTTTTATTTTATTTATTTATTTTTTTTTAATTTCAGATTAATTTCATCTAAGCTTAATGGCCTTAATTAAAAATACATGATTCCAAAGTATTGCTTGAAATGATCAGTGAGGTCAAATGGTTTTATAGAATTAGAATCTTATATAAAACTACAAAAATATGTTGATCAAAACATAGATTTGCCATGCAGGCATTTTCAGTCCCCTTTTTCCTGTGTGCTTTCCCTTTAAATTTTTAAAAATTTTGATCAGATATAAATGATTTACATAAAGGGAAGAAGAATCAAAAAATGTTTACCTATGGTATGAAACTTGCTTAGTGAAATTGGATTCTTTGATGTATCACATTTTTTTCTCACCTGCATGTTAAATAATGTGGCCACCATGCCAGGTATTAACAGCAAAATCTGTGTTAGTTATTTTTACTTGTCTTTACCATCGTTTGAAGGGTAGTTTATTAAATACAGTGAAACTTCTGTATGGTGACCAGTCATAGTTCCAAAAGACGATGGCTGTTTTGAATTGTGACTATTGAAAAGAGGTTTCTTCCATAACATTAGCTCTATGGAGTCTTCAATTGGTTCTGAACAAAATATAGACGTTTAGAGAAGTGGACGTCAACTAGAGGTGGCTGACTAGAGAAGTTTCACTTTATTACAATACTAGCTGGGCTTTGCCCTTCTCTAGCCGGTCGGTTTAGGGACCCGCTGCCTTCAGCAATCATTGTCAGAGAATGGAAACACTAAAAAACAATACTAATAAAGGTATTTAAATTTTGTGGTTACACTTCCCATGTCCTGCAAACAGTTGCAAGCAGAAGAAAAATTCTCCCCCCTCCCTCTTTCCCTGGTGAGCCAGCGTTGTCCAGGATTTTAAGAATGTTTGTTTGTTAACCAAAATCAATTTAAAAACTAAACACAGTATAAATTGCATAGTAAAAAAAAATGTGAAAGAAAGACCCTAAAATAAAACTGAGATTAAAATCAAAAGTGCAAAATTAAAGAAAAGGAAACACAGTATAAATAAAAACTAAACACAGTTTAAATAACCTAGAATAAATAACAGTATAAATGAAAAATATATATACATTTATAATAAACCACTAAAAGCTGAAAACGAAAAATGTCAAATTGTGTTTTGGAATGAACTTCTAAAATGAAAATGGGAACAAAGAATGTTTGTTTACAATAAATGTCTTAAAATATAAATTTTTTAGTATAAAACCTGACTTCGAAGATTGTTATTTTCATTTATTATTCAGGTTTAATATATGACTTGAAACTTTTTGATTGTATTTATTTTTCTATTGTTTTTGCTTCTCGCTGTTCAGTAAGCCCAACATAGCTGGCCTGAGAGTTGTGAGGCTCTTACATTTCTGGATTCACTCTTGGTAGACGGCTGGGAGGCTCTTCCATATCTGGATTCACCCTTCAAAAATTGTTTTTTTTTTTTTTATTAATTAAAAATTAATGGTAATAAAATTTAAAATTCGGGCTTCGATGTGCACATACTCATCATCTGCACTACCTGTGTGCCGAAGTTCATGACTGTAAGTGCTATAGATTCGTCTGGAGACCGACCACACACACACACACACACACATCCTTTTAACATAAACACATCCTTTTATTAATATAGATTTAACAAAAAATTGGTTTGGGTCAGATCCCTTTGAAAAGTTCCTTTTTCTTTTACCCCAGTTAAATTTGCTTAAAGAGAGAGTAAATTTTTTCTGTAGTTTTCCACATGATATTGTTGTCAAACCGATTAGCAAATTTGACTTTGAATCCTCTGTGGCAGTTTGTTTATTTATTTATTTATTTTAAAATATTTTTCTATCCTGGGTATAAATTATTGTTTTCAGCAATTATACCATATTATAATGTTCATTATATGTGTAAATAAAATACCTAATTATTTCATTTAAAAATTTTGTAAGGAGGTAGTTTTAGTTTCCAAAGATTGACTATTATTAAATATTGAAATTCAGTTTAAAGTAATAAAGACACTATACATTTTGAAAAATAGTCACCATAAAAACTATATTAGTTTCTGGTTTTGCTATCAGTTGAAATCTATATAAATTATTAATGTTTTACCAATGAATCTTTTTCTGTTTTGTGTTAGGGATAGCTAAGAGGATATGACCATTAAAATATCAATAAAAAATTTTGATTTATTGATTTGTTTAAAATAAAATTATTTTGTATATTAATAGAATAATTTTCTTCTTATAAGATTATTAGGGATGCCATTTTATCTTTTGTGCCAGGCTGATTCTAAATATTATTTATCCTCTGTATGTTTTTAATGTTTAGAACATTTATTTATTTGATGTCATTTAACATTCATGTGTTTGTTATGTTTTTTATTCTTGTGTTTGTTCAATTATAAATTTATGTATTGCTTTATGGGGAAATGTAGTAATATATGTATAAATACACATATATATTTAATGCGTATATAATCTCTGGTACCGAGTTGCTCCTTAAAAGTGGTCTTAAATACATACAATATTCATGATTGGGGATATTTCTTGCAGATTAAATTATTTAATGTTTATGCCTCATAAAATTGTTTATAGATGCTCTTTGCCATTCTGATTAAAGTATTTACCTTGAGATTTAGTTTCATATTTCATAGATTATATTGTTCAATTTTACAGAAGGTTGCTCCTACTTTATGGAAGCGATTTTGATACTTAAGTTCTATGTATAAATGCCTTTTTTTTTTTTTTTTCTTTTGTGTAGTGATTTGCTACTATCTGATATCCATAGTTCTTGACAATAGCTCTAGCTTGAATTTTCCATAAAAGTAAACTTTTTCTTAGTACTGTCATGTAAATTTTACCCCATTCCTCTTGAACCGTTTTCCAAACTCCCTTGAGTGTTCATGGATGCCATTTTCCTAAGGCTCTTTTTAATAAACTGAAAGCGTAAAAGTCCATTGGAAAAGTGTCAGGTTTTTTTACAGGTATTTCATTAAATGAGATATACTTTACTCCTGTTTCTGATTCTTTCTTTGCTAAATAAGCGGCAGTTGATTTAGACGTGTGACTGGAGGCTTTGTCCATATGAAGCTCAACTTTATCAATGTCCTTTCCATATAAGGCTGGAATTTCTTTTTTAAAAATTGGTTCTAAAATATTCTGCTGATAGTAGAGTGAATTAATTTTGGCTTTACTTGACACTTTTTTTATTTTTAATTTGCCGTTGTAACAAAATCCTGCAACTATCATGAATCCCTTTTTGGAACTTTTTTGTACACTGACGAAGCCATCTCGTACGGTCATTCCCGTCAGTTGATCAATAGAAAATTGATCTTTTTTTATTACAATCACTTAAATACACCCATGTCTCATCAAGTGTGACCATAAATTTCCATTTTTCAGAAGCTAAGTATTTTTTATATAATTTTCAACAATTCGTTTTTCTTTCAGCAATATGCTTTGGTAAAAGCAGATGAACTTTAGGTTTAAACATCTTTTGTAACTTCAAATCTTTATGAATGATTTTACTTACAGTGCCAGAAGACATTCCTAGTTTCGATGTAATGGATCTTTGAGTCAGCGGATTTTCTTTTTGGATCAGAGACTTTCTTGATATTTACCTGCGTTCAAACTGTCTTAGGCTGAGGTTTCGCGGTCACGTTTTCATTTTTACTTTCAGCTAGACTTTTTTTTTCCTTTCAAATTTAATATATTATGAATACCTTTAACTTTTGAAATGCCATAATCACGATTTTTACACTTTTAAAATTTGTTGATATGAATATTTCTCCTCGGAAAGCGCAGTTGCGTAACCTTTGAGCCCTATATCAATGTTAGGAGCCATTTGTAAAATAAAACTTTTATTTTATATTCTAATCAAAACAAAACAGTAGCAGACAATTATTCTGAAGTTACCAAATTTTTATCTCAAAATGCAAATGACAAATATAAATTTCAAAATTGTTTCCATAAAGTGCGAACGACTTTCTGTGTAATTTGTCTTAATATTTATTTTCTTATCTGTTATAAATTATTAATTGCATGCTTAGGTACTTTTCCTTCCCCCCCCCCCAAAAAAATAAAAAAAATAAATAAAAAAAAAAAAATTAACAGTAAAATTAACTTTACAGTGTAAATAAATATAAAAGCAGTTTATTTTTAATTTAATTATAATAGCTAGCTTGAGTTATTAAAATTGAAATGAAATTTATTGTTAGCTAGCATTTTGTAATTGCTCATTAAATGTAGATAAGTGTCCACAGTTAAATGTAATTTTAAATGAATTTCCTGTATTTCTTCATTGTACTTATTTAAAGCCATTGTTTTCATTAAAATTTCTTAATTGTTTTCTTGCGGCTGATGGTGCTTTCCTCACATCATATATATGTAAATATATATTTTTAGTAAATATATTCATTAAATTTCAGAAATATCATAGAAATTTATGCCATTTTTAATATTTTTTCAATCTGTTTGAGAATATTTTTCCATTAAAAAAAAATTCATCAAAATTTCCTGTGTGCTGATTGTTAATTGTTTTATGAAGAATTTTTTAAATTCAGCAACAGAAAATCAATTCTTTAGAATGTTTTAATTTCCTTATTATCCTGTATTATTGGAATACATTTATTTGTTCGTGATTATAAAGCTATCCTAGTTAAAATTCTTATACCTTTAATTACTTTATGTTCAGTTTATGATAGAATTTAAAATACTTTTTTTTATTAGTATAATTTTGAATTTAGAACATTATGACTTAATAAAATGTGTTATTATTTAATGCCTGTCTTAATTTTAACTTTATCATATTATCTATCATATAAGAAGAAAAAAATTATATTTTACTTTTGTTTTATCAGTAATTATTTATTGTAATAAAAAGATTTTGCACTTAAACTTGGATTTTTAAGTGACTTATATATTATTCAACAAAAACAAATAAAATTTTGTTTAATATGCATATTTCAACTTCTAAGTGAGATTTCATTTCATAGCATTGAACTAGAATTTCATACCAAATTATCCGAAAAAAAACCTAGAAAAGTCTTCAGATATTATTGAGAGTAGTGTTATTTCTATTGATCGGAAATGGCAGTTAATATCTATAACCATAGAACTTTGTTGTAAATAAACCAGTTGTACAATTTTTTAAATAAATTGTAAAGTGAATATTGTAAAATATTCAAGTAAATGAAGAATTTTTTAGTATTCTCTTTGAATAGTGCTGTAGCATTAAGAAATCAGATCTCTCTCTCTCTCTCTCTCTCTCTTTTTAGAAAAATCTCATATTTTTTATATTACAGTATTTTTCTAGACCTTGATATTGTATCCTAACCTTATCTAAGGCTATGTACTTATGTTACAAAATCTAGAAACCATGAATTTTAGTTAAAAATTTCTTTGGCAGTAGAAATGAAGTTGATTAGTTCCATTCATCTCTTCTAAGAACATTTGATTTAGTCTGCATTTGATATTTGTTCCAGAGATTATTTCTATTCCTTTTATTGCTGTTCATTTGCTTCTTTCAGTTTTCTAATCAGTGTCTGTATGTATAGAGGGGAAAGGGGGTAGACACAGGGGAATCACCTACTTTTCTGCTTCTGGGTTATCACCATACTTACCTTCCTGGTTACACTTCTGGCCTGATTGTCCTATGCAAGTACATTGCACATACTTATATTCTGGTTTTAAATTGTATTTATGTGTTACTGCATTTCAAACTACTATGCTATTTGTTAATTATTTTCTTCTTGGTTTAAAATGTATTCAGGTGGTTTAACAGTGTAAGTTTTAAATTTTTGACTTGCACTCATTTTCAAAATTATGATCCTGGCTCTGGAATTTCTGTATTTCTTTACATGATGTAATCAAATTTAGAATTATAAAAAAGAATTTATTTTCTCGTGGTTTTCTTTCTATTTTTTTTATATCTGTTATGTTGTAGCTAATCTTACTCAAGCCAGATAAATTTATGGTAATGTCTGAAAGACCATAATTTTTCAGAGAGCTCAAAATGTGATATGGGTCTGAATGAAGAAGTTGTCTGTCAGAACCAGTGCAGGAAATATGCTAAAGATAGGGAAGATCTTAATTCTCTCATATATTTTCATATGCCTAAAGTTGCAGCTTTTTAATCTACATGGGGAGGGCAGATTACTTTCACCGTTGATATTTCAAGGGTTGCATTAAGTTTTAATATTTTGTACCAATTTAATTTAAATTAGGAAAAGTCTTGAACTTCGCAGAGTTTCTTTGATAGGTTAGTCTCAATTTTACTAAAATTTAGAGGAATTCTACATTTGTAATTCCTTTAACTTCTTTTATGTTTAAAATGCGAAGGTTTTCTAATTGCACCCAAGCTGTAATATTTGACCTTCATCTGAATTTGCTCTGCCATAGATAAAAGAAAACAATATGTAGTTTATATCTTTAAGATATAAACCAGATTCTCTTGCTGATTTTTAAAATCTGTGTATTTCAAATATGATATGGATAAATAATAGATTTTGTTGAATTTTAAAATGAATTGGTATTTCAGAAATTAATTGAAACACTTCTGAATTTTTTTTCTTTTTAATGTTGCATTATATGTGTTTGATTAGACATCTTTTCAATCTTGGGATTCATACCTCTTAATTTTTTATTATCTTATCTAATATAAAAAATCTTTCAGGTATCATAATTTTATTTTAGAGGATTAGGTGTAGCATGGTTTTACAAATGCGAGAATTCCTCTGAAAAAATCAGGAAATTTCCTAATTGATGTGAAAAGTCAACCAAAAGACATCTCTTCATTTCTTATTTATTAACTAGTAATTTCTATTCACTTTATGTATGTATGTTTTAAGACTGTATATATTTTATTAATTAAATGCTTTATTTGAGGGTGTATTATCCATATTATAGTTAATATTATTATTATTACTAGATGAAGATAGTCAATCAGTAACAACTGTTGACACTTTCTCTGAAGATAGTTTAATGGATTCTACCAATTCGAGATCTAGCATAGCGGCTGCTTTTAAGTACCGTGACTCGAATAGAAGTAAGTTTGATTCAGTTATTTTCAATTTTTGAAATCTTTTTAAAATGTGTATGTTAGTCAGAGAACCAACACCTATACACTCCATTAGTTGTATGCTTGAATTCACTAGACTCATTTATAATGTAAATAGGTTGGATAGGTTTCATAAAATGAAATTGAAGTGAGAAATCTTATTTTAACACTCTTTCTTAGAGGCTTTATTTTACTTTCTTTTATTTTTAGGATTGAATAATATAAAACTGTATCAAAACTGAACTGACACTTTTAATCTGGCAATATCGTACATACTTTAACCTCACAGCTGGAAAGATATAAGTTGCTCTTGGCTTTGTGCTTATTGAGTTTGGTTGGGTGTATTGTAGATGAACTGAACCTTTTATTTCGTACTGAATGAAGTTTTAAAATAAATATTGAAAAAATTACTTGCTGGGTATCTAATTACATTTAACACATTGTGTCATGTATTAATATAAAATTATTTGTAATTAAAATAGGATTTTTTATGTGTTGAGCCCAGACATTTTGCTTAACCCCTTCCTGGCTCAATTTATCCCGGCTTTGAAGGTAAAAAAATGTCAATTTTTTTAATGCTTATAGATATACATTTTTAAAACATAACACCATTCGCATATAACATTTCCTAAAAAATAATGTAAAAAAAAAACTATTTAAATACAAGGAAAAATTACCTGTAAAGTTGGCATCAAAATGCACATATGAAATAATTCGGGAAAGACTGCGTGTATAGTAAAAATTTTCCTACTGCCCGAGCTACACTCGGGATGAGCCAGGACGGTACTTTTCGCTTGCCCGAGCTGAAGTCAAGTCACGAAAAATTTTGGAATCATCATCTGTGGCATTGTTCCAACTGCTTACTGGTCATGACTGTCTGGCAGCACATCTTTTTTGCATTGATGTATTGTCAACCCTTTTTGCTCCCAATGTGGAGGTGACTTTGTTATGGATGGTTCCCTTATTCTTCATTGTGGAACTCTTCGCGAGACTTCCCTAATGATGCACTATTATGATGCAAGATGCTGAATTTTGTGTGTGTGTGTTAGTTATCAAGTCTCTGCCAATGGAAATAAAAAATTTTTTGAAGTTTTGATTCATAACCATGACCTCTGTCCAAGCACTAATTGATCTACCATTAGTATAAAAATGGGTACTTTTCCGTTAGCTGGGTACCAGACAAAAACCGCCAGGCTTGTAAAAGTTGGCGCAGTTATCACCAAGCCTAAATAAATGTTAAAGTTTGTGCCAATGCTTTGTTGTTACGGCAAAAACAAAAAATCGGAGGAGCCAACAGAGTAGTTGAATTAGATGAAAGTCTTTTTAATCGAATTAAAAATAGTGTTGGGCGTATTCTTCTACCTCAGTGGGTTTTCAGCAGTTTATGTCATGAAACTAATGAATGTTTCCTTGTTGCAGTCCCGGATCAAACAGCAACCACTTTAATGGCTGTCATAGAGGAACATATAGCTGATGGTAGTACCATATTTTCCGACTGTTGGAAAGAATACAAAACTAGAGAACTGAAAAATTCCGGATTTGAACATTTTACTGTCAATCACTCATAATTTTGTGGACCCAAAAACCAGATGCCACAACCAGACAATAGAGCGGTTGTGGGGTTCTGTGAAATGGTGGAATCGTCAGCGTGGAACTGCAAGGAACTATTTAGAGTCTTATTTAATTGAATTTATGTGGCGACGTTTGCATGCTAAGACAAACTTATTTTTAGCAATTGTAAATGAAATTTACAGTTTCATGCATGCTGTGTAAATTGATCTTTTTATAAATTTAATTATTATTTTTATGTTTCAATTTATTAGTGTGAATTAAATGTAATAAAAATAAAAGTCCACAAGGGTCAAATATTCTTTTCGCATCAGCATTTAGGCTTGGCGATAATTGTGCCTACTTTTTAGCTTGGCGGTTTTTGTCTGGTACCCAGCTAACGGAAAAGTACTTAAAAATGTACTGTAAATCCTTTCCGCTGAGAAATTTTATTGCTATTAAAATTGTATTTGGTCTTTTTTCCCTGTTATCATTTAATTATTTAAATGGTAGTGAAAAAAAAATTAAATATATATGCTGTTTGTGTAATTTAATAAAATATTTTTCAAATTTTTTGTAATAATATTAAAACTTTTTTAGGGCATCCTGATGCAGTAGTAGTATCCCACATAAAAGATCCTTCTTGTTTTTGGATTCAAAAGTGTGCTGATGAAAGAAAATTAAAAACTACATTTGATAGTATTAATAAGTTTTGTCGATCTCGAGAAGCAAATTATAGCAAGAATATTTCTCTTGAAAGTGGTAAGTATTAATATTAAAAAAAAAAAACTATTTCATTGCTCAGAAAACAATAATTCATGTTTTTTCATTTTGTAATAACTTTGTTTATTATATTTTTTAAAGCCATTTCACTCTTGTCAGGGGTTACAATTTAGCTTTACTGTTGCTTTTTTGTCTTCTGAGGCTTGCATCAGAAAATTACATGTATGAAACATATAGATCAAGCATATTCTTTGAAAGAATCCAGTAAATTATTTGCTGAAAGCACTCTTTAAAAAGTCGTCAGACAAGGAATCATTGTTTTGTCCTCATTTGCGTCCCCCTCTCCTCTAATTTAAATAAACATGATAAATTTTGTCTTTTGTCATATAGGTGCAGCCAACTATTGGTGAGAAAAATTAACTAAAAGTTCCAAGTAAATATTTCTTTATGCGTATACTTTATTTATTTTAATTTTGGTTCTGAGGCTCATTATTGACCATTTCTATTATGATTTGATCTCAAATACTATCATTTTGATTAGTGGGAGGGTTAAAATAATTAGAATTTCACAGAATTGTGGATGAAGTATTTTTGTTTCTGCAAAAATTCATTTAGATAATTTAAATCAAATATCAAGGGTACACCCAAAACTTTAGTTTCTGTCTTTTCTATTGCCTTTTTCTACTTTCATTTATCAATAAAATTACACTTATTTCAGCAGTCTCATCTGATAAAGTTGGTGTGGTGGATTTGGACCATGAATATATTTTGCTCTCTGCTGCTGACATGTTTGTTCAGTATTTATTTACTATGCATGGTCTTGCAGTGTGTGTGCGTGCATTCATCATCTGAAGGCTCATATACACGATATATTTGAATTGGTTTAAGAGGTTTATCTTGAAAAAGCTATGAATAAGGCAGCTTATTGTAAACTTTATAAAGTTATAAATAAACTTTATGTTCAAAATCAAAAAGTTATAAATAAAGTTGATCAGTTACAATTTTTTTTAAATTGGATATTGAAAGCTAAAGCTGTAATTTTATTATTTAGAAACACATATTCAAAGTATTAAAAAAATGTATTGCATAAATACTTATCTGTTATATGTATATTTAATTATATTTAAAAAATTTAGAAAGAATGTTCTTAAATTTTAGGGGACTTGTATCTGGTGCAATTTTCTGAAGATAAGAAGTGGTATAGAGGCCGTGTAAAAAAAATTTTAGAGCCTGGAGATACTTATGAAGTGCCCTGTGTTAGAACAAAATTTTCACTTGAAAAAGAAAAAAAAGTTGTTGTGAATGATGAACTGAAAGTTGAAATATATTACATAGATTATGGAAACTCTGAAGTTGTTTCTGTTTCTAAGTAAGTGAATATTCATAAGAATCTATTTCACATTTAGTTTACCCAACAGTTCGAAAAACCATGGTTGCCTTCACTTCTCTTCAGCATCTAACAATATGTGTACATGCTTGTTTTACATTAATATTAAAATATTTTGGATGCTTTCAATTCATGGAAACATTTCTTTCTATATTTTTATAACATTTCTTTCTATACTTCTTGTGATGACCTTTGAAGTATTTGATAACACCCTTATCTAAAGACTAGAATAAACAGATATAGTTTGACAAAAATAAACTTATTCTATGTATTTTATTCTTGGTGTAGAATAGTATAACTGTCCATGAGAAAAGTGAGTTTGGTCTGTTTCTTGATAATAAAATTGTCTAAATTCAGCAACCATTTGTTAATTTTTTTTTCTCTCTCTTTGACATCCACAGGGCTCTTTTATTTTTAGTGTGGTCATCTAGGAAATTATGGATGATTTTAAAGCATCTTGACTTCATAAGTTTTCTAACTGGTAATTTAAATTTATGTGGGCAAGTACTGTTCAAACACAGAAGTTTAGCCAGTTTCTGCTTCAAGTTTTTTCCACTTTTGCTGTTTTCACCTTTGAAAACTAGTGTCAGATTGAAAAGAAGTTGGAAAAAAAAAGTTATGTTCAACCATTTCATAAATGCTTTCTGCTGAATATATGTTCAAAAAGTCTTTTTATGTTTCTCGTTCTTGGTATTAATTTACAATATTCAACTGGATGATAGCAGAGCTGCTCGATGGCTAGTCTCTTGAACCCTAATCTGGGTTAGAATCCCACAATAAGTATGGCTGTTTGTCAGCCATACGAAATCAGCTCTAAGCTGTAGGTCTCTGTTACATTAGCCCTTGTGTTGCTAAAGGTAACAAGGGTGTATCAGTCTAAACAATCATTCCTAACATTTGCTGGTGCCAATTTCTCTTCCCCATAAAACCCTGAAATGCCTATCTCAAAAACATTTTAACTATCCAATGATTCATTTTTGGGGATATTTAACATATGTTTGTCTTGAAATCACATTATAGTAGTGGTATTGATGTCCTCTAGGAATGCAGCTTCATTCTAGGCCTCTGTAGATCAATATGCATTTTGATATCTAGTCTGTTTGATTTCTGTTCTTTAGAAATGTTACATCATTCATTGTGCTAATCTATTTGTTTCATTTCTGTATTACTTACTATCTTCAATAACTTTAAATTTCTCTTGATTTACTATCTTACTTTCTTAGAGCTTCTTTTTTTTTAAGATTTCACTTGCAGCATTCTGAAATTGGATTGCTATGAGTAAAAACTTGTTATGATTAGAAGGAAGAAATAAATGCTTTTATCATATCACATCTATGACAAACATATTTAGCAAAAGTCTCTACAGACCATCTTTCATCATTCTTTGTTTATCCTATTTTTGCTTTAATGAAGAAAAACTTAAGTGCTCCTATCATATAAATGTGTTTCTCAACAGGGGTTTATCACTGAAAGGAATATCATGTACTGAATGTTGTTTTGCATTAAAATAAAGGTAAATTTGGCAGGAATTTTAAAAAAGACAGTTGTAAAAGAATTCATTTTTATATCAAGGCCTCATCATATATAAAAATGGATCATGAATATTATAATACATCATTGTATCTTGTCTAATTTTTTAACAATTTAAAAATATTATTTATTATTACTTATCTTTTAAATTTTTTGTAGGTTGCGAAATATTCAACCTCTTTTCCTGAATTTTTCGGGATTAGCTAAACAGTGCAGCCTTGTTGATGTTGCTCCAGCAAATGGGGTAAATTTCAATTTTACTAATGGTTTTCCAACATTTTGTTAAATGTTTTTGTAATATTTTAGAGAACCCTAAAATATTTATTAAGTTTAAATTTGCACTCTTTTTTTTCATCATATAGTTTTATTTAAAAATAAATTCTTTATAAATATTTTCTGGATATTTTCAAAATAATATCCTGTAATTTATATGTTTTTGGTTAGTTAGCATTTTGAAGAAACTAAAACAAAACTATGTGAGTGTGTGTACATAAATTACTCTGCCATGTTTACAAAGGATTGCATATGAAGAAATTTAGAAATTAAAATTTTTTCTAACAATTCTTTTGGTAGGTTACAAAATTTTGTCAGATTTAATTCTCAAATCATGTGTATTATATTATTTGTTGTAATTGAAGCTTTTAACCCATTAACTGCTGGTGTTGCTTTGATGCAATGGTCAAAATAAATACATATAAAAAATTAGCTATCAAATAAATTTTATATTAACGGTAGTTTTTGATTAGGGTTCATTATTCAATAGAAAAATATTTGCCTTCAACTGTTCTTTTAATTCCATAATTGAGTTCCAAACTTAGACCATTAGGTAAGCATTTTTGAACAAGAACTTTCCCCTGGTGTTTTTCTCAGAAGAAATATAGTGAGACAAACATAAGCTTTAGAGGTGATCTATTTTTAGCCAAGGTCAAAGTTTATCAGAACGTTCCATCAAAGAGTTGCTTTTGTTTGGGTGGGGAAGAGAGAACAGGTGTAGCGTCCACACATCGTCAGTGCGAATAGGGTAGTTCCCTTATTCACTCATGTTGTTCAACTCTGTGGAACTTTTTCTCATTCTGGGTTTATAGAAATGCCTAAAACTAGATATCTTACGTTAAAAGAAGCTCTTCAAAGAATTTCAATGAAGATTCAGATAATGATGACAAGAATGAAGTTGATATTGTTGTTATTCCACCAGAAACATTATAAGCTAGTGATGAAGAAGGAAATATTTTAAATAATGACGATGTTTTACCATGCGATACTGCTAGTGAAATTCATGCGTAAGATTTTGCCCCCTAAAAGCAGTACAAGTCATATGAAAAATAACAAAAATCTAAAGACTTGAAATGGATAAAGAAGGAACCATTGAATATGTCTCGGCCAAAAAATGAAGAAAAAGGTAGAATCGAAACTATGAAAAATGTAATCTATATATATATAAAATAGTTCCATAACTGACTGACTGATAATGCACAGACCAAACCACTGAACCTAAAGGGCTGAAATTTTGCATGGTGATTCTTCTTATAGTGTAGGGGTGCACTAAGAGAGATTTTTGAAAAATTCTTCTTAGATTTTTTTTTAATTGAATTTTTAAGCTGTTTTTGTAACATTCTTTAAAGTTTTCATTTAAAATAATAATCTGAAGGTTATAAAATTTATATCATGAGAAAGATCATAAAAATTCCTTTAAAATGAAATCTTTTTTGAATCTTTACCTCCATTTTCTAATTTTTGATGAATTTTTAAAGATTAATTTTTAAGAATTTAATTTATTAAATGCTGATCACGTGGTTTCTTCTCTTTTTGTGATACTTTAAACTAATTTTGCATCACGTGCATAACAACGAAACAGATAAAAAAAATATTTTTTTTCTTGCTAATGCAGCAGACGATTGGACATTATCCAAAAAAATATTAATATACAGTAAAAGAAATGTTCCTCAAACTGTACTATACTAACTGTACTATATTCTTTAGTATGTTCTATTAGATTTAATTTGAATATTTTCTTCTACATTATTTTTATAAAGATATCCATTACGATTTTTTAGAAATATATTTTTTTGTTTTTTCACATCAATTGCATACATTGACATTGATCGTTGTATTTAATTTGAATGTACTCCATAGCGAAGTACGGGTTTTCAGCTAGTACAAAATAAAACTAGTGCAGAGATTTTTGATCTTATCTTTAGCTCAGGTTTTTTTTTCCTTTCTCGTCGAACAGAAAAACTTATATGCCCAACAAAAAAAAAATCGCCCACATTTTTTAGCATCTGAAGCCTATATGAGATGATTCATTGAAATATTGTTGCTGACGGGATATTATTCTTTACTTCAGGAAGAAATGTACTGATCTCTTGATAAGGACATTTCTTTTCCTATTGTGCAAGAATTGATGTCATGTTTGCAGTACAGGAACATGAAACAGAATTTGCATTTGGCTGATAAGTCATATTGATAGCAAAGATAAATTATATAAAGTGAAACCATACCTAAACTTACTAAATAGAAAGTTTCAACAATTTGTATATTCTCGCATGACTTGAGTATTGATGAGGAAATGATTCCTTATCGAGGCAGACATTCTGCAAAAATGTTTTTATAAAGAAAGCCTATAAGATTTGGATATAAAGCTTCAACTCTGGTATCATCTGATGGATGCGTGTTCCACTTTGATATCTATTCAGGTAAATCGACATAACCAAAATCATCAGAATATGAACATTTTGGTCTTGGAGAAGTGATATTAAATTTTTCAGTGTTGTTGAAACTCCTGCTAATTACCCTATTTACTTTGATAACTTTTTTACCTCCTTTTATCTTCTCTGTCGTCTAAAAAATAGCGGTTTCAGGGCTACAGGTATTATTTGGGAAAACTGCATCCAAATGTGTCCATTGGAATCGCTGAAATGTTTTCAAAAGAAAGAAAGGGATTATTACAATTTTCAGTACGAAAAAGAAAACAAGATAATTATTTTCGAATGGAACAACAACTCTGGTGTGACTCTTGGTTCAACGTTTGGAAAAATTCATCCTGTAAAAAATGTTTCCTGTTATTCAAGAATGCAAAAGAAAAAAAGTGTTTGTCCCTCAGCCTCATCTTATTGAACAGTGTAACACCAAAACGGGAGCAGTCGATTTATGTGATAATTTAGTACCCAATTACAGAATAAGAATTCATGGGAAAAAATGGTGGTGGTCAATATTTACCAATTACATTGATGTAACCTTGACAAATGCGTGGAAAATATCAAGATTGTCTCCTGAAAATAAAAGGCTTCTCTTAGATTTTAGACGCAAAGTTGTATTGTCACTTTTGCAAACACCTTTTGAAAGTGAAGAGTTAGCCGGAAACAGATCAGCAATGGGAAGGCCTAGTAAGCTGAGCATGCAAAAGCCATTACATGGAGAACATGGACATTTTATTGTCAAGCCTTCAAATTGAAGAAAACCCTGCAGAAGTTCAGTTGAACTCACTTAATGTGAATGCTCTTATTCCGCAGACGTTGCGCTAATGCAACACTTGACTTTTTGAAAGGTAAGACCAGTTTTGTTATTTTCCCCATAAATTAATGCTGTATATATTCAAATGAATAACCAATGTTATTTGTATAAAAAAAATTTCACCCTTTATAGTTTTGGCTGTTAGTGGGTTAAGTAAATATTTGATTGTGTTGGTAAGACTTTGTTATTAATAATATTGGTTAAATTATTATTCACCTGTATGTGTAAAGCAAGAATGAAAAATTCCTTCGAATGATATCAGATCTTGACAAATGTGCCTATCGTATGTTGTTCTGAAATTTTGTAGATTTGTCCATAGGTCTTTATCTTCTGATAATGTTTATTATGTTTATTTGTTGTTAGTTATCATAGAGTAATATTATTTTATCACTCTAGAAGGAATGGAGTATTGAAGCTATTAAATCTTTCTCTAAATTTGTCAACGGGAAACAAGTTATGATGCAGGTAATTTTTGTTTTACTCATTAAATTTATTTATATTTAATTTCAAGTGAAGTCATAATGCTCTCTTAATTATATTTAGATTTATGAAGAGATAAACAATATACTTTTTGTTGACTTATCACAAGTTGCTGATAGTAGTATCTCCAACGATGTCCCAGTCTCTGTCCGCGATGCTTTAGTTTTTCAAGAGTTAGCTGTGTTTCCTTCTGGAGCAAATATGTCATGTAAGTAAACATGTTTTTTTATAAGAATAATATTAATTGAATATAGTTTGTAATGCTTGTAAACAGTCTAAAATCTCATTATTTCTGAAATCATAGTATCTCACTCTACATTTTTGTCCATATATTGCACTTAAGTGTTTATTCCCATTAAAAATTTTAAGAATTAAAAAAAATCATGTGTATAATATGAAAAAAACTGTTTAGTAATTTTCTATGGTAGTTAAAATTGTATTCAAGTTTTTGTTGTAAAAGCTGTATAAAGTTATGATTAAAATTTATCGGGTCAAGGAGAATTATTTCTCATACTGTATCAGTATTGCAAATGAAAATTTTTAATGTGTTTCAGCAATTCATATTTACCACTCATTACTGTTTGCTGCATTTTGCAAATTTGCTGATTAAATTATTTACATTTCATTTTATAAATTATGTTTTTCATACATTCTCATGTAGTTTTTATATACAGCTATGTAATTTATTCCATATTTTAGTATATAAAAAAAGTAATCTTATCATTTGTGTGTCATAATTTTTAAAAAAAATTTTTTGAGGGGGGGGGGGGAGATCTGATAAGACATTTGATGATACGCAGACAATATTATGTAATTGCATTTACTCTCTGAATGGTTATTTCCTAATGAACTGTACTGTATTGAAGTACCCCCAAGGCCAGTAAACAAAATTTGCTATTTCCCATTCATCCACTCTTGTACAGGAGGGTGCAAGTCAACTAAATGTCACCCCTGGGGTTGCTCAGTCAAAACTGATAAAACTAAGGAGTTTGTTGATTCACCTATACTGTGAACCCATTTTAAGAAACCAACAAATTTTGCAGTGATATGGCAAAAGTTGAAAGAAGTTCCTGCCACAATGGAACAATTCTTGCACGGTACCCCCCCCCCCCTTCTCATATTTACTCTGTATGTAACCCTGTTTTTATCATCTTGTCCAAGTTTGGATAATAAAAACAGAGTTCATATTCTTCTGGGAAGTAGAAAAATGGGATTGGTGAGATAAGTGAAACTAGGTCTGGGAATAATCAGTCTAAAGCTCATTTTTTCTTATGACTGTTGGAGAATTTCTTACTTTACAAAAAAATTGTAGTCCCTGTAATTTAAATATCTAATTCAGGTACTGTGAACCTTTTATCATATTATAATAAAAAGTTGGTACTTTTCCGTTAGCCGGCCGCATTTGGCGTTCGCCCTATTAAGTATGGCCATTGGCGAGAATGAAAAGTCTCCAACATAACAACCCTAGGAAAACAGTTTAATAGGTAATAGATGGACTAAATTTTAAAGAAGCATTGTTACACACAAAATGTTGGAAGAAGATGACAGGTCAATGGGTATGAATCATGAGAGAGAACACGATTAAGTTCAGAGACCCAACAATATAACCCTGAAATCAACATGAATAAAAATTGGAAACAAATTAGCCACAAACTTTATTAGCTTTCTTCACACACACATTATTATCTCGGAAATAAGTTCCGAAATGCAGAGTGTGGTATATTTCACCGTTGAAGAAAAACTCCATAAATAAGCAGACTTAATTTTAAAATATTTGACGGTTTATTTACAAAAATAAGATAAAACATTTAAAAATAAAATAAGCTAACATCCTACAGCAGCAACTGCACCTACGGTTGCACTAGCTACAGCACATAGCAAGCACATGGCATGCACACCGCATACAACTGCTTCTGCCACGCAGTATAAATAACAAGGATATTTTACATAAGGCAGGGTGTCTTCTTCCTGAAAACTCTTTATTTAATGGGAAAATGCAAATGTAAAAGAGTGACGTAAACACGGGAAGCAATCCCGATTAATCCGATCATGAATGACGTCATACAATACAATGACCGATTAACTTAAAATAACAAAAATTAAGGAACAGTATAAAGAACATGAGGGAAGTTAAAGTGAACGATATGCACGTGTACGAAGTTCCAATGTTTAGGAAACGAGCATTACGTAACCACTAAAGCTTATTGCCGAAGTTCTGAAAGACAATAACTTAACATTGTAGTTGCGGTAAGATTTGTAATACACATAAATAAACACATTTTAATAGTAACACATTTAATAGCAAAATAAACACAAAAAATTTTTTTTTTTTAAATCAGTCACTTCATTACGGTAGAAGCCAAAAACTTTCTATATCATTCTGAATTTTTTTAAATGGATCATTTGTTAATCTTCTCCACTCAAATTCAGCAAGGTATGATTCCAAATGCTGCCACGCTGTTCCACAATGTTCTTTGTTTCTCTATTTTGCGCCGCCCCGCAGACGCACAATCTTTTGGGAATGTATGGCAGTTTCTGGGTCAACAAAATTCTGGTTCACTTTAAAATGGTGGAAACCCTCCTCTTCAAGTTTTGTGGTGCTGTAGCTTTTCCAAGAATCAGAATAAATCGTAAACCCTTCCTTGATGGCTTCTAAAAATCCGCTAAGTGATCGGTTTGATACCGGAATCGGAAAACATCAATTCGTCTCCCGGCAGATACCACCAAATATCCACTGTTGCAGGAGAATGCATCCCACATTGTTTTTTTGCCTTGAAAGCATACTTTCATCCATTTCGACTGTCAAATCGGGCTCTCCTATTTTTTTTTTTTTTTTTCGATCACATTCCACTGCAGAATTAATGCAGACTTCTCGCATATAATTGTTCCAGTCAACAACTGTATTATGATTAATTTCCAATTGTTTCTTGCACCATTTTACCGAAGTTAACTCTTCGCTCCAACTGTAAATAAATCTCAAAGCTGTTAAAAAATTCAAATGTGTTGATTGGAACCATGTTTCATCACGAATGCTCTTTTTTGCTGCGGCGGGTTGAAAGCATTACCCCGCCATCGAACGTCATTTCCAAAATATAACTCCATTTCATGATTCCTCGCACACGTCTTATTTTCAGACAAAATACCTTTTTCTTGGAAAAAACGTACAGCTTCTTCTTCTGTTACAGATGTCCCAAATTTTCATCATGATTGTAATCTCAGTAAAAAACTGCACAATTTTGTAGGTTAAAACTATTGTAAAATTTAAACGCCAGTCATTTAATTGCTGGAAGAATATGTTAAACGCGTGGATCCCAATGAATCATGTTATTTCTGATTAAAAATAGGAACTTAATGAATAATTAATATCGTGCAATCAAAGATTAATATCACTAGTGTGATATTAATCTTTGTTCAATTAATATCACGCGAGTTACAATTAATTAAACAAAACAGCTGAAAATGCGACCTACCATGTTTGGCGATTTATCACTTGCGTCCGGCTAACTGAAAAGTACCAAAAGGTTTGAAAATTTCCTTTTCAAATTTCACACATTTCAAAGTTTTTTTCAATCAAGCTAAGACATATCAAAAGCTATCAACCATATTTGATTCCTCTCAAAATGTTTGCATAAATTATTTTGGAAGAATGAGATGAAATTTGATTGACCTATAACTTTTTGAAAAGAATTACTTAAAACATGTTGGAAATTTCCCATTAGTTGTTATATTTTGTGGGGGGGGGGGTGTATATTGAGGAGTTGAGTGGGAACCTCTCATGCTAGTACAGAAAAGGGCAGAAAGATATCAAAGAAATTCTCTCGCATAGCATTCTTTTATAAATTTGCACTAAGTTGTCTTCATCATTATACTGTTATAATTTTAAGTTTGTTATTTCATTAAAAGTTTCAAACTGATTTCAGTTGTTTTATACATATGTTTTACCTTAAATATATTTCTATTATATAAATTTTGGAAAATAGTTTATGATTAATAAAATTGAAAAATTTCATTTTTTTCAATTATTTTGCTTACTTTTGTTGACTAAATATTAATCATGTGAAAAATATTAAATTTTTAGAGCATTGCAGAATAATTTTAGAACGTATGGTTTCTTAATCTTCTGTTAGCAAATCACATGCACTTGGCATTATGGACTACAACTTGTTAAAAATTAATGCAACCATAATTGATTATGCAGTTCATGATTTGATTTACTAAGCTTTTTAAATAAAGATTTTGACCATAATTTATAGAATGAAGACCTTAGATAAAAAGTATTACAGTTTAATATACTTTTCTTTTCTTTTTTTTTTTTTTTTGCACAATGAAGAAAGTTTTCTTAATTTAAATTTTATTACATGTATTATACAAATCACTGTATCATGCTGCATTACTATATTTTTTAATCTGCATTATGGGAGGAAACATAATTATTAATACTCATTATTCAAATAAATCTTAGGAATTCAGTAGGTTTAAGGCTGTAAGTGACATAGTATGACTGCTGCTTAAAATTAATTTTCTTTAGCCTAAACATGTTCTTGTATTTTTTAATATCCCATGGCTTCTAGAATTGACTCCAGGACCAAAGGATAACAACGTTCTTGCTGGGCTTTAGCTTGTATGGTCGGTCTTTCATTGGCATTAGCTCAAGCCCATTAAACTCATGGGCTTAGGAAATGCTACCCCTACTTCTGTGTCATTGGGCCCATTAATACAGTTATTTCTACAATATGCGTTAAGTTCTAAGATCTCCTGTTTTTTTCTTTCTTGAGAATGAGAGCTGCTAGAAATGTAGGATATTTTTTTTAAGAGGTGGCATTCTTTAAGGTTATGAAAGATAAATGGCAGCACCATCCAGTTTATAGATTGCTCATGGTGCCAACTAATAGAAGGAGCATTTTAGACACTAATAATGAACCGAAGTAGCCATGACAATACATCAGATGACCATGATCATACCCCATCCCCAAAGAAGCATAGCCATAGCGGTCATGCAGTCATTGTATCAATGTTGTGATAAATGTATGTGGTTAGTGGAAGACTATGTTGAGATGTTATAGTAGTTTCAACTTCTTAGTGTATGTGCTTTTCAGGGGAAAATTAATAGGAGGCCTTAGAACTTGAATGTGGTCATACATTAAAATTATGTCACATATTTCTGCTTCACTTAATTTAAATATGGATTAAAGTTCTGTTACATTTAATTACAAGAATTTGCAGTAATGACAACAACGTTTGCATTATATATATATATATATATATATATATATATATATATATATATATATATATATATGTTCTGAAACTTAATTTGTAGAGTTGGACTTTTTAAAATTTTTATTATTGCTGTTACATATGATTTACTTAATTGCAAATAGTATAGAATCAAAAACATTTGAAATAACAGTACTGAATTCTTAGAAGCATGTGATATATTCTAGGAAAACGTACACAAGAATAATTTCCCTAGAAACTTTGGTAATTTAAAATTATTTTAAAAAATGGTATTTAGAATCGGGTATAATTAAAGCCAGTTAAGAGTCGGGTTTTTCTTTTTTCTTTTAAAACTTATTTCTTTGCATATCAATTAGGTGGGTGGCACTGTAGTTCTACTGTGGTGCTGCAATTTTTAAAGATAAATAGCTGGTTCTTCCTTTCTACTGTCACTTCTCAATTAATCGGTGTAGGGTGAGTTTGCTCGTAAACTTCTGTTTTGTGTAGTTCTTTCATGTACTTAATGTTGTGGTATAATTTCTAATGCTTTATGACTTTCTGTTTTCAATGTGGGGATCTCAGGGTCTTGGGATGTTTTTTGTCTAGACCTACATCTCACTCAGAAAGTTCCTCCTTGAGGTGATTGACTCAATTGGGCCTCCTGATGAAGGGATGTCTATTTTCTCGTTATTTTTTTGGTTTCTTTAGTTGTTTTTTTTTGGGGGGTGGTCGTCTTTTAGTTCTTGAATTTTATACTTTGATTTCTACAGAGTACTGCATTTATGTTGCTACAGAATCTTGCATTTATGTTGCATGGAGTGCTAATTGCAGATTTCTGTTAACTTTTTCAACTGTCAGTGGTTTCTTTTTGTAATTTGATTTTTTTAAGGAGTTGCTTGATTCCAAAATTATATTTCCCTATTGAGGTTAATCATGTATGGTGTAAGTGTTAATATTTGGCATGTTGTGTAATTTTTATATTTTGGTACTTTCTGATTTTAAAGTGTATTTTTCAACTTGCAAACTATGAGCTCTTGTCACTAATCCATAGGTTATTGGAAGAAAATCTCAGTTATTGTTTGTTATAATAATATCCAGTGAGTGTTTTTTTTATTTACTTGTGACATATTTACTCTGTTTGAAAGAACAAAATTTAGAATGAAGTGTGTATGTTTTCGTTACTTAAATTGGAATTATGTATGAGGTTGATATAAATATTTTTTAAATGAATATTTTCCATAAATGTTAAGTTTATTTGTTATATTTTGGAGTCCTGTACATTAAAAACATTGTATCTGTGTAAAACCTATGTTCCTCTTGAGTCATTATCTAGTAGATATCAAATATTTTATCTTTATCTGTTTTACATATTGTTTAGTTCGGCGTTGTAAAGCTGACCAGCCCTTTTTACCTCCTGAGCGTTTAAGAGCTAATGCAGACATACCAGTCATCGTGAGCCATGTGGATAGTCCATCCCATATTTATGTCCAGCAGGTAGGATCCTCAAAGTTATGCTTTTTTGTACATTTCTTTCTTTTGTTTTGGTATTTTGTGCATATTATTTCCATGTTTAAAACAAAATGGATGCATAAATAAAACAATTTCATTGCCCTTTTAATATAAGTGGTTGTTTTCTTGAATGGTTCTATAGTGAAAGGAGTAAATTCTGTTATTTAAGAGCTGTTTTTTTTTCAGTTATGAAAATTTGTATTTTACTCAGATATACAGAGTCAAAATGTTATTATTACTTAAACTGAGTTCTCTTATCTCTAAAAAGATAATGTAAATCTAGAGTGGTTAGTGCAACAAATGCGAAACTGATTAAAAAGTCATACATATAAATTTTTAGAACATAGAAAATTAATACATAGAAATATAATTTTTTTTTTTTTTTTTTTTTTTTTTTTTTATATATATTATATTATATTATATTAAAAGGAGGCACTAATATTTCATCATAAATATATCAAATTCTGTTTTTTATATGTCTAAAAATAATTATAAGGGAAAAAGTTTGAAAACTACATAAAATTTGGGTGAAATGGTCACTGAAATATTTTCCAAAATCTTAATTAAAAAATGCAAAAGGTATTTTCATTTTTGGTCCAGTCATTTTTCATTAAAATCTTCCACGTAGGAAGATCTCTAACTCTACAGGGCATATTTAGCCTTGAGTGGCAGAAGATGACCCTAGTTCTACAGTGGAAACTTTGTTAATAAACACTTCAGAAAATCCAAGTACAGTTATGGAAATTTTGTTTGTAAATCTGCTCTTGAAGTTGCTTAATTTTTTAAAAATTAAATCAAAGTTCTTAGTTTTTTGTGTAAATATATATTTTCATATTAGAATAATTTTTTTTACATAATTTTCAGTGCATAATCAAATAAATTTGCTTTTTTGTGGATTTTAAAAATTTACTAAAAGAAAATTAAGACATAAGAATGTCTAAATTTCTGATAATCCTTTGCAAGCAGAATGTGTGTATTGAACTATGACCAATTCTACTAGACATATGTGTCTTCAAAGTTTTCTGACTAACTCCTCCAAAACCTTTATCTAGTGAGGTTGCCTTTAAAGCTGTGCTATAAAACAATTATCCTCATACATGAGGTGAATTGAAAATTATCATCAAAATTACAAATGCAAGCATTTCTGTTTCAGTGTATTAAAGAATGGGATCCAATCCAGTAAAACTATAGTTCATTTGCATTTCTAGAAAAGAAAAAGTGGATATTTTGCACATTTTTATAATTGCTTAAAATTCTTAGTATTTTAAAAAAAGCCCCAATCCATACATTATTTGTATGTATTTTATGTTTAAAGGTTATTCACCTTGTTTAATAAATTTATTTGATATTCTTGACTTGCCAATCACACCATACATTTTAAGCTGTTACTTAAAAAAAAAAAATTGTATTTGATATATTTACGGGAGGTATTTTAGAAACTGCTAAAGTAATTTTCTGTTCATAGCACTTTTTTCATCCCGCTAGTGTAAGAAACAGTTGGAAAAGTCTTTTTGCATGCATAAGAGAAATTTAAACATATTCTGGATTCTATTTCTGCAATAACTTTGTTTTCTTCTGCTATATTAGAGTTGCTTGAGGTGAATATCATGAACAGTAATTTATCTGTTATTATTTATCTGGTATGAAATTTTAAACTTTCCATTCTTTAGCAGCATTTATTTATAATCATTATCTTTTAGATATCTACTGCATCTTACCTGTCATCATTAATATTTGAGATGAGTGAAGCTTATAGTCGTGATACCAATTCACTTCTTCATAGCATTTATGCCCCTTATGTTGGTAAGTTTATGCTTATTATCTAAATAGAATGATACAAATTCCAGAATATGAGAAAGTTATAATAAATGGTTTATATACAGTAGAATCTCAATCGATCGTTCTTCGAATCATCGTTTTCCCATATGTGTCATTTATTTCACCCGGTCCCGACGATCATATTGCATTGTTATGTTCTCGCATCTATCGTTTTCCGGCATTGATCGCTCAGTTTAGTCACTCCCTTGAAAAATGATAGATTGAGATTCCACTATATATATATATATATATATATATATATATATATATATATAATATAATTTCATTTTCATTCTAAACCAGCTCTGTCAAAATATAATTTGTTTCAAAATACAGAGACTGAGAAATAAACCAGTAATTTAAGTAAACAAACAAATTTATGACAAAGATCATCTGTCAGTATTTCACTCAAAATAAATTTTTTAAACGATGTCAGTTTGATCAGGGGAGAACAACATTTTTATAATTTTCAAAACGTGCAAAATTTTAGTGAATAACAATCTGAAATAGTGCTTATGTCTCTGTGTACAGCCTCGGGTATGCAATATTTACAGCTTTTTTATTCACATATATTAGAATCCGAAAAACAACAACGTCCGTCAAGGATGGCAAGGGGGTGGTTAACAGTTATATTAATTGACTCTGACTCTTCTCAATAAGTCCACTTTCTTTTAGACAACTACTACATTTATTACGACACCGACGAACATATACATATAACATTTATAATGGACAATGAATTAAACTTATGGCACGTCTGCCAGAGCACGTCTGCTCAACACTGCGTTTCTCGACTCTCTCCTCACTCGCTGTCGGGGCCCGTCTGCCCACGGTGGCGTCTCCACACTTACTCTCGCTCGCTCCTTCTCGTTTGGTGACAACAATCGGCCATACTGACCTTGTTGCGTCCTCGTAACAATTGTACAGTCTAATTTCTACTGAAAAACAAATAAAAGAAAACATTAATATTTACAAAAGGCACATTACAAGTTTTAAACATGAAAGTCCTTGGCATAACAGTTCGTTATTTTTGGATCAATTCTGCATCATTTCTTCTTTCTCTTCCGTCGACTTCCAATTTCAGCAGTACTTATGTCATCGTCGTCATCACTCGCTTCATACTCGTCATCATCTTCCTCTGATTCAGCTTGGCATTTCCACGATTTCAATTGACTTACATGTGCCAGTGTACAAAAGTATTGTCCCTTTTCTTTTTCTTCCAACTGGTTTACTCGATATGTATCACTTGGTAGTACTTCTGTGATAATCAAGGGTCCTCGATACTTTGGCTGTGTTTTAGTTGACTCTCCAGTTGATTTGGGTACTCTTCGCATAACAACTATCTCTCCTGTTTCGAACTTCAATGAATTACTCTTCTTTTTGTCATAATTGGCTTTAAGGTTTACTTGCTTGTTTTCGATTATTTTTCTAACTTTGTTTTGTGATACGGTAGGATTTTCCCATTCTTCAGCGTTTTCGTCTTTAAGCATCCTCATCAATCCGTCATTGAATTTTGGCGAATACCCATGAAGTAATTCAAAGGGAGTTTTGTCCGTAGTCTTATTTACCATGTTGTTTAAATTTCTTTCACACTCTTTGATTTTCTTGTCCCAATCTCGGTGATTTGGATTCTCCATGCTCGTTTTAATCGTCGACAAAATGGTTTGATTTGCTCTTTCTACCATTCCATTTCCTTCTGGATGTTGTGTTGAGTTTAAGGTGTGCATAATTCCGTTAATTCTGCAGTACTCTTCGAATACTTTTGACATGAAACGTGTTCCTCTATCGCTGATAATTCTTTCCGGGAGTCCGAAGTCATCAACAAAATTCTTCATCGCAATTAACACATTCTTGGTTGATGTACTCTTCATTGGATACAAACGCACAAATCTTGTGAAATTGTCAATGATTACAAACAGTTCTATATTGCCTTTCGAACTTTTAACAAATGGTCCGAGGTGATCGATATGGATTATTGCAAAAGGTCTTCTTCCTGGTCGAATTGGATGTAATTGTCCTTGTTTCTTACCACTGGGGACTTTATTAAGTAAACACTCGAAACACATCGAAACGTGCCGTCTCACATAACGCTTCATTCCTTTAAACCAGTATAATTCTTTGATTTTAGCAACAGTTCTGTCTACTGCAAAATGTCCCATGAGATCATGAAATTTTATTACTATACCTTTCCTCATCGTTTTAGGTATAACATACAACAGTCTTTCTTTTTTCTTACTCTCAACTTTGCGATACAATCAATTACGCTGTAAGATGTAATTTTCAGTTATTTGTTTCTCCGCACTCGTTCTTTCACTAGCATTCTTCTTCAAAATGTCAATCAATTTCCGTAACTCTGGATCTGAGTGTTGAATCATAAGAATCTGTTCATCTATCGTTAATGTTAAACACACTTCCAAGTTATTCTCAATAACTGAATCTAAAGTTTCTTCTGCTTGGTCAACTGGTGATCGACTCAATGTGTCTACGTGACTCATCTTCTCTCCTGCCTTGTGTTTTATCTGAAAATCATATTCTTGAATGAGATTACTCCATCTCGCTATCTGAGGATTGGAAGTTTTCTTGGCATTTAAATACACTAAAGCTTGGCAATCTGTGATTATCGTAAATTTAATTCCTATCAAAAATTGTCTAAGTCTTGTCAGTGTCCAAACTATAGCCATTAGTTCTAATTTGCTTGAATGATAGTTCTTTTCTATTTCTGTCATTCCTTTGCTGACACAATACACTAAATGCCATTTATTATCTCTGCCTTTCTGTAATAACATTCCCGCTAACTCTCTACTACTTGCATCTGTGTGGACTTCAGTTTCTGCATCTGGATCATATAATGCTAATACCGGTTGATTGGTCAAATGGTTTTTTAGGATATCAAACGCTTCTTGTTGAGCTTCTGTCCACTGGAATATCTGATTCTTTCTAGTCAATCTGGTCAAAGGTTCTGCTTTCTTGGCATATTTTGGTACAAAGCGTCAAAAAAAACTCATTAGTCCAAAAAACTGTCTCACTTCATGTTCATTGGTTGGTTTAGGAAAATTCGATACAGCTCTTACTTTTCTTGGTCCAGGTTGCATACCATTTGATTTTATCAAAAACCCTAAATATTCGACTTCGGTTTTGCCGAATTCGCATTTCGTCAATTTCAACGTTAAATTAGCCCTACGTAAGCACTGAAAAACTTTTCTAAGTTTGTCGATCATTTCAGTCCACGATCTTGCTGGTATAAGTATATCGCCTAAGTAGCACAAAACTTCTTTGTTTAGTAAAGGACCTAAAACTTGATTCATCAATCTCTGAAATTCAGATGGAGCATTAACTAAACCGAAAGTCGTTCATTCAAACTGACCAGTATCGTCGGGTGTTATAAAAGCGGTTTTCAATTTTGAATCTTCAGTTAATGGGATTTGTAAGTACCCATGCGCTAAATCTAGCGTAGTGAATAATTTGCATGCACTGAGGCATTCTGAAAGGTCGTCAATCCTAGGAAGTGGAAATTTATCTTTAACAGTTTGCGAATTTAATTTTCTGTAATCTATCACTAATCGAAGTTCTCCTGTCTTTTTCTTCACGAGTAAAACTGGACTAGCATATGGAGATCTCGTTTCAGTAACAATTCCGCACTTTTTCCACTCATCCACTATCGTTCTTATCGCTGTGCGTTCTTCAGCATTGGTTTTGTATGGTTTCATGCAGACTGGTTTAGCTCCTTCAACTTCTACGATGTTCATCTCCTTTAAGTTTGTGCAACCTAACTCCTTTATATTCAATGCAAAACAGTCTCGATACTCATTAACTAAATTCAAAATTTCCTGACTTTGACCTGGACTAACATTACTATCGATTTTAATGTCCTCTAAACTGATTGATTTCTTGAGTTCTGAAACTTCGTTTACTATGTAAGCTTTCTCTAGTTCTAAATTATCAAGGTTCTCATTTTGCTGATATAATACTATTTCTTCGACTATTTCCGCTCTACCGATACACTGATCCTTCCTTAAACAATGTTTCCCATTTTTAGAATTGGTGATTGGCACTATCGTTTCTCCATTCTTTATTTCTAGCAATGTCCCACACCCATCAGTTGAACTTTCGATCATCATTAACCCGTTATCAAAATCTTCTGTTTTCGCTTTTACGTAATTTACCAAATTACCCTCTATAACTATTTCGCTAGTAGCTTTTAATTTAAACTTTCTTTGAATCTCCACATCACTGAGTATCTCGTAGGGATTTTCGCTTGCGTATCGAATATGCAATTCATTTCCTATTTTAGCAAACATGATATGTGGCAAGTCAGTCCATGTTCTACCTACAATTAAATCAGTCGGCAATGTACAATCTTTTACTATAAGTAATGTAATATCGTTTCCGATAACACCATCTATTTCCAGACTAACAATCGTTTTCCCTATCGTTTTCGTTGCAGGCTGGTCTTGATTACCAAAACCATACAATTCGCTCTCAACTGGTTCCGTCTTTAATCCGAGTCTTTCAGCAACGGATTATTTCATCAGACAACACGAACTTCCTGTATCAAATAAGGCATCGACTTCTACACCGTTGTTAATTTATACTTTTTTCATATATAATTTATCTTCAACTGAATTCCGACTATTAACATTTAAATTCGTATCAGGCTCTTTAGTTTTGGGTTTTACGATGCAGTTCTTTTCAACGTGCCCTCCTGCCCCACATTTTTGACAGATTATTTTTGCTTTATCGCAATGTCTAGACAAATGCCCCACAATACTGCAGTTGAAGCACTTTAATTGATTACTTTTATTCCACCAAACATTCGCTTTTTTATGTGGCTGGTTTTTCTTGTTTGTATTAAATGCTCCGAAATTGTAATTTTGCTTGAAGCTGTCATTTGTGTTGACGATTCTCTGCTCTTCTACGCGCGTGTTATGTCTACAGTCTGTTAGCGGCGCCGTATAAGGTTGGGGGGAATGAATTTTCGATTCCTCGCAGCATACTAGTAAATGAACTTGTTCTCGGGATTGCAGTTCCGTTTTCAAAAGTAGTAAGAATTCATTTACGTCCCAGTTGCTTGAATGTAACCTCTTTTTAGTAATTTCCAGGGCAATATCGTTAGGGATATATTTTATCAATAATGGACACAACATATTCGAGTACGTCTCTGGTTTTACACCCAAGGATTTTAAACTTTGCACCCGAACATTACACTCATCATAAAGTTTACGAATTGAAATTATATCGCTCGATTTCTTGACTGGATGTAAATTCATCAGAGCGTCCATGTGTAGGGTGATTATAAGATCTGATCTGCCAAATTGCTCTTTTAGTAATTCTAAAGCCTTGTCATAATTTTCTTCTGATAACTCTAAGCATTCTATTGATGTCACTGCACTACCACCCAACAAACTCTTTAAATAATTGAACTTATCTACTTTAGACAAGGTATTGTTGTTGTTTATTGATGTATTGAAAGTATTCCAAAAATTTTGCCATTCGGTTAAATTTCCATAGTACTTATTGATAGTTAATTTAGGGAGTTTTATTTGTAAATTTTGGGCAGTATTAACATTAGATGTGGTTACAGAAATATCATTATGGTTTCGTTCCAAATATTTTTTTAATCTTAAATTTGCCCTTACATATTTTCTCTTGGTAGACTAATACAGTTACCATTTCAGTTTTGGTTTCATCTAAATCAGTAATTAATGCATCAATATTAGAATTTAACTCGTTCAAAACATTTTCTTTCTCATACAACTGCTTTTCATATTCTTCGATATCATCGGAACAACTTTCCGGGTCGCATATTTTACGTTCTAAATCATTTAACAGTTTTGTAATAGCAGTTCAGACAACACCCCGTTTATGTTTGAATTTCACCAAAGACATTTTAATAATAAGGTAATATTCGCTTACCTTTATTTATGTGCTGAATCGTCATAGCAGGATGAAAACAAATGGTCGCTTGGATCAAATGCCACTTCTGACGTATTAGCATCCGAAAAACAACAACGTCCGTCAAGGATGGCAAGGGGGTGGTTAACAGTTATATTAATTGACTCTGACTCTTCTCAATAAGTCCACTTTCTTTTAGACAACTACTACATTTATTACGACACCAACGAACATATACATATAACATTTATAATAGACAATGAATTAAACTTATGGCACGTCTGCTCAACACTGCGTTTCTCGACTCTCTCCTCACTCGCTGTCGGGGCCCGTCTGCCCACGGTGGCGTCTCCACACTTACTCCACACTTACTTGAGTTAAAAATACAAGTAAATAATTTTTCAATATTTTGGTTTATATTTTTAATTATACGTGAATGATTTATAATCCAATGTTTTGAATAGTAACTTAAATCTTTTAATGTTTTATTTGGGTTAAATAATTTCAGACTGAAACATTAGTTGTTTCTGAAGTCATTAAAACTTCCAAATTGTTAAAATATATGGATATTCAAAACAATCCTCACTATTTTTCTGTCATTTAGGGCTTTATTCAATGCTGTTGTTCTTTTTATTGTTGTCTAAACTGGATTAAAAT